>OZ023237.1:27757226-28089604 GCA_964006365.1 Trididemnum miniatum
TTATTGTTGGACCTATTCTTACCCTGACACATTGGGCTTTGTTGTTGCCTGACTTTGGGGGTGCCTATCGGAAAAGTGTAGGAAAGATGAATTCTATTTGACTTACATATCCTTCTTTGTATCATCTTGCTGGATCCTGTAACTGTACATGCAGTTCGCCAAACGTACCGGGATATTGATGTTTAAACCACCGATAAGCGCTGACGTTCACTGTGTTTTCTGGGCTGCATGCGCAGACATAGTGCCTGCCTTGTCCCCCGCTTTTTCACGGGCGAACGGGTTGGGCAGAGAGGTTTTTTGTAGGTTTTGGTAACTGGTATAGTTACAAACCTGAAACAAAATATTCCTTCTCAGATCACCGGGAAAATAATCTTTAAACCATCCGGACTTTTCTATTCTTATCGATTGTTTACAGTGAATCTGTGACATCATAATCCAGCCTGTATTACTTTCTTGAAAGTTTTATTTCAAATGTTCTACCTTGAGCAGAACGAGGAGAGGCTTAGATTTGGAGTGTGTAGTTCTTTTGAAGGTTAGAATTTTTTTTTTAGGAAGGTGGGAGGTTGCTATGCTGCACTGATGAGACCATAATAAGGTCGAAACGCGTCTGCAGCTGCAAATGAGTGGGTTACCATGGGGGCTTCTAGTGATGTGGGCTAGTTAGGCTAACGGTAACTTGGTTGTGGGTTAGTGGTTATAGGTTCTTTCATTGGGTATCGTTGTTTGGGGCCAGTCGCCTGCCAAAAATAGGGCACAACCTAGAAAAGAGATGAAGTCGAGATGTACAGGTAAAGCAATGCAAAAACAGAGTCTTTACAGTCTGGAATGAGTTTAGCCTGGATTGGCTGTGCGTAGCAAGGCTGACGAGACTTTGGTTATAGTCGAATCAAGTTTTTATTTGCCAGGTATACAAAATGCAACACGTACATTAAATAATACACTATGACTGGGAGACAACGAAATGACGAAACGATTTTCTAGTCAATTGCCACCCTAGGATGCAAGCATGCAATTTGTTTTGGCTATAGCATGAGAAATGAATAAAAAAGAAAAACAAATGATAACAATCAGTACAAAAAACGCCAAATTGTCAATTGCGATTAGAATTCAAACGGTAATTCAGAATTGCCGTTTCATTTTTTTTTTTTTGGTTTGCAAACTACTCATCATGAGTCATAATATAAAAATTAAGTTTTTTTTTTGATTTTTCTTAAATTTGGGGAAACTAATATTTTTTAGTTCATTTGGAACATCAGACCATATTATAAGAGGACCACGAACTGACAGTGACCTTCGAGCAAATTTTCTTTTGGTATTGTTGACTGGTATTGTTGACACGTTGACTTTGTACCTTTTAGCAAAAGTTATTGGGCCACCATCATATTTTATCATTTTAGTGGGCCTTGAGCAGAAAAAGGTAGAAAAACCCTGAGCTAAACGATTTTAATGGAAAATGAATTGGGTGTAACAAACTTGTCTTAAAATTACACTTTTTATTTTTACACAGTGATAACGCGTTATATGTTTTAATTTTACCACAGTATTCGCATTGTGGTGAGAAACTGAGTTGTTACCCCTGGAAAAACCTAAAACAATTCATATCGAAAGCTAAGTATTGGAGACTTGAAAGGGTTTTTGGGGGGGCCCAAAGTTGAGCTGCTACGGCACTGCCTTTGGGTTGGTTCAACTCTTGATTCAACCAATGACATTAGTTCAACCTCCTTGTTTCAACTTGCTTTGTGCCACAAAAGGTTGATTCATACGAGAAGCGGAAAGGGAAAAGGGAAAGGAACAAATCACCTTGTAGAAGTACTTTTAGCACTACTATCTTTGAGATTTTTATTAAAAAGTTGGTAAATGCACTCGACGACAACGAATTTTTAAAAAAATCAAAAAACTGGACTAGATTAGGTAGAATCTGAGATTAAAGTAACATAAAAATTCTGATTTTTCACTTTCCTATTCCGCTTCTAGTGAAACAAATCATTTTCGCTTCTGGTAATTGTGCGGCACTATCCAAAGAAATGTTGTTATCATTAACTTATTTTTTTTTAATGTTGATTTGTTTCAGAATGTAAGTGTGAACAATGGTACATTAGTACGGTATTTTTATTTATTTATTTTTTTATTTAGTTGCATTTTTATCCTCCTATCATGAGAAAGCGATCAATGCGCTATACGAGCTCGCTTAGAAGTTGCCTGCCATCTGTCTACCCATTGGTCTACCACTACACACCAAGATGGGGAATCCCGCTAAGTGCCTTTCCCAACGGCACAACAAGTAAACTTGCCGGTTTGTTCTTCACACTTTCCCTTTAATGCTGAGCGTCAAGCAGGGAAGCTGTGAATACCAATTTTAAGTCATTGGTTTGACCCGACTCAGAATCAAACCAGAGTCTACAGCTCAAGAGACAGACGCTCTATACCACTCGGCCATCTGAGCTGTTAACTTATTTAGTCATAGAACGTGTAATTTGTTTTAATATGCTGAGACTACAAGAGTCAAAACAGGAGCAGGAGTTTGGCATTTGTAAGTAAACCAGGAGCAGGAGTAGGAGTTTGCTTTCTCGGAGCAGGAGTGAAGTAAGAGTCTCAAAAAACAGACTCCGCTCACCTCTGCATTGAACAACCAAGACTGCGCTCTCAAACCAGAGATGTACACAAACCGGAGTCGACTCCGGCAGGAGTTTCAATGTTTCAGCCGGATCCGGAGTCGTAAGTTTTCAATTGTTGCAGGAGCAGGATCCGGAGTGAAAAATTACCGCATTCTTGCGATATTTGTTCAAAATTTGTCATAATTTGGTTCTGATAATTTGCTTGTTTTGTGCCGTTTAATTCTACCAACATATCGGTATTGATAAACAATTACAGCCCATATTTTGCATCTTGCAGAGCAGCCATAGTATACCTAAAAACAAAACAAGTTTAGTAAAACAAGTTCTTCTGATGTTGGCAGCATAATGCAATCACTTGGCAAATAAACTGAATTAAAAATTTAGATGCGGGTAGAACCAGACGATAGACCACACGCGGCAGGCCTAATCTAACCGACTAATTATGACTGTGTATGGTTTGGTTAAGAAGGGATACTCTGGTACTAGTACTAGGGGTAGTCAGCAGCTAAGCGATGTGGAATTATTTGTGTACCTCAGTTTTGTGTTTTAATGCAGACTACAAACAGACAAAGCAGTCTTGCAATAAGCCTTTGTGGATTGCAGATACGCTGACTTAATTAGTCCAGCAGCTACTGAACCAGCATTTCTTCACTGTATATAGGCCAAAAGTTTTAAATTCAAGTTTTGCACAACCCACAAGTTTGCCAGAAATTTTGAAAGTTGCTGGGTAATTGTGTAAAATTTTTTGTTGCTGCTAGAGTTACGGCAAATTGCTTTGTTTGTGTAGCCAATAGTTTTTGAAATGACCATGTTTTGCTAATGATTGGAAAAGTAATCGCCAGTATCTTGTTAGTTTGATTTTTATGTACTGAACCATCATCAAGTGACATGGCTAAGCGGAATTGGCGTTGGGCTTTGAAACCAAACATCACGGGTTCAAATCACGACTTGGCCGACCACATTTCACACATGGTTGTGGGGTGTCTCTATTTATGGAATAGTATGGCATAGTATCGAATAGTATGGAATAGTATGGTATAGTATGGAATAGTGTGGAATAGTATGGCATAGTATGGAATAGTGTTGTTATTCCTTATCTTCGCCTCAATACTGCAGCTAACAAGCTAGACTCCAATGAACAGCTTTTATTTCTCTCACTTCAAAACCCAAAAGACTTTAACATGCACAATGCAATCAGTTCAACATCAGTCGTCTACGACGTCACAAACTCCTGAATCACGCATATCAAATGAGTGATCGTAGCACGCTGCTACAGTAGTATGGCATCAAAGACCGATTCCATACTATGCTATACTATTCCATAATTAGAATGTTCTCTATTTATGAAATAGTATGGCATACTATTCCATAATTAGAGAAACCGCATGATTGTGTGGCTGTTGACTTAAAGAGCGCAAGCTCATATAATACCTAGTCTTCCTCGTCGATCTGTTTTTTCAAGTTCAGTTTTTTATTATAACTCTTTAGTTATCAAATCAAAAATCAAATCTTCATTATACTCGCCGTAATACGCCGAAGCGTGTAACGAGTTGCGGGGCCCATCTCCGCGGCTTAGCGCCTGGGCTACACAGCTCCGAAGAAACGTCGCAACGGTGGCGAGTCGTTGGCGACACTGTGTAGATTTGACCGGCCCGGGAATCGAAACCCAGACCTCCCGCACCGATAGCGTGCGCTTTGCAACTGAGCTAACGGCCGGTCTCTCTTTAGTTATTATTATTTTTATTATATACCTCACTATTTTGAAGTGATTGGGTTAGTGCAGAATATTAACCCTTCGCAAACAGACACTTTTGCGTAAAAACAGGAGCAGGAGTATAAAAAGTAGTCATTGACCAGCAGCAGGTTCAGGAGTCTGGTTGGTCAAAACAGGAGCAGGAGTCCGTAAAAGGCGACTCCGTACACCTCTGTCTCAAACGACCCATGCAAATGTCTTCAACTCTTCATTCTTCAAGTGCAGGATGTGAAATTTTGTGTGAGATAGAGTAAATTGCCAGTAGTTTTAACTTTCGATTATGCTCGAAAAGTACGCTATTTACAGATTAAGTGATATTGGTGTATTCTCTGCTGATTGAGGTTCTTGAGCGGTGTATTTGGTTTTTATAGCTTTGGTATCAAATGTTAAGCAGTGCTTGTGCCGGTACCTACTAGAAGTCTACAGGTCGGGTTAGATCTAGTACTAGGCCCCTGCTGCCCAGGTACGGTTAGGGTTAGAATTGATTAAGATTAGGTTTGTTTAGATTAACCTAACTTATCGATATAACCTGACCCTAAATAAATGTAACCCTAACCAAACCTAACCCTTAACGCTATACTAAATTTAACCCTAACCAAACTTAATTCTGTAATTCTAACCCTAACTAAACCTGGAACAGTGGGGGTTAATACTAGATGTTACTTCCTGCCCAGAAATGATATCTGGGTCATTATTAGATGAGGTAGACTATGGCATTGGGGTCTAGCTGGTCTAGTAAGTTAATAACAATATACCGATAGGTAGGCCTACCAGATATTGTTATTTAAACTAGTTGAGTGTGAAGAAAAGGTAGAATTAAGTCAATGGCAAAGTCAGTTGTCAATCAGCAGTAGATCTCTCAGCCTAGTTGCTTGTTAGACAGTAGAGTTGCAGTGTGGTGAATATTGCTTGCTGGAAGTTTCTGGGAAATCAGATATATACTGGTACCGGTATTGTTTTTGCGATAAGATACCGATAGTCCAGTAGTCACAGAGTCAGGTAGTGTGTTCTGTGTTCAAGTGCAAAAGTTCTAATGAAAACAGATAGCAGTACAGATCAGTCCGTCAGTGCTCTCCTTCTTATGCAAGTTTTTTTCACTCACTGCTTGTTATAATCATGAAGAATTATCGTATGCTGCTGAAACAGCCTACTTACAATGCTAATAGATACGACACTGGTAGCCTATGCTTTTCATGTCAGAATCTACGGGAGTTTGAGAATCACCGGTAGGTTTTTAATTATATACCGGTACATTGAAATTAATGTTCATTACAATGATTACCGGTACTGGGTAGGTCTGTCTAATTTGTAATTGTGCTTGAATTTTCTGTGAGTTGAAATAATTTACAGAAAACAAGTGATACCACTTTAACTGTTTACAAAACAATATTGGTGTTTAAAGGGTAGGCCTACCTATTTAAAGGGTACCTATGTGTGCTAGGCTATATGATATCTTGATAAGTAGCCTACCGTGCTAAGTGGGGTGCTAAGACTGTAAGAGTCTTAAGTTTTCCTATTTGTGTTAGGGTGGAATAAGACAAAAGGTTTGTAAAAAGAACGAGTTTTGGGCGGGCCGGGCTATATTTTGTGTTGAGTTGCCGGGTGGGTTATGGTTACTGGGCTAGAGGTTTCGGGCCATGGGTGGTCTGGGTTGTATAAAAGTGAGCTCGTGCCATCTCTATTATATAATACCAATGCAGGATTTGGAGTGGAATTCTGTTTCCTGAATTTTTTCAGGATTCAAAGTTGGATTTTAACACTTCGAATTAGGATTCGAATTGAAATTTTTAGACTCCAGACACTTCTGCTGAAAAGGAAAAGGTGTCAACGACTAGGCGAGCGTATTGGCTCTTTCGCAGTAACCCTATGCACCATATTTCAATGTGCGTTAAGTTTTTTTTTACTTCCTGCTGTTGTAAACGGTAATGATTATGAATAAACGTATCTATCTATCTACATAGGACACCTCTGACTTTTTTCAATGATCACCAATCCATAACCATTTTTACTCATTTTTTCCTTGACAAACAAAAGTTACCGTATGCTGTACAACTATGGTACATGCTTGCGTGCTGAACTTCCCTGTTCCAATTTTATTACCCTACTAATTTGAAACTATCCAGACAGGTGAAAGCTCAACTTCATGGACTGATGAGTGATTGTTAAGAGAATGAGCTTTGTAAATACCAAAATGTGCAGTTTAGGTTTGCAGCTCATCTTTGCATTTGTCATTTTTAGGCTGATAAGATCTCCAGTTTCAGGAATTGACTGTAGTTTTTAAGATGTGGGCTACCAGGACAGTGGGACCGTAGTGGTAGCCTTGCTAGCTTACCAGGGTAAGGCCAAGGTGTAACAGTGTAAAGAAATATGAGTTTCTATGGAAAAACACTTTCATTAGACTAGACCCAAAAAACTTTTACAGGTTTGAGCACTTCCCAACTATGCTATATTGCTCTTAAATCTTAGTTTTTTGGCTGGCATTGAGGATCGTGGCACAGTAGTTTGGAGCGTTGTTTTTACGACAACCATGATTGCAAGGTTAATAGTTTAACTCCTAACCTAGTCTCATTGTTGCGTCCTTGGATAAGATGCTTCATGATGATTATCTCTGCTTGGTAGAATCTGGCAAGCAGCAAATTTAAGAAGCAAGAAGAAAATTCAAGTGTTGATATAGCCGAAGTTGATATTTGCAAATTCTACAGTATAGTGTAATGAGAGTATATGTGCAAATACAATTTAAGAAATCAGCAGCTGTTAAGTGACACAAAATTGGCACATAAGAAATCTACAAATAGTCTAGCTAATTCCCACTCGACACTGCAACAGAGTAATGGGAATCATTCATGTAGTCTGCTGTACTTAACACTACAGCAAACTAGAATTTTATCTAGGATATGCTATAAAAAATATAATAAGATATACTGATAGTACTTCCTGCTTCACAATCACCGCAGTATAATGTTTCAATATAATTTGTGTGAGTAGCTACCAGTACCCAATTGTGAATTTTAATGTATCATTACAAAAAAAATTGGGCAGAAAGCAATTTAGGCAATATACTGGTACAGTACAGTATTCAAATTAAAGCAATCCAATGCAAATTGGACTGTGCTAGTTTTCTACGATAGGTGAGCAAATTAGACTTTAAAAAAAAGTTGTAAATTAGAAACAAGGCTAACCAGTCTGCCAATGTCAAGTAATTTTCTCAGTTTTCAGTCAAAAGACTAAACAGCAAGGAGCAGTTGATGTGATAAAAGCTTAGCTGCACAGTGCAGGCTACATAGTCGTACTTGTAACTATTATTACTCTAGTCTGGTTCATGTAACAAATTTAAAAGTGTAATAAGTTCAAGAAACAAATTTAAAAGTTCAAGTTCTTTATTTTTAATTTTGCGAGTTCAAGTTCAGTATTTTTACTGAGTTTATGCTGACTGCTAAGTTTGAGAGCCGGTATATACTTTTTATCTGGATTTGGGATAAGTTCAAGCAATTTTTGTCAGGTTTAGGATAAGTTAAAAACTCAATAAATTTTTTCAAGAGAGTTCAAGTTTGGTGAAAAAGACTGAGTTCAGTAGGTTTGAGCTCACAGCCCTTGTCATCTGTAGGGTAGCCTGGATATCTGGGTTCTGCTATTCTGTATTAGACTGTTGCTTCCTCGTAATCCTTCATATGTTGAACAGAAATTAAGTGCCGACAGCTTATGTGAATCTAACCTATTCAGTATATATTGCTGTTAGTCAGATATATAGTATCTTTATTACAGTAAACAGTCAATGAAAATGGGCGATGTTTGGTATCAGCCATTAGCAGATTAGTATTTTTATACTAGGATGTGACGATTGCAGTTGTGTCTTCGCTGATGCCCAACTCTACACTTTTTGCAATAAGCTCCACCAAGTTTGCCGGTACTGTATATGTGAAACCCGACATTTGGGCGCGAGACTTCTGGACGCAGACATTCGGCGTGGAATGCGTTGCAGTGCACTTTTTACAATCATTTTTCTACTAGCATATTTTAAAAAAATTTATTAACAACATTTTTACCAAAACTTTATATTTACAACCGTGCTGATACGGTAAGTTTTATTTTTTCTAATTTCTGAATTGCGACTAGTAAGCGAACGAACCAATTGATGTATATTTACGGAAACTTAAGCAAGAAAAACTATTGCGTCGTCAAGGTTAAAGTAACCGATAAGCAAAGACTTATTTCTGTGTTTATCTATTTGCATCATTCCAAGGACTTTGCGATGATTATTTTGTGTAATGAAGAACAAACGAAGGTTTTGGATTTATGCAAATAATTTTTTCGTTTGCGCCGATGTTTTTATTTACTTAACCTAAGCTACTCAATTGCTGCAGGAAACAAGCGAGTCAACAGATAGATATAGATTTGCGAAAACTAGTAAGAAAAAACACAAACTCTGAATTATACAATTAACTAAACACAGAAGTACGTTCTTGCTTATCGGTAACTTGACCTTGACTTCACATTAGTTTTTCCTACAACGTTTTCGTAAGTATACATCAATTGGTTCGTTCGCTTATTACTTGCAATAATTACGAAATAAGAAAAAATTAAAACACTAACACGATTGTTAACATAAAATTTTTGTAAAAATGGTGTTAATAAAATTTTTTGAAAATAGTAGATAAGTAATTGTGAAAAGTGCGCTACAACGCATTTCGTGCCCAAATGTCATAGACCGCTGTATATATTGAGGATAAATTTGTACTGCGCTGTGGTAAATTGAACAATCAACCTTTATTGACTTCTCTAGTTTCAAGTTCCTCTGAGGGTTAGGGTTGTATGGGTTAACCCTAGCCTTTAGTTATTTGACTGTTTGACGACGCCTGACATCAAAAAAGCGTGAAACTAGAAAAAGTTGTGGACGGCCGATCGTTCACTGCACCCTTGCAGTGCTAGTAACAAACTTCGTTAAAAAAGGAAAATTTGCAAAAAAAGTAAACTACTCGTGAGGACTATTTTACAGGTGTGTGTTGGTGCGACAGTGCCTTCTCCATTTTTGGCTGCTCCAATACCTAGGCAACGTTACCCTTTAAAGTTAAGCTTCGTAATGTTGCACGAATTACTCGTCATGTTGTACTTAATTTTGTGCTAACTTTTTCCATTTATTTTATTAGATTATGTTTTTCTTTTGTAGACTCTCTTTGTCGGTTAGGTTGTATTCAGCCTATACTGCTAAAATGAATGAAAAATGTTTTTCCCAAGTTGATTTGGAATCGATGACTAAACACCAGCTGATAAGTAAAGTTCTACATTTTCAATCTTCGTATCGTCAAGTTTTAAAGCAGTTAGAATCAGAACCTTCGAAATTGGACAAAATGAAAAATCGAGGAGCTAAAAAAAAGAAAGAAGTGAAAACAATTGATTTTAAGCAGTGTTATTATCGTCGTATTGCACTCAAAGTTGCTTACTTAGGATGGGATTACGGAGGGGTGCAATCGCAAGCAAATGTTACCGACACAATTGAAGATATTTTAAGACAAGCTATTAGACAAACTAAGCTGGCAGGCCCAGAAGATCCACTACAGTTTTCTCGATGCGGACGAACAGATAAAGGTGTAAGTGCATTTCATCAAGTCATCACTACCAGGCTACGAACTCGACTGACTTCTGTTCCAGGAATCACCAGGTGGGTCGATCCCTCGACTCTTTCGATGGATGACCGACAAGCCAAGTATGTTCCTGATCAACAGAAGAACGAAAATAATGAAGAAAGCGTCACAGCTGACATTGTTACGCGAGGAACGACGCCAACAGATACAATACGAGATAAATGTGGCTTTAAAGCAGATGATATTGACAATGATGCGGAAGAATACGATTATGTTGCCATATTAAATCGAGTTCTTCCACCAGAAATCAGAGTCGTGGCTTGGGTTCCAGTGCTTGATGAGAGTTTCTCCGCACGGCATGACTGTATTGGTCGCGAATATAGGTATTTCTTTTTGAGAGGAAACTTAAATATCCATGCAATGAATGACGCTGCCAAGTTACTTTGCGGAGAACATGATTTTCGAAATTTTGGCAAAATGAAAGTTGAGAATCACTCCTACTTCGTGAGAAAAATATATGAATTTGACATTGAAGAACTTCACTCTTCTGACAAGCCTCCGAACTCGTATGATATGTGTCAAGCAAAAATTCAAGCTAGCGGTTTTATCTACCATCAAGTTCGCAATATGATGTCTGTGCTTTATTTAATTGGTGCTGGTTTTGAAAACCCAAGTGTCATTTCTGAACTGTTGGACGTTGAAAAAAACGAGCGAAAGCCGTCATATGGCCTTTCCGAGCCTTACCCCCTTGTGCTAAGTAATTCTACGTATAAAGAATTAAACTGGAGAGTATCCGCTGAAGCCAGAAAAAATGTTTTGATGCATTTTAATCGCTATTGGAATACCGCGCAGACCCAGGCCACGATCGTTCGTGAACTTATTAAGTCAATAGAAAACGATAGTACTGTAGAAGTTGATACGTCATTAACGCTCCAAGAAGTGAAATCACCTGTCCATGACTTGCACAGCAAGTTTCCTTTGGCAGGCTTTGGTAAAGCAAGGAAACCTTACCGCAGAGTGATGGACTTGCCACTTGGCCACACTGTCGAAGAAAAGAGGAGCTTGTTGGAGGCGAAAAAATTGCGTTTGACCGACGACTTTCCGGATTCTGCCATGGAGTTAGATGTAAACTCTCAATGATCTTGATGCGATTTTTATATTCTACGAAATAATAGTGGAAAAATCATGTGCTTTCGCTTGGTGGTGTGAGACGAGTTGAATAATGATGATTTCTTCATTTTGACCTCCTATTACGAGAAAGCGACGGAAGCGCTACACATAGGACGAATCCAGGCTCGCTGAAAGGCTGTCTGTTTCCGAGTTTTTCCGGTTGAGTTTTGCTTCCGATTTCTTTAATTTGCTGCTTGTAAGATTCCATCAAGCAGAGATAATTATCTCTGCTTGATGGAATCTAACATAACGTAACAACGTAAATTGTCGTGTTAGCATAACGTAAATTGTCATAACATAACGTAAATTGTCGTGTTAGCTTCTTATCCATAACGTAACAACGAGGCTTGGGCTGGAGTTGAACCATCAACCTCGCGATCATGGTCGTCGTAAAACTACGCTCCGACCTATTACGAAACGATACCAACAATAGAACTGAAGTTGTCCAGGAGACGGATGCGAGCCGGTTTTTATTTATTCAATTACAACACATTGGTGCTAGGTTAACATCCAGGCACCCTGACATGTGAGGAAACAACGAAATAAAACAGCAAGCATATAACAGAAAAATAAAAGCCGTAAGCAAGTGAAGCAATAGTGCGTAAATCCTAACGTATAGTTTAACATCAAAACTGGAGCAGGATTGACTAATTTCTAAGGTCACTTGAAACATTGTGAAAGTAATCTGAAGTCGTGCGTGGTTGTCGACGTGGGAAACCGGGAGAGGATTTCTGGCCTTTACAGGAGTCATGCTCTCGAAAAACAGCTTCCAGAGACTCCGCACAGCACTGCTGGATACGCTTATCTTAAAATGTTTGTGATCATAAAAATATTTCCAAATTTTATGACACAACTCCGGATGTAACATCGTCTCTGCAATTGTTTAAATCAATGCAGGTAGTGTCAAAAGATGAACTCGTAAAAATATACATAGGAATAGCACGAGAAGTCGGTAGCAATGACATTTTTCTGATAGATTATGATTTGCATAAAGACCTCACGTGAGATTGCTTATTTAAAAGAAGCAGCTTTCCCCCGGAAAATTATTCAAAAGCCGACAATGATACGGACATCCTTCGTATTTTTCGCGCACAGAAGGGAGCAGTTGCTTCTCTAACTGTCTTGAGAAGCGGAGCAGGACTATTCGGTTCGACCGATTTAACGCGAGACGATTAGGGTTAGGTCATGATAATATTTTGGTTAAGGTCCCAACGGTGAGTTGGTCACGTCGAATCGGTCGCGCCGAATAGTCGCGTACTGTTCAAAAGCCGGGCAAAAAATTGTCCTCCTACCAAAATATTTTATAATTACAATAATAAATGAGATGACTTTAGCGCTTGCGCTTTTACATCATATCAATCAATGAGCATTGATTAATTGAAAAAATATTTACTGTGGTGAACAGACAACTCATACAACGTTAAGATATTCAAATTATGAGTGTGTAACTATAGCTCAGTTCATACTCAACTAAACAGCTCAGCATGTAGTGCACCACTATGTTCCACTCAAGTAAACCCATTATCCCCTAATTTCCATTAAACTTATTGCAGGTTGACTAGGACCAAAATAAATCTAACGTAAGACGAATCAGAAGATTAACAATATAATATATGTAGGTATGTATAAATGTTTTCAACGCATAAGGCTCTGTGGTTAGTGTGCCTAAAACCAACAAAAACGCCGATGAGACATGGTCACACTGTGTTATTGACTGTTCTCATCGTTGGAGCTAGAGGATAGAAAATAATTTAACTTTTCAGAGTAATTGTGAGCGTTTGGAGCTGAGCTAGGTTTGCATCAGATCTCAACTTGAGCCGTCTAAGTAATCGTCCGTCTTTTCATGTTAATTTGCGTGAACATACAAATCAATACGAAGAACTTCTGAGGATGTATTTTATATTTTGAAATAAGATGGTGTTTAAGTTTTTATTTCAATATGTTTGATGGTAAAATCACGAGGTAACAGAGGATGAGTTCAAACTCACACACGTTAACTCATGTTTCCACACTGTTCAGCCTAAATAATGATAAGCTAAGCATTTTCTACAATTTTTAATACGTCTGAGGTTATTACACACAATGCGAAGCCTATTAATCGGACCATAGGTCTGAATGAGTTAAAGTCGATAGAAAAGTTTCTACGTAAAAGATCTACCACGCCCAGTTGGGTTCATGTCGAAAGACTGTCACCAATATTCAAATATCAGAGCTGGATTTGGACAATGAGAGACCACAGTTATGTCGATTTCACGGTTGCCGCTAGTGACCAATCATCGAACTAGTCTCTACGTAAATAACGATCTCCAAAAAAGATTTTTCCGCAATCGTGTCGAGACATTTTGGGAGTGACGCGGCCCCTAGGCTTCAGTCTGCAAAGTCTATTGGTAAAAATCCAGCCCTGTGCAATATATTTTACGCTAATGCTAGTAATGCATACTTCAACTGACAGAACATACACTAAAAATTCGCTACAAATTTCATAAAATCAAAAAGTCATACACGTTGGACTGGAAGATATAAAAATGACAATTTCATTGAAAAAGACATGAAAAGAACTAATGAAGTGAACAAAATATATTTCATTAACTTCACAAATATCACTGGTGAGTCGTTCATTCAGAAAAGGTAACAACCTAAGTATATATCAACCGCACAGCTCTTTTGCATCTCGTCAAGTGACGCAATCAATCATGAAAGTTGTCCTAGGCCCCTCGTAAAAAACAATATTGCATTCAGGGAGAAAGTTAGAATTTTGTCGTTCATCGCCAAAAATACTTTGCCAACACCTTTTACTACAACTTGTTTTCAAAACAATGACACTTAATTCTATATGCCAGCATTTGTATAAAGCAAGACGAAAACACATTCTCCAAATAAGTATTAAACAAACAAACAGATAGCATGCCTAAGGAATAGAATACGCAGAGTTACCAAAATAAAATCATAATCAGTGTTAACCATACAAACTCCCTCCCCCTATTGACATATCAACGATACTCCAAAATCCTGCATAACGATCAATTACCGGTACCCAGAGGTGGTCAAAGTAGTCAAAAAATCTACTGAAGTAAAATTATAGCTGCCTACTCAAAAAAGGCGTTCAAGAAGTAAGGCGAGGCATTTCCACTCACGTAAAAGTAGGAAAGTATGATAGTCAAAATTAATTCTACTTGTAATAAAAGTAGAAAGTAATTTCGGATATCACGTGTTCTTTTCTTAGAAGGCTTGCTGTTGTAACGCTTACAATCAGTGTTCAAGTAAAGCAACGGTATTCATAAAATCTAACTTTTATTGTTCACCTTCGTTACAGAGACTCTAATCACAAATTAAAAACTTCAATTATCGCGTTCTGCCCGAACATGTTTTCGATAAGCAGAGTTGCCTAATAATTAGACAAAAAAATTCAAATCGTGGTCAAATCACTTAAAAGGAGTGGCTAGGTATCAACTTCTACTTTGCATAAAAAGTAGCGTTACTCAAAGAGAATTTTACGTACAGGAAAAGTATCAAATATGAAAAATACTTAAGTAAATCGTTTGTTACTGAAAATGCTACTTAAGTAGTCTGCTTAAGTAGAACTACTTCGTTACTGACCACCTCTGCCGGTACCTATTTTTCTTAAAAAGACAACGGAATCATTTAGCAAGATACAGGCTAATAAAATTTTAATGATACTCGCGGTATTATGCTAACGAGAGCCGGGATCCATCTCTGCAGCTTAGCGCCTGGGCAACTAAGCTTCAAAGAAACGTTGGAGCAGAGGCGACAATAATCGGATGGTGTTATGCGGTATTTTCGCAGATTTATGATGATAGATAAGGTGTTGATTCAATCACTCATACTTTTTGCTTTCTTCTTTCTTTTTCTTGGGTTTAAACAACACTTTGAAGATGAAACACATTGGAATGATAATAAAACAGGAAATATGCAGCCAAAAATATGTTGCTTTCCAATATGTGTAGGTATCTTGGAATGTTAGAAGTGCAAAAGCCATGTACATGTACTCAAATGCTCTCATCTTGCAGAACCAGTTCAAGATATCATACAAGTTGTGCCACGACAAAGGCAACCTTTTCTTTATAATGTTTGCAAGTAGGTCTTCAGCC
Organism: Trididemnum miniatum; assembly: GCA_964006365.1. Taxonomy (NCBI): domain Eukaryota; kingdom Metazoa; phylum Chordata; class Ascidiacea; order Aplousobranchia; family Didemnidae; genus Trididemnum; species Trididemnum miniatum. Next base: position 27,772,453 of record OZ023237.1, read on the forward strand.
ATCATTACAAACACCATGGTTAAAAAAGCACCAAAAAAACCAGGTGCAATGCCATGCCAGTATGCACTGACTGACATCACAGTTGCTATTCGAAACTGGTTCAAACTGGCTGGCCAGCGCTGATGGACATAGTTGGCAAGCCACCATTGCACACCCATATTCCAGTTTCTCATTCCCAGACGAACTGTAGGAGAGAAGTCACAGCCATATGGATCTATGTTTTGAATTGTTGCAAAGCTGTAATGGCGGGGCTGTTTTTCACTTGATGGTTTTACAGTGGGACCATGACCTGGTCTGGGATTGAGATCTTTATCGTAAGCTCCAAAAGTAAGTGAAATAAAGGAACATTCTGATAACAGCCAAGCAGAATAAAATCTCATTCTGCCCAGAAAGAAAATTGGGACCATATAGAAAACTTGATAAGCAAATGAGTCATCATATAACTTGCCACTTTTTACGTAATTGACATTGAAGAAGTATGCCGCCAAACCATACAAAGCAGCAAATAACAAAATTTGTTTTAATCTAGAGAGTATTTCAGTTTTTATAGGAATGGTTGCACTGGTAGCAGGATCCATCATGAGGTAATCATAATACGTGCGATATTTGTAAAAAGGTCCCGTAAACATGCCAGGATAACAATATGAGTAACAAAATATATCAAAAGTTGAAGGTTCATGCTCAAGTTGAAGTTGAAATCTTGTTGACTTTTTCTTGTCGTCACCTTTACCAGATTTTGTGTCCCGATAGTCATGTATCTCAATTGCCACACTCACCAATTTTAAAGTTAAAATGAGCTGAATTGCATTTGCAAGAGCTGATGGCTGCGGTAGCGCAAAAAATGACGCACAGCGAAAAAATAATAGATAGGTGAAGCACCACACAAATGATGCCAGTGATGTATGCTTGCGAGTGAATTTAATAATGAACAAATTTCCAAGAAACACTATTAATGAATGTAATCCATCCCAGCAACAAAAACCAAACACATAAATACAACCAACTGCACAAGTAACAAGCTGCTTGGAGTAAGCTGATGGTAAGAATCGTAACAGAAAACCAATCAATATTGAAGATATCAATATCGAACTATATTTCACTTCATCATTCACCATTTTTCCAACTCTGACAAAAGTTTAAAAAACCATGGAAAATCTAACAAAAGAAATGCAATATTAACATTAATATATGTATGGAGTAGCGTTGATGCAATCATAACCTGCAACAATGACCAGTTGTTTTTAAAAACCTTCTCATTATTTACCATATTTGTAATATCAGTTTATTGAGCCAATTCTAATTACCAGTACTTACAACTGTTCAAATTCGATCACGTAACACCTTAATTATTATACAAGAAATTCTAGGCACTATTGCCCTAAATAGTTCAGCTTTAAACAGACAGAGAGACCGTCTGAGTAATCTAAATATAAAATTAAGCAGACTAAATCAGTAAACTGTGTTAATTTAATTTAGGATACAACACAATGGTGCTAGGTCATAAGCCAAAGCACACTAACATGTAAAAAAAAAATAACACCACATTAAAATAGAAAAAATAACTTGCAAATTAACAGCACAGAGTAGCAAAATAATATATAATGAGAATAAAAGCAACTGTAAAGGTACAAAAAAATATCATTCAAAAAGTAAGAGATGCAATAGAACAAAAATTAAAGTTTATTAAATGCATCCTAAATATAGCAATATTAGGCACACAAACTAAATTATGAAATAGATTATTCCAAACTTAAGTAATACCTATAAACAAGAAATTACAAAATTGGTCAGTATTGGCACAAAATTTGGATTTAACTGTAAAGTTATGAAAGCAAAAGTTGTACTTTCTATCACAGTGTTCAAAATAATCATTGAAGTGCTAATCAGAAAGATTGTGATAAATTTCAAACATAAATTACCTTAAAATTGATATCAAATTTTAATCTGTGATACTCCAGTGACTTAATGCTCAGTTTATTCAAACAATCAGCATAAAAATTTAAAAATAGAAGTGTTTAAAAATGCTTCAATTTGCTTCTACTTAAAAAATAGAAGTATGTTTAAAAATGCTTCAAAGTTACTGCTAATCTAAGCATGCTTCCACTTTCAGAAACTGTATTCTGTATGGATAGTCAACAGGTCAACAGCTGAACAGTACCGGTAGATATGTTTCCGGCACATTTTTTTGATTCCCAGCTGCCGGTCCTACTAAACACTGCAAAAGACAACAAAGGACCTCAAATTGACGTACTAAACACCTCAAAAAATGACAAAGGACCTTAAATTGATCTACTAAACACCACAAAGAACAACAATCGACTTGGAATCACACCATAACAAAGAACAACAAAGAACTTTAAATTAGGGTTAGGCTAGGGTTAGATTAGGATAAGGGTCCTTCGTCATACCCTGTGGTGTTTAGTAGACTTCATCAATTTGAGGTCCTTTGTCATCCTTTGCAGTACCAATATTTAGTAAGGCCCCCAAGCTGCGCAGGCTCTTACCGGTAATTAAACTGTATAAAAATGAGTGTACAGAACAATCGGTTGTCAGTGTGTAATCAACTGTCCACAATTTTTCTTGTTTCATGTTCTCTGGATGTCAGACCACGCCGAGCAACTAAGGGTTATGGTTAATTCTTAACCCTCATCCTCAAAACAAAAAAGAATGTAAAACAAGAAAAGTCGCAAGCAGTCGATTAGCCTAATGTCATTATTCACTTCACCCACAAAACTTTCTTGATAATTGGTGCTATACACATCAAGAAGTTAAATTGATTAACGTTTCCAGTTCACGTTCCGTTTGAATTCCACAGCAGTTTTAATTTTCCATTCAGTTCCAGATAAGGCTCAGATAAATTAAAACGCTTTGATTTGGGTTCCCTCCAGTAAAGATTATTTCAAAACTGGTTTATTCCGGTTCAGGTTCGCGGTAAACAAATGATATAATTGTGGTAGCACAATTAAAAAAATGAAACGTACAAAGCAATTTTTCTTCGGATTGACAGGCCAATATAATGCATAAACCACTTGCAGTAAAGCCAATTTTGAGATAATAAAATTGTTACATTGCTCTAACACCAGCGGCCTATTCAATTCACAGGTAGCGTTAAATTAGTGTTAAAGCGCTTAGCAGTTTGTTTAGTCTGTTACGTGTGTACTACAGAATCGAGTATATCAAACGTAAAAGACTTTTGCACTACATATACAGGCCATACATAGATTACTTGCATCAGCAGATAAGTGACTTTTATTTTAAATTTGAACCACTGACCAGATTCAAAGTGACTTCACGTAGTAAGCCGCTTTTTCAATCGATTTGAGTTAGGTTAAGGTGCGTAAGTATCACATTATTTGGTTCAGTTCTGGTTTGCTCTTTGCGATTTTGAAAAATACCGTTTGGGTTTGGTTAAGGTTCGACAAAAATAGCTAATAAAATCGGTTAATAAACAGATAAAACTCCAATTTGGGTTCAGTTCAACTCCCTGATACAAATTGAGATTATTTTTTCCAGCATTCAGTAATACAATGATAAAATAAAGCAAATTTAACCACACTGCACAGCACCTAAAAGGGAACAAATATTGTAGATTATAGCTGTCTGGTACAGCACAGGTAGACTATTCAGCATTTGACAGTTTGAGATATTACTACAGATTAACAACAGTGCGATGCAGACTACGCACTGTTCCTTCAAAAGCGCTAAATTTAAAGAGAGAAATTTTGGGCAATATTTTCTGGAAATTACCACCTAGAATACATAATACTTTTGCCCATATTTCAATCAAAGTGCTCAATGTGTTGGTGCAAAACCGAACAGAAAATAAAAGTTTTATGCTCTGCTAACTCAAATTCACTGATTCAGGTCAAAAACTGTTAGTGTTTAAAAACTTCTTTCACTCTGGGCAAACTCTCTTATTCAGTTATTAGACCTAAATAAAATTAAAATGGGGGCAAATTCGCACTTTCTAAAATCTAACTGTCTAATCAGTAAGCTGGTTAGATGTAGCAGGGCCAGCATCACTGCAAGTCAAGTCTCTTTTTTGGACAATACTAAAATACGGAAATAGGAAAAGACGGAAAATACGGAAATCTTGCTAAAATACGGGAAGTACGGAAAACAGTACACGAAAAAAGTGCTCAACTAAAAGGCGGAAATGCCGGAAATGACGGTAAGGCGGAAATGGCAGAAATCTTGATGAAATACGGAAATAGGAAAAGACGGAAACAACGGAAAAAGTCAGAAGAAATTTCGCTGAAAGACGGAAATGTTAAAACGGCATCCTGCTTAATTAAATACGGAAATATAAAATGATGGAATCATGGAAAGTTAGTTAGTTAGTTGCATATTTATCCTCCTATCACGAGAAAGCGGTCAATGCGCTATACGAGCTCGCTTAGGAGTTGCCAGCCATCTGTCTACCACACCAAGATGGGGGAATCCCGTTAAGTGCCTTTCCCAACGGCACAACAAGTAAACTTGCCGGCTTGTTCTCCACACTGTTCCTTTAATACTGAGCGTCAAGCAGGGAAGCTGCGAATACCAATTTTAAAGTCATTAGTTTGAACCGACTCGGAATCAAACCCGAGTCTACAGCTCAAGAGACAGACGCTCTGTACCACTCGGCCATCTCAGCTGTTAAGCCGTAATCATTGCTGAGTAATACGAAAGCAGGAAAAGACGCATAATGAAGGCTTAACAGCTCAAGACTTAAAAGACTTAACAGCTCAGATGGCCGAGAGGTGAGAGCGTCCACCTCGCGGGAGCGTAGAGAGAGAGAGATTTATTTCGCCATTCATTCACTACACGATATAACAAAATATAAAAAAGGAAAAAATTCCAGTAAACCATGAGTAAACAAATGGCCAGGAAGCATCGACTAACCGCAAGGTTTTCGAATCAAGACCTTGTGGTTAGTCGATGCTTCCTGGCCATTTGTTTTCTGGAATTTTTCGAGTCCGGTCGATGTAATCATGCAATGACTTTAAAATTGGCATTCACAGCTTCCCTGCTGGACACTCAGAATTAAAGACATAGTAGTGAGAACAAGCCGGCAAGTTTACTTGTTGTAGGCCCACCTTTGCGAAAGGCACTTTAGGGAGATTCCATTTTCCGTATTTGGGTAACTTTAAGACAAGTTTTCAGTCTTTGTAACATTTTCCGTACTGTATTTTGGTAACTTTAAAACAAGTTTTCAGTCTTTGTAACATTTTCCGTATTTTAGTAACATTAAAATTTTTATCTTTATGACATTTTCCGCATTTTAGTAACGTTAAGAATTTCGTCTTTGTAGGGGTTGCCTAACATTTTCTGTGTTTTACAGTAGTAGCCTACCTTTAAGATTTCCGTTTTTGTAACATTTACCGTATTTCAGTAACGGTAAGATTTCCGTCTTTGTAACATTTTCTGTATTTTAGTAACATTAGGATTTCCGTCTTTGAAGCATATTTTCTGTATTTTAGTAACTTTAAGATTTCCGTGTTTGTAACATTTTCCGTATCTTAGTACCTTTAAGATTTCCGTCTTTGTAACATTTTCCGCATTTTAGTAACTTTAAGGTTTCCCTGTTCGTTACATTTTCCGTATTTTAGTAACTTTGGGATTAAGGTTTCCCTGTTCGTTACATTTTCCGTATTTTAGTAACTTTGGGATTTCAGTCTTAGCAACATTTTCCGTTTTTGTAACAAATGTTTTAAAGAAGGAAATCTTAAGCTACTAAACTGCTACAGAAACGGAAAATGTTACAGAAAACGAAAATATTGCAAAAGGACAAAAAACGTCGAAAAGACGGAAATTTTACAAAATACGGAAATTGTTACAAACACGGAAATTCTGAAGTTACTAAAATACCGAAAATGTGACAAAAACGGAAATCTTACAGTTGCTAAAATATGGATAATGTTACATAGACGGAAATCTTAAAGTTACTGAAATACGGAAAATGCTACAACGACGGAAATCCTAAAGTTACTAAAATACGGAAAATGTTAATTAAAAAGATGCATATCTCAAAGTTACTAAGATAAGGAAAATGTTACAAAGACGGAAAACTTAAAGTTATCAAAGTACGAAAGATGTTGCAAAGACGGAAATATTGCTAAATGATAGAAAATGTTGGAAAGATGGAAATCTTGCTAAAATTCGAAAAATGATGAAAAGATGGAAATTTTATTAAAATGCGGAATATGTTACAAAGACCAAAATATAGCTAAAAGACAGAAAATTCTGAAAAGACGGAACTCTTACTAAAATGCGGAAAATGTTGCAAAGACGGAAATCTTACTAAAATACGGAAAATGTTGGAAAAACGGAAATCTTGCTAAAAGACGAAATTTTCTCTCTTTCAGCAGGATTTCCGTCTTTGCGACATTTTCTGTTTTTTAGCAAGATTTCCGTCTTTGTAACATTTTTCCTCTTTTAGCAAGATTTTCACCTTTGTAACAATTCTGTTTTTTAGCAATATTTCCGCCTTTGTATTATTTTCCCTGTTTTAGCAAGATTTTCGTCTTTAACACTTTCCGTCTTTTACCAAGATTTCCTCTGTTTCGTAGTATTTTCCGTCTTTTCCTGTTTCCTCGTATTTCACCACTATTTTCGCCTTTGCAATATTTTCCGCATCTTAACAGAGAAGTTTATTGTATAAAAGATAGAGAGAATCACAAGCACCCTGTCAAAGTTGGATTGACGATTTCGCATTGGAAGATCAAAGTTTAATTACTGGCAAGAAACTGCAGCTTGATGCAAAATCAGTAAATTTTGCTCAAGATTTGACTGATTTTGCATCAAGCTGCAGTTTCTTGCCAGTAATTCAATTTTCCGTACTTTAGCAAGATTTCCGTCTTTCCAACACTTTTTTCTTTGAGCAAGATTGCCTCCGCTTTGTAGCATTATAGGTTTCGCTTTTTTTCCTATTTCCGTACATTTCAACAAAAATTGCGACTTTCCGTCATTTCCTATTTCCGCATTTCAGCAAAATGCCATTTTATATTTCAGCGAAATTTTTTCTGACTTTTTCGTCATTTCCTATTTCCGTATTTTATCAAGATTTCTGCCATTTCCGTCTTCCGTCTTTTCCGACATTTCCGCCTTTTAGTTTAGCACTTTTTCCGTACTTCCCGTATTTTCCGTATGTTAGCAAGATTTCCGTATTTTCCGTCTTTTCCTATTTCCGTATTTTAGTAATGTCCTTCTTTTTTTCTGTGCGCTGTCAGCTTGGTGTGCACTGTTGGGATTTTAAACCCAAGCCACCCACGCTGCATTCAACATTCAAACCTGAACTTCGCAATAGGCTAATCATCAAGCCCCAAATTCTTCCCCAGCCCCTGAAGTTAGTCGACCGACTCCAAGCTTGAAACTGCGACTCGTTTCAAGCAATCGAGTTACACCGGTAATTTGTCTTTGCAAAACCGTCTTTCAGGGGTCCTACTAAAGGTTTTCGGACAATTGGGTCCCGAACAGGACAAATGGGCATCAGCACGAATGGATCTCGGACAAATGGGTCAGGGTTAGGTCAGGGAAATAATTCTCCGGGACCCATATGTCCTAGAATCCCCACTAAAATCTGCAGGATCACGAGGACCGCTAGGGACGCAAGAGAGTTATTACTAGGGCCCGCTGAAGTTAACAAAGTCAAAATTTTTTAGAACCTTATTACATGATCAAACATGTACTAACGTTCGTTTCAGACCTTCAGGAGTCTGTTTTAGTAGATTTTATGAGTCAAAATTTTGTATCAAGTTAAAACTGGTTAGAATTCTCTTCATCAAAAATTTCCTAACCCTAACCTTTACAAAAATGAAAAAAACGTAGATTTTTTCTGTATTTTTTTGAATTTTTGAGCTGTTATTAAAATTTTAAGCGTAGTTTTATTTGATTATTCCGAAATAGTAAGTTGAATAGTAAAAATGCGTGCGGTAATTGAGAAGGAAATAGCACTTATTATGCATGAAATGTTTGTAAATTGCGGATTATAAACCATCTTTAATCAAAAAAGTGCAACAAGACATAAGTAATTTGGCAAAAGCGGTTAGTTCAAAATAAAGTCAAAATTTTGCTAAAATAAAGTCAAAAATATGTTTTTTTAGGTCAAAAAAATGGCCCTAGTTATTACTAAAACCTTTGAAGTCCTTCCACATTTTTTCATAGATTTTTGTTGTAGCTAATATACGTAATGAAATTTCTATTGATCATGGCCTAATGTCTGGCAATGAAAGCTCGAAAAATGAAGATCAGAAAGAAATAACATATTACGCGAATCCTTCTCAAAGCTGGCTCAGAAAAAAAATATTTTGACTCTACGAGCTCGAATAGATGCTACTCCTGATTGTGAAATAGATACATTCAAGCTGTCTTTCTGTCCAGATATTATTTTCCTTATAGTACGCGAACAAGCCAGATGGCCGAGTGGTGAGAGCGTCCGCCTCGGAGCTGTAGACTTGGGTTTGATTCCAAATTCGGTCAAACCTATGACTTTAAAATTGCTATTCATAGCTTCCCTGCTTAAGGCTAAGCATTAAAGAGGCAGTGTGGACAAGCCGACAAGTTTACTTGTTGTGCCGTTGGAAAGTTCCCCATCGACAGATGGCTGGCGACTTCTGAGCGAGCTCGTACTGCGCATTGATCGCTTTTTCGCGATAGGAGGATAAATATGCAACTAAATACAACCAGAAAAGCAAAGACGTAAGGCATCAACATGGCCTTCTGCCAAATTCGATCTTCAAAGATTTTACTGTTGAAGAAGTTGAAACTGGTATTGCTATCATGGTTCGTAACGGCTTAGACCGAGATAACTTCACCGATTTATGTCGTTTGTGGGATCCTATTGACAACAGGCAATTTTATCGTATAACTATACGGCTTTGAATCGATTTAAAGTTTTGTTGCGTTGCATGCGGTTTGATAACTATCGCAATCGACCTGGCAGACAAGTGTGGTCCATGTTCAATGAAGGTAAGCAAGCCTATAAAAGCCTAAAGTTTCTTATTTCAAATCATGCATAATAACCCTTCTCTGTAGCTTTCTAAATGTCAAACATTTCTACATTTGACTACTTCTCTGCAAAAAATGTACAAAACACAGATTGTTGACAATTTGTCAATACATGTGGGGATTAGGGCACCCAAAATCGCTGTGCTGATGAGGGTTAATGCTTAAAGACTTAAATAGCATGGATATTTTGGCTTTTTCTGTTTTATGTGCGTATTGCATATTTTGTTTTTGCCAACGTTTGTTGAAAATTATTCTCATCTGCAAAATAGCGATAAGGAGCTAAGTATTTATTTATTTTGTATTTAGTTGCGTATTTATCCTCCTGTTACGAGAATGCGATCAATGCGCTGTGCGAGCTCGCTTAGGAGTTGCCAGCCATCTGTCTACCACACCAAGATGGGGGAATCCCGCTAAGTGCCTTTCCCAACAGCACAACAAGTAAACTTGCCGGCTTGTTCTCCACACAGTCCCTCCAATGCTGGGCGTCAAGCAGGGAAGCTGCGGATAGCAATTTTAAAGTCATAGGTTTGATCCCACTTGGAATCTAACCCAAGTCTACAGCTCCCGAGGCGGACGCTCTTACCACTCGGCCATCTGAGCTGTTCTCTTACCACTCGGCCATAAGTGCATGCTGCCAGCTGAGTTAGTGACTTGGCTCACTTGCATAATTGTATTTTGAGAGTTGTAGTTGTAGATTGAGTCTTTATTATGAACAGAGAATAAAAATACGTCAGTGAATTCTTGACAAAATTTAGTCCTGGCGCTAAAGGACCTTAGTAGTTATATAGCGCCATTAAACCACACAACATTTCATTTCATTTTCAATTCATTTTATGTTGTTAGTGTTTAGGCTGAGTCGGTGGAAGTTTTGTGTAAAGTTTGGATTAAAAAAGCATTCGTTACGTTAAATCGTGTGTGCTCTCATAATGGCTATAACAGCGGTAAAGAACATCTGAAGGTAACCTAAGGTTATTTCTGCCGCTTAGAATGAGCTACAGAAGCATCTTAAAAAGTACAATCACCCTAAAAACAACTAGTATTTTTGAAAAAAATGCACCTGTAGCTGTGTACTAGAATATAAGTCGAATTGACGGTTTCAAATTCTTGAACCCAAATCGAATTTGAACCTTTAAATTTTTGCTTCTGCGAACCTGAACCCGATAATTCAAAGTATGATGGATTTCAAGCCCGTCGGCTTTGCCTTCCCCATAGCGCTTGTGATCGGCAAAATTCTTTGTAATTTTGTATTACCGCATGCTTCAGAAAAGGCGTGACGTCATTCACCATGCGATGTTTTCGCGTGCTCTGCTGACGTAGTTGGCTTTCATATTGTCTTGGTATATCAATGTGTTGTATTTTCGCCGCACAGTGATCTCGTGACTCGTCTGATGAGCCCCATTGGGCGAAACAGCTGTCACGAGGAGAGATCTCTGTGCATTCTTTGTTGTGTATTTGTATATATTTCTTTATGGTGTATTTGTATATTTGTCTGATCAAATTGCGTTGAATTATGTTGTATGCATTTATTTTGCTTCTCCAGGTGCTAGTCATTTGCTTAATTGTGTCATTCGATGACGTAGGTTTGACGTGAGTGCGATACTCCATTTGCAGGGTGACGCCTGCCCTTCCTTTTCTTGAATTTCTAATTTTAACCGGAACTAAACTAGCAAAATCAAATGACGAAAAACCTGAACCGGAGCGAAACCACTAAAAATATATTTTGCAGAATCTTAACCTAAACTCGGAACGATATTTCAAGCAGTTCGATGCCCTGCTCAAAAATCAACCACACGACCAATGCATTCATATTACAAAAGTAGTCAAGTTTTGAAGGTTAAATCCTTTCCGACAGCAGAGGCTTGCAAAACCTGCTTAGTCGTTTTCTCCAGATCAAAAAGCTTCGCAGCTGCAGCAGCTGTCCAAATTCTCACGCTGAAAACTTATCAACAAACTTATGCAACTTTTAGCTTTAAATAAAATCATCTGCTGTGTTTTCACATATCGCTATTATGCGGCTGATCATCACAGTAGCGACTTTATTGAGCGTTGCGGCGCTTTGTCGCACTTACACAGCGGCAAACTGTCCTTCTACCATTCCTGAATGGAGCAGACAAGATTGCTATCCGGAACCAGGATCCACCGAGCAAGGATGCAATGCCCGAGGATGCATGTGGTGTGAAACATACGAACAAGGACCACCATGGTGTTTTCTTGACGAGACAACAGAACCAACAGGTTTATGTTCTTAAAAAAGATTGCTTTCTGTGTGTGGAGGGAAGGCACCAGAGCACTCCTCCTTTTTCGACCAAGCGTAATCTGAATTTGAAGAAGGCCAGCGACTCAAACGTTCTAATAAAATACCGGCACCGTTATCTTCGTAATTTCTGTCTGTTGTGATTGACCCTCCTTGATTTCAACCGACTATCCGTCCCTGTTTTTCTCTTTTATTTATCGTTGTTTTGCATCAGATTATTCGTGGAGAAATGACAGCTGAAAAAAATCAACGTGAATTTCTTTAATGATAACGAAAAAAGAATATCTTTTTCACTAATTAGGTTATAACCTAGGGCCATTTTTTTTAACCTAAGAAAATATATTTTTTACTTTATTTCAGTAAAATTTTGACTTGACCGCTTCCGCGTGTTATTTATGTCTTGTTGCACTTTATTGATTGAATATGTTTTATAATCTGCAATTTACATAAGTTTTTAAAGAAAAAGGTAGCCTACTTCGAACATTTTCTCAATTACTCAGTGTTGAAGCTAATGCAACAAAGCGACGCATGACGTTAAAACCTAGGATAACGAGCCATTTATGTGTACCGGTATCAATTAGTGTGTAATACAAAAATTGCGTTGCTATCGCAACTGTACTGTACACTAACAGTATGTCTATGATTTTTTTAACTAAAGCTACGCAATATAATTACAAGGACGTTTTATTGTAATACAGCATCATATATTTTTTTACGTTCTTAACATCAAAATTTTTGTCTTTTCTCAGTAATTTATTGAGCATAGAAAACGACCTCTCAACAGCTGCAAAGGTTGGCTGGGCTTTTTGCAATAGTGCGCAGCTTGTTAGGTCAATTGTCAAGTTGGTACAGTTTATTATTGTTTCTAAATCAGAGTTGGATAGTCGTTTGTTAATGTAGTCTTTAATTGCGCAAGGATCATCATCGAATTGCATATTCTTCAGCAGTCCGTATGCTTTGGTTATTGTGCAGGCACTTCCTTCTAAGAACTCTACGTTGGCTGCTAGAGTCCGGTATTGATTTATTTCAACCAAGTCCGACACCAAATCTTCCACATTGATAGCGTTTTTTGCTCTGCTGACTAAGAGCACTTGTCCAATTGTTGACAATGGTACGAACAGCTGGATGGTTCTCACTATAATATAAGGCAGCTCTAAGCCAAGTTGCCCATCTTGTAATTGCAGGCTCAGGAGGAAATTCGTTAGTTAGTTAGTTAGTTGCATATTTATCCTCCTATCACGAGAAAGCGATCAATGCGCTATACGAGCTCGCTTAGGAGTTGCCAGCCATCTGTCTACCACACCAAGATGGGGGAATCCCGCTAAGTGCCTTTCCCAACGGCACAACAAGTAAACTTGCCGGCTTGTTCTCCACACTGTCCCTTTAATGCTGAGCGTCAAGCAGGGAAGCTGTGAATACCAATTTTTAAAGTCATTGGTTTGACCCGACTCGGAATCAAACCCGAGTCTACAGCTCAAGAGACAGACGCTCTATACCACTCGGCCATCTGAGCTGTTATGGCAGACCAGCATCATGAAAATCTTTCTTGCGATCTTTGTTTCTGATTGTTGCTGCCTTGATCGTTGCTATTACTTGATCAATATTTTTAAAATGAGCACGCACACGCATAGCGCAGTTATGTAGTAAGTGCGCAACGCAGGTGACATGCATCAAAGAAGGGTATAATTCCTTTAATGTCTTTCCAGCCGAAGACATGTACTGAGCAGCATCAGTCAAGAACAATGAAAATTTCTCGCGTTTTATTTCAAGTTGTCGCAATATGTCATCCACAGTGTGCAGAATAATACTGCTAGTAACATTGCGACCGCTGTCAAATGGATGGCAATTAACGAGGAAAGTCTGATTTGGAGGATCTAAGTTGCCCACAAGCACACTAATATCCTTTTGTTTAGCAACCTCTGCTTCATCCACAATCAAAAAAAATTTTTTGTCACGAAGTAATTCTTGAATTTATTCCTCTTTTTGGGATGCCAATTTAGCAACACATGCCCGGGCTGCAGTCTCCGAAGGCAATACTTTTCCCATTCTAGCAAACAGCGACTTTAAAGAAGGATGGTTCAGTTTATGAAGTGGGATATCTGCAGCTATGAATGAAGAAACAACCTGTTCCTTGAAGTTTACTTGATCGAAATGTAAAAAGGTTTGCTTTCTTTGAGATTTGCTCTTCGTCTCCAATTTTCCTTGGTGTTGCTTACTTTTTCGGTGGCTTTCCACAAAAAACTTTTTGTCGCATTTGACTAACACGTCGCAAAGGTTGCATCGCAAGTCGCCGGCAGGAGTTGCCGAAAACTCATCCGGATATTCCTGGCAAGTTTGCCTAACTTCCGCTATAGAAGATTTGGCTTGTTTTGGCATTCTTTGCTTTGCAAGCTGCAACTTAAAAGACCACGTGTAAAGAGCGCAAGGCTTTTATAGGATTAGATTAATTGTCTGACAATTATGTATTTATGTATCAGCAATGACGTTTCATGTATAATAAGTGCTATTTCCTTCTCAATTACCGCACGCATTATTGTGACGATAGTGCAGATATTGCAACTGTTTCAAAAGTTTAAAATCAAACAAAAGTGCGCATAAAATTTTAATAGCAGCTCAAAAATTCAAAAAAATATTTAAAAAATATATATTTGTTCGTTTTTGTTAGGAAATTTTTGATAAAGACAATTTTGACAAATTTTGACTTTATGCAAAATTTTGACTTTATTTTGACTTATAAAATCTACCAAAACAGACTCCTGAACACCTGAAGCGAACGTTAGTACACATTTGATCATGTAACAAGGTCCTGAAAAAATTTTGACTTTATTGGCTATAGCGGGCCCTAGTCATAACCGAACTACCTAAAATCAGAATTATTTTTTCTTTTTTTTGTAAAAATTGTCGAAGATAAAAATTCAATTGCTCTGCATTAGGCTAAAACACTGTAATATTTAATGTTGCAAGCAGGGTTTCCAATTTTCCGAGCCTTTTGTGGTACCGGAAAAACGGGAAAAATTTAACACAAAACCGAGATCCCGGGATAATTACGTATTATAATTTCGATATTTATGTATGTTTTCAACTACGTCTGTGACTCTAAGTACCATCAGTAAAGCAAAAATGCAACAAACATTTATTTTTCATGTAATAACTTCGAAGGAAAGTCAGGGCATTAAGGGATTTGTCACTCAGACGGGAACGCAGTTTGGTAACAAACAATCCTGCGGCAAAAAAGCACGTTCTACTTCAACCGACATCGGTGGAATGATAAGTCAAGCATTGAAAAAAAGCTCTAATTTTGTCGGCAGTTTTCTGGTAGCTTCAAACAAATTCATTTCTTGCTTGATGACTTCTTGAAGTGTACATAGACTGGTCGCAACCACTCGCAAGGCTGGCAACTTTTAATACAAATGGTGTTGTGTCGTCACAGTGCCCAATAATATGCTATTCACAAGTTTTGCGCAGTCCAGTCTAACGCTTGCGAAGACCGAATAAAAACCTTTTGCAATTTGCGTTGCGTGACTGTACTAAAAATACCGGAAATTTTTGTCAGAAAACCCGGGAAACGGGAAGCTAAAAAATTCTTTAAATCTCGGGAATTCCCGGAACCGGGATCCCGGTTTTCAAAGCCTAGTTACAAGATAGAAATGAGCCAACCATATAATCAATAAATAACTGAGATTATTTTCAAATACCGGTAATGTTGAACTGTAAATTCAACAGGAATTGATGGAGACTGCGAAGTGAGCTTGTGTTCTTCGAGTCAGCAGTAACCCAATGCATAATTATATCAAATGTGATCGGCTCCCCCCGCGAATCGAACCCGTCACGTTCGGTCTGTAACCTGCGCCTGGCACCACTAAACCATGTCACTGACGACGCCATCTTGCCTTAGCAAGAGATGAGCATTTATCGAGATAATTTATCGGCAATAATTTATTACCGATTATCGTTATCGCTCAAAATAATTTTGATTAATCGATTAGGCCTACCGCTTTTGTAATATGTTTTGTTATCGCCGATAAATTATCGCGATAAACGATTCTTTATGCCAGCAGTGTTGAAACTTCAAAGCTAGTGAGTTGGCATTACGAAAAAATGCACGGTGTCCATTAAGTCTTGCTACAATTTTTTAAAAATCTTTGTTTAATGCCACGGCAGAGCCCGCGAACGGCTCTCTTTTGAAAAAACTACAAAAATATTTTTGCAATTTGACTTGCAAAAAAAACTTCGTCAAGCACATTAAAAATTTATCGCAACATTTATCGGAAAAATTTATCCGCGATAATTTATCGATTACCAATATCGCTTCAAGAAATTGAGATTTATTGATTACCGGTATCGACCAGGGCTTTTTTGAAGTTATCGATTATCGTTATTGCTTTAGTACAGAAAGGTTTATCGTGCCCATCACTGTCTGTAGCCCACAGTAGAATACTTTATGCTAAACAAACTAACAAAGACTACCATTCAATTACGTTAGGCTACACTGAATCCAATTTCAGACTAAAGTTATAGTGTTTTTTATTAAGCGATTACAAAATATGCGTGCGGCCCATGCAAATTATTGACAAGTTAAGATTAAGTAGGAAAAATGAAGCCACTGTAATGTTTAAGACTGTACGCTTCGACAACATAGATTCAGCTGTCATCATCAGCAGTGTAAGCAATTGGCAGTAGCCTACAAAATAACTAAAAAAGCAATGTCCTTCCTAGCCTACTACAGCAGCCTACAAAACTGCAAAAAGTTAAACCCAAATTTTAACAGAAATCTTTGTAATAATTTAGTTACTCCTGGAGACGGCTGCACCTCATGCGGATCTTGCACCAACAAACAAGACTGTTATCCGGAGCCAGGATCAAGTGAGAGCGGATGCTACGCTCGAGGATGTTTGTGGTGTCCATCAAATGTAAATGGCGAGCCCTGGTGTATTATTCCAGACGGAGGTAAAAATGTAAACGTAAATTCGCATGATCCGTTATGCCAATGAACTGAGCACAGACAATTTGGTGCAGTGGTTCAAGACATTGCTATTGGTGCGGAAGGTTGGGTGTTTGATTCCACGGTCGGTTAAATTGAACACAGTGTCGCCAACAGCTCACCATCGCTGCCACGTTTCTTTGAAGCTGTGTTGTCCACGCAATAAGTCGCGAAGATGGTCCCGCCACTCGTTACGCTACAAGCTTCGGTGGAATACCTCAACTCTAATGACGATTTGAGTTTTTTTTATGAATACTAATTTAATTATTTAAATGAAATTTTTTGGATTCATTTTTAATTACTCCGATGCAATAATGTCGGGATTGAGAGGTGAAATGTAAAAGGTTGAAACACTTTTTGTTGAGCCAGTAAAATTAAAAGCAAAAGTGTATTCAAATAAAATATAGCATTAAAAAATCGTTTCTTTATTGTACTTGCGGTATTACACGGAAGCGTGCAACGAGTGGCTACGTCTTTCTCCGCGGCTTAGTGCCGGGGCATTGGCCAACACAACCTCGAAGTAACGTCGCAGCGGTGGCGATTAGGAACCGTTGGCGACACTGTGTTTGATTTGACCTGCTCGGAAATCGAACCCAGACCTCTCGCATCGACGTGCTGAACAACTGAGCAAACCGAGCGCAGCCGTTGCGCGTGAAACTTGTCAAGCGCTGTCAATCCAGTCGTGAATCGACCTGATGATTTTCACCAATGATCATGACGTTTATCTACCTTTTTACTGAACTATCCAGCAAACGTGGGCCTAATATATTGCAAATATTGTTTAGGACCCAGTGGAACTGTTTCCCCACCAAATGGGGGGTGCCCTTCGGAAATTCCCGAATCAAACCGAATCGATTGTTGGCCAGGAGGTGGCGCATCAGAAGGAGGGTGTATGGTAAGCAAAGTAGAGAGTGGAAATTAAAAAAAAAAGAAATCAGAACAAAAAAGAAGCTGAAGCAGTTTTTGTCTGTATTATTTGCTGAAAAACTTGTTAAATTTCAATTGGATTTTCATGGACTCTCGTTGCATAAATGCGCTTCCTGAAGATGTTGCTTGCGTTGAAACACAAGATAGAAGTTTAGGTTTGTTTCAAATTCAAATAAAAGTTTTTGAAATATTTGATTTACCTGATTTTTGTTCAAACTTATTTATCTAGGAAACAGGATGCATGTGGAGCTGTAGACTCGGGTTTGATTCTGAGTCGGGTTAGAACCAATGAATTTTAATTCATATTCACACCTTCCCTGCATGACGCTCAGCATTAAAGGGTAAGTGTGGATAACAAGCCAGCAAGTTGACTTCTCTTTCCGTTGGAAAACGCGGAGTTATTGGAGTTTCCCCATCTTAGAGAGGTAGACAGATGGCCGGCAACTTGTAAGCGATATGGTAGCGCTTTGATCACTTTCTCGTAAAAAGAGGATAAATATGCAACTAAGATACTAATTTATCCAGGGAGCAGGATGCATCTGGTGCGAGAGTAGTGATCCATCAGTTCCTTGGTGTTTCTTCAACACCACCAATCTCCCAGAAGGAATTCCAGATGAAGAAAGAGTGAATTGTATCCCAGAAGGGGGATTCTCTCCCAATCCAATACGTGTCAGGAAAGAGGATGTGTGTTTGCAAACACCAATTCCCCAAATGCACCGATGTGCTACTATCAGGTTCGGGCATTAGGTTACTTCACAAAATTTTATAATTCTTTTATGGTGTGATTAATTGGCTCCTTTTACCAATTTCTTCCGATGCTATCGCTATTTCTTAAGCCTTCTCAATACTTAGCAGTGTTGCTCGGATATAAAAATATAAATCCTTATACATTGCCAAAACGAAATTAAAAATCAAATCTTCATTATACTTAAGTATAACGCCGAAGCGTCCGATAAATGGTGAGGTTCATCTCCACGACTTGGCGCCTGGGCAACACAGCTACGAAGAAACATTTTAGCAGTGACGGGCCGTTTGCGACACTGAGCACGATTTGACCGGCCCGGAAATCAAACCCATGACCTCCCGAACCAACGGCAATGTTTTCGACTATTACGCCCACCGGCCGAATTTGACTGCCAGCGATTAATGGTGTTGTAGCAGTTAAATAAATGCAAGCAAGGATTTCAATTTTAACACTCTAGCCATTCAACACCTCACCGGGTTCATTTTTTAGAACGATGCTTACGGATACAAGATGGTGGACTCTATTGAAACTAGTCGGGGATACCAGATTCTGTTGAGCCGGATTCAAGGTGGCAGTATGTTTGGAAATGACGTTGATGACCTGACACTGGACGTGACTTTTGATACTGACTCAAGGTAACTAACCTGATTTTTGCGCAGTTAACTTCTTTGCGCAGTTTCTGACTTTGTGTTCTTCCAACTCAGATTTTTATGTACCTACCGTTATTGTTTGCGGACCGGTCAGCGTTGTTGGTGAAAGGCACTGCTAACGATGCGGGAGATCTGGGTTCAATTATTTCGGGACTGATCTTATCGGATCCAGTATCGCCCACGGCTAGCTACCGCTGCGATTCTTCGGAGCTGTAATGTTCTGGTACTATGCCGCGAAGATGGACCCAACCACTCGTTACACACTTTGGAGTAATGCAGCGAATGCATTGAAGATTTGATTATGTGACGTAGCTTCACTTTTTCCCTTTAGCAAGATGCAGTTTCAGTTGGCAAATTGGGAGCTAATTCTTTAACTGTTCGTAGGATTCACATAAAGTTCTACGACGCTGCTAATTCGCGGTTTGAGGTTCCTTTAGAAATTAAAGGTGCTTCTCCTTCCCTGCCAACCAACCTACAATACAACATTGAGTTTTACAACGACCCTTCATTTTATTTCAAGGTATTATGACTATCACGCATGTGATTGTCGAGTTTTATTTGTGTTAACTGCTTAGAGGACAAAAAGCTTGCTAGTTCGAGTGCTCAGTTTTTGTCGTCTGCTTTCAACTTTCAATGTGTTTGGGCTATTTTATTTACCGTAATGGTCCAATTGGGTTTGAGAAAAACTGTGAAGTAATAATTACCGTTCCCCAGTTGGGCTCATTTCTCCAATCATGCCAAAAAAGTTTTCGTTATACTCACGGCGTTACGCCAGAGCGAGTAACGAGTGGCGAGGTCCATCTCCGCGGCTTAGCGCCTGGGCAGCACAGCACCGAAAAAACATAGCAGCGGTGGCGTGCCGTTGGCGACACTGCGTCCGATCTGACCGGCCCGGGGATTGAACCCCTCCCGCACCGATAGCGATGTGTTTAGCCGCTGTGCCCGCTGAGCAATTGTGCCATATTCGTGTTTTCCTTGATGACGTCATGGTTTCAGGTGATTCGAGCATCTACCGGAACGGTTTTATTGGATACGTCACTGGGTGGATTGACGTTTAGTGAGCAATTCCTTCAGATCGCTACGCGACTACCCTCCACAACCATGTATGGATTCGGTGAAAACGAACATGCAACTTTCGCTGTGAGTAATTATGTCGATTCGTGACGCCATTATCAACTGACCAATTGCAAAATGTCAGGTGGTTTTTTGGTGTTTTTTATTGCTTTAAGTTGTGCATGGGAGGTGCAGTAACTATGCGCCTGACTTTGTTACGATGAAAGTACACGCTTTGTTGCATGATGAAAAAGCTATGACAGCGAAATATCTCGCGATGTCTTGCGCAGGTTGCAGATCCTACGTGACGGGTTCGATTCTCGGCTGGAGCCGATCGCATTTGACATATACATCGAGTGGCTGCAGACTCAAAGAACGCAAGCTCACTTCGCACTCTTCCTCAATTACTGTTCAACTTTCAGTTCAATGTAATTTGAAAATAACTCCAGTTATTGCATGTAAGATTTATCAATTGCTTTTATTTACCTCAGCACGAATTTAATTGGCAAACCTTCGGCATGTATGCGCGCGATCAACCCCCAGATCCCGGCGCTAACCTGTACGGCGTCCATCCGTTTTATATAAACATAGAAGAAGACGGAAACAGCCACGGTGTCTTCTTCCTCAATTCAAATGCTCAAGGTTTGTAGAAAGACAAGAGGGTATGAATTGCAAAGTTGGTGCTGTCACTCAATTTTATAACTTAAGTACTTGGAAAGTTTTTGCTTTTTCATGGGGTTTTTCTACGATTTTCATTTACCATGTCTACGTTATGGTTTCAATAACCCATTGGCTTTCCGCATCACAATCAATTCTAAGGAACGCGGTTCATGACGCACCAACATTTTACAGCATTATAATTCCAGCTGTTGATGAAAAAACCGCTGGGTATTTGCTTAACAGCTGCAACCTTCCCATTGCAAAGTAAATGTTACTAAACTCAACAAAGTGGTTCAACCACTCTCGACCAATTATCAGCGCTTAGGATTTGGTGTTGTTGTCCACGACCAGAACTGCTCGCCCTGGGACAAACAGCTAATACCCAGACATCAACTGCCCCAAAAACAGAATAAACGATGTCCAGTCCAAACAAACAGTTGACCTAGGTTGATGTCGACCATAAATCTACCGCTTTTCTATTCAGATGCCACTCTAACCCCTGCCCCGGGCATGGTATATCGGACCATAGGAGGCATTCTAGACATGTACGTCTTTCTTGGACCGGAACCTAATGCAGTAATCGAGCAGTACAGCACTGCTATCGGACACACATTCTTGCCCCCGTATTGGTCCCTAGGCTTCCAACTCTGTCGTTATGGATATGGTAGTTTGGCAAAAGTGCAAGAAACCGTGGAACGAATGGATCGATACGATATTCCGCTAGTAAGTAGTTCATAAGTACTGTACTTTAAATCAAATCTTTATTGTACCCGAGGTATTGCGCCGACGTGCGTAACGACTAACCAGTGGCAGGGACCATCTGCGCGACTTAGCACCTGGATAACACTACACGTTACGACACCGTATCGATTTGACCAGCCCACGAATCTAACCCACAACAGCCGTCTTCAATCACAGCGCCAACCGTCCAGTTAGAATTGTTCTTAAGCGATTCAACTTTTGGCAGGCTCAGATGCTGTTAGTAGCTGCGTAGATTGCAAAGAGATTGAACGAAAAGGCACATTGTTACTATTTCTTACCGTCAAGACAGTTTTTCCACATGCTCGCATATCGAAGACGCCTTGGCACTATAAGTACGCTGATTAAAAATCTAAAACCACTCATCCTTGTATCGACGATTGGTTGTATAATGAATTGTCACTGCGACAACATTAGCTGTATGTTTGTTTCTTGTGTAACGCCCTGCTGTTGGCTTTTTCATTGTAGGAAAAAAAAGAAATATTTTATTCTCATTTTTGGCCATCTTTGCTTTTCTTTCTTCTTCGCTGCTTTTAGTCAAATTCAGTCAGTGTAAAGCAACCAGTTTCAAAAATCGACCATGTTTCTTTAGGATGTCCAATATGGCGATATCGATTACATGGACGAACAACGCGATTTCACTTATGACCTCGCTAATTACAATGGACTCCCGAATTACGTCAAACAACTGAAAACTGGAGGAAAGCATTACGTCATTATTTTGGTAAAGTTCAAGTTGAAAAAAATCTTATTCAAACCGGTCACGCAGAGAGTTTTGTTCGGGGCGGTTGTACGTAACGCAGAACTTTCTAGGGTTCTTAAACCTTCACCCAAGCAGTTACCTTCCCAGCCACGATTTTTTGTGGTAGGGGGTGGAGTTTGTGCAATGTGGGATATGCGTGACACAAAAATCAAATCTTCATTGCACTTGCGGTATTACACTGAAGCGCGTAGCAAATTGCGGCTTAGCGCCTGCTGGGCATCACAGCTCTGAAGGAACGTCATAGCGGTGGCGAGCCGTTGGCGACATTGCAGCCGATTTGACCCTTCCAGGAATCGAACTAACCAGACACCGCCAGCATCGACGGCGGTGTTTCTACCAGCTGCGCCAATCTTGGCGCGACAGAATTCGAACAGAAACTGCAAGAAATTTACCAAATATTCATTGATTCTCAAGCAATTAAGATTGTAAACATTGTACAAATTGTATTTTCAGGACCCCTGCTTGACTCAAGACGACCCCTCTGGTGCGTATCCCCCATATGAAAGGGGTTTAGCGAATGGGGTTTACGTGATGGATTCATCAGGAGTGACGCCATTGAAAGGAAAGGTGGGGGATGGTCATATTTTATTCATAAACTTTGGGATGATGCATTTACTTTCAGGTGTGGCCCCCGGGAGAAAGCGTCTTCCCTGATTTCACCAACCCCGCTACTGCCACCTGGTGGACTGACGAATGCAAACGTTTTCATGACATCATTGAATTTGATGGATTGTGGATTGTGAGTTTTTGTAGTGTTTTTGACGCTGCGTTTCTTACCTTTTTTTGTGTATTTTTGTTTTTTTGCTCATACCACAGACCAGCCGAACTGTTGGCCGTAATAATGAACGCAAATAATTGGAAACAATTGCGCAACAGGGCCAGATTAAAGGGAGGCTGTAGCCCCGGACCCCCCGGCCAGGAGCGTGCCACACAAAATAATTGTGAAGTTAATTGCGTCCTCTAACGAAGAATGTTCACCGCTGACGTCGAATTAAGGTCGGCAAAAAAGCTAAGTGACCGCCGAACCAATAACCCCGGACCCCAAAGTCTTGATGCGGCCCCGCTGTGTTGAACGTTCAACAGTTGATGACTTGATTGCAGGACATGAACGAACCAGCCAATTTCGTGACGGGGAGTACCAGTGGCTGCACGACGAACAACCTCAACAACCCTCCTTACAAACCAAGTGAGTTACTAATTTTTTCACTTTATTTTACTGGAGAGTTTTGGTAAGAAGGCGCAACACGGATCGGGTCGCTAGTCTAAAGCCGCTCGTCTCTAATCGCTTCTTTGTTTGTTTTTTTAGATACAAATTTATCCTCCTATCACGAGAAAGCAATCAAAGTGCTATATTAAGCTCGCGTACAAGTCGCCGGCCACTTGTTTACCGCTCTGAGTGAGGAATTCCGTTAAGTGCCTTTCCCAGTGGTTCAACAGATAAACTTGTCGGCTTGTTCTTCACATTGTCCGTCTTTAATTCCAAGCGTCAAGCAGGGAAGATGTGAATTCTAATTTTACAGTCATTGATTTGACTTCGAATCGAACCCGAGTCCACAGCTCCAAATGCGGACGCTCTTACCGCTCGGCTATCTGAGCTGTTAAAAGGTTGATTGAAAGCGAAAGGTTGGTGTGGTTTGTTCACAGTAGATTTAAATATTGGAAACTCTTTTTTTGCATTCGACTTACCACCACAAAAGAATAAACTATTCCATTTTTAGAAATTTGGGGAGATATCCTCGCTGACAAATCAGTCTGCCCAGACGCGGTCCACCACATTGGTAGCCATTATGACGTTCACAATCTGTATGGATGGAGCCAATCACAAGTTACAATCGAGTGAGTCTACGCAAATCATAAATTTTGGGTTCGATTTCTGATATTGGCATCCTAATTTTTTATTGACATGGCACGCATATTTTTTGAAATTATTAGTGTATTGCATTTCGGCACCGTCTCTTTAATGAAGAATACAATAAGGTGAAGGGAATATTACAACGGTACAAGAAAAGGGAAGAGGTTGCACAGTTGCAACACCCAGGTCGGGAGCAGAAATTTGTTCTACAAAGAAAAAAAAAGAGAAAGTTTTCATCATAACCAAACACATTTTTTAGTGAAGAAATTTTTTTCCTGAATTTTTTTTCAGGTCCACCCAAGCGTCCACCGGTACTCGACCGTTTGTTGTAAGCCGAAGTACGTTTCCTGGATCGGGGCAATGGTCCGCTCATTGGTTGGGCGATAACAACTCAGATTGGAGAGATTTGAAGATGTCTGTGATTGGAATGCTCGAATTCAATTTGTTTGGAATCCCATATGTGAGTAAACAACTACAGTAAGCAACTGTGGATCAACTTTTCATGATGTTTTGTCGATCATCAAATCAAAATTCACATTTTCGTTATTCTCGCGGTATTACCCCGAAGCATCTAACGAGTGGCGGGATATATCTCCGCGACTTAACGTGTGAATAACACAGCTCCGAAAAAAACATCGCAGTGGTGACGAGCATTTGGGACATTGTGTCGTATCTTCAAACCTTCTTTTACTACTGCACCAATTGGCCACTTTTGCCGATCACAGGCAATATAAACACAATTTGGAAAAAATGAGTTTATCAGATTAGCAACAAATTTAGGACTCGCACAATGTTGTATTGGTCTTGCATGCTGCTCTTGAGCCTTAGTCATAATTTCGGCTGGCTTAATCTAAAAAAAAAAAAATGACGGTTAAAAGCAGTTGCTCAGAGGACCGAGTGGATGGATCGTTTGCTGCTCGAGCTAAAGACTCGGGACTAGTCACCGGTAGCTCCTAAGTAGGTTGTTATAGCGCTTTGATAGCTTTTTCGTGGTACGAGGAAAAATGCAACTCAAGCAACAAGTTTTAAATTTCGAGCCGTTTTGTTAAGTTAAACTCTGACCTATAGGTGGGAGCGGATATTTGCGGATTCAACGGAGATGTTAATGAGGAACTCTGTGCCCGGTGGATGGAACTTGGAGCATTTTATCCGTTTGCTCGAAACCACAACGGACTTAATTACCGCGAACAAGATCCAGCGGTGTTTGGCGACGCGTTCGCGGCTCGATCCCGCGACATTTTGCGAATCCGCTACACACTCCTCCCGTATCTCTACACGCTCTTCTATCACTCACACACATCAGGTAAGTCGGACAGTAGAGAGCAGGTCTGTGATCTCGCTCGCATTTTTAATCAAATTCAAGTTCACTAAAAATTTGCGAGTCAAGTTCAAGGTTTTCTTTTTTGATTTTGCGAATTCGAGTTCAGTAATTTTAGCAAGTTCATGCTAAGCTCAAGCAGCTTTTATCGGGTTTAGGATACAGCTCAGAACTCGATCACCTTTTTTCGAGGTCGAGTTCGGCCGAAAAGACTGAGTTAGCGAGTTCGCAGTTAATGACGTGGCAACTGCATAGCGTATTTCGTTTATATAACGACCGCGGTATTCAAGCACTGTCTGCTATTGCGTAGTGCAAAAGAAAATTGCACAAGCTCAAAACATCGTATCCGCAATATTAACTCTTTTAACAGGATCCAATGTTGTTCGGCCTCTGTCATTCGAGTTTGTCCAAGACAAAATGACCCACGTCATTGATGAGCAGTTTTTGTGGGGACCTGGACTTCTTTTCTCCCCGGTGCTGTACCAAGGCTTGTCGTCCGTGACTGCCTATTTCCCCGACGCACGATGGTAAGTCCATCACGTTGAACAAGAAGACTTTACCAAACAAGATAAGCCTGATGTGTTTATATACTTGCATGCAAGTCACTGTAAGCCCAGTGGTCGAGTGGTAAGAGAAATTGACATTTTAAGCACTAGATTGTGGGTTCGAACCTGAGTCTACCTGATAAGCTCTCAATCTGTGAAACTAATCGTAGAATTGGTTTTTACAGCGATTATTTTGCAGTAGTTACGTCGTAACCTACATTAAATCTTTTTACATATTACTTTGTTCAGCTAGTGTTTTGATTAGACATTCATCCCGCCCACATGTCCACTTCACCAAAAGTCCACGAGGTTTCTGCATGACCATCAAAAATTTGTGATGCAGAAAGCCCAGTACCTTTATCCCACGTACACCAGGCATGTGGACAAGGTCATGGTCTCAGGTTTTATTTTATGACAAATGTTTTCGTGATGTTAGGTACGATTACAAAACTGGAATAGATGTGAACGTCCGAGGGGGTTCTCAATCAGTCTCTGCCCCTCTGGGGACTTTACCAATGCATGTACGAGGGGGTTACGTCATCCCCACCCAAGACCCGGCCTCAAACACTGTGGCATCCCGATTGAACCCATTTGGCCTCATCATCGCGCTGAATGACACTAACCAAGCTTCCGGATCGTTGTATTGGGATGGTGGAGACTCGCTTAATCCGATCGGTTCCAACCAGTACACCCTCTTCAGATTCTACGCAGCAAATGTGAGTCGTAGTTATGTTGTTGGACTTACGCATAATTAGCCTACAAGAAATCACAAAAAAGTAAAACAAAGATCAAATCGTCATTATGCTCGCGGTATTACACCGAAGCATATAACGAATGGCGGGGCCCATCTCCCCGTCGTAGCATCTGGACAACATAGCTCCGAACTGTTTGATTTCGACTGGCCCGGGAATCGAACCCTGAACCTACCGCAACAATAGCGATGTCCAGCCGCGCCAATCTGCTGTCGGTGCTGCATTGTTGAAAGAAGAAAACTGTTTTTCAACGTCATTTGTTTGTATCTTGCAGAATCTGCTCACAACATCTGCATCGGGAAGTTCAAGTATAATGTCCGGCATGAAAATGGGAAGCTTGCGGATTCTTGGAGTTAGTTTCTCTCCGTCATCAGTACGAGTTAATGGAAACTCTGTTCCTTTCACTTATTCCAACTCGGTAAGCTTGCCAAAGATTTAGACCCAAGATTTGATGAAGTTTCAACATGATTTCAAATTGTTTTTTTCGTAATGCAATAAATATGAGACAAAAATAGCTTACGGAGAAAAAATAAAGCCGCTGTACATCTTAAAATTGGACGTTTTGACAACATAGGTTCAGCTGTGATCATCAGCAGTGTATGCAAGGCAGTACAAAATTGTAAGTACCAAGAATGTTCGGTTTGGCAAAGTCCACTTTATGTTCAGGATTGTTCGTTATGTGTCGTCACACCTTACAGTCTTACATTTACACCTTAAGTGTCGGCATACCTTACATCTTACATTTACACCTTAAGTGTCGGCATACCTTACATCTTACAGTTTTGTAGCCTACTGCCTGGCGTATACTGCTGATGACAGCTGAATTTATGTTGTCGAAACGTCCAGTTTTGAGATTTATAGCGGCTTTATTTTTTCTCCTTAAAATTGGTTTTTGTTAGAATTATAGATCATTCGTGGAACTCGCAACTTACATTAAAAAATGATGGAAGGTATCTGGAGTCAGGGCTCCGGATGTAAGGAAGGAGAAGACTATGCCCCCTTCCTCCACGGTAAATCGCAATCTTTAAAAACAATGTCAAAGTCAGTTTTGCAAAGAAGCATGAAATTCCCGTAAAAATGAACACGGGGTCCTCCCAAGGTGTTAATACGGCCCTGGAAGGTGTAGCATTTGATTTTTTATTTTATTGTTTGTTTCATGTAAATTTTTTATTTTGCTTTTGTTTTGTTGTTTTAGGTGGTTACTGTTTCCAGCATGAGCGTTTCCATGTCGTCATCATTCACGGTTCAGTGGTAGCAATGCGACGTCATAATAGCAAGAAATTGAGCAGGCTTTACGGAGTAATTGTTGAAATAAAAACATCAAATAAATGCAACCCGTCAAATTTACATGGCGTGATTTCGAAGCACAGATTTGTCAGTTTTTGTGTGCAGATTGGTATCAAATGCGCAAACGCGAGCTCGATTAGGAGCCAACTTTTGCCTATGGGCCTATTGTAAGGGACGGATTAAGGGAGAAACAATAGTCCAGGGCCTCCCCAGCCAATCGCATTTTTTGTGGTCGGCAACCACCAAGCCGCGGCCCGGTACTGGTCCGTATGAAATTTTTTACCGGTCCGTCTGCGTTTTCAAATCAAATGCTTTAAATTCAAAACATTTTCGTAACGTCAGGCGCAATTTTCGGACGTTTTTTAAAAATATTTTACAGCGCGATTATGGTAACCCAGTTATGCAGCTTTACTCAAAATCATAAAATTAACCAGTTACTAAGGTAAATCTTATAATTTAACAGCGAACATTTGATTATGTTGTCATTTTATCGTAAATTTTGTGCAAATCACATAGCAATAGGCTGGATAAACTAGTTAAGAGAGAGAATAACGTTAGGAAACAGTACGCTTACCATTCGTCCTCATTTTGGAAGACATGTCCTCCGTTTAAACAAAAACAATGTCCTCCGGAAACGTCCAAAAATCTCCAAATGTCTTTTATTTCGGCATTATAAACAGTGAACACATGTCAAATCATTCTTCCACGAAACATTTTAGGAGGTTTCAGTACAAACTACGGCCTGTGGACGTGATGACCATTTTTTTGGTACTTCGCTTGATTTTGAGCGGAAACTGGACATCTGCGGAAGTAGTGACCTTTTTTTTGGTCTATACTTGATTTTGGGCGAAAAAATGGACATCTGCGAACGTGATAATCTTTTTTTTGATCTTCACGACTTCACCTGATTTTGGGCAGAAAATTGGACTCCTGCGGACGTGATGACCCACAAAGAACTTGTCCTCCTTCTGTGTACTGAAAATATGGTAGCCCTAGGAAACAGGTTTGAGAAATTACTTCTGTATATAAAATTAAAGTACAGTTGCTGCTGCTGCTGCAGATTTAAAAAGTTTAATACTTCAGTCCGAGGAGTATGAGGCGAGTAGGTTAAAACAAGACCGAAATCCGAGGTGTTTTGTTGCTGAAATGCCTGAAATATTTATTCCCCTATTTCAATTCAGCAACATAGTTTACTCCATTTCAACGCGCAATAATCAAGCTATCACTACCCATTTTATTCTAAAAGTTCATTTTAGTAATCAATAGAATACAGCGGGGTTAATAAGGTGTGGAATGCTCTACCAAATGACATAAAGTCATTATAATTTAAATCGCTATTTTCATCTGAATTGAAACAGCACCTCAGCAAATCAAGTCAGCCTGTATCTCTATACGAGTACATAAGCGCAGAGTGCATTTTTGCTTTGATCATCACCCACGAGTATGACTTATGAAACAGCCCTTTTACGCACTGCTTCAGTCTGCTTGAACAATAGTTGTATAAATTGTGCATACATTTTTCCTTTTTCTTCTGTGTTCTTGGTAGAGCAAGTTTTGGGCTCTGTATTGTAATCTGTTTTGTTCAAGCCAAATTTGCTGAGTCATGATTAGGTTTTGTGGCCGTGCAGAACATCTTCCAATAATTTGTTTAGTGTTTTCATAACTTGATGCACGTTTTATAGACCCTCTGGGTTTATCTGCATGTTGCATTCTCATGCTATTGTTACTGCTGTTAGCGTGCTGTATGTTAGCGTGCATTAGCGAATAAATAAATAAACAAATAGAAAAAATTGAAACATTTGTGATTTTTCAACAGCCGGTCCGCAAAAAAAATCAGTTTCAAGCCGGTCCGCTGAGCGAAAAAGGTTGCCGACCACCGCTATAAATACAAAAAAGCATGGGGCTCCCAAAGTTTTAATACAACCCTGCCGACATCAGCCCTATATTTGTGTAGTCTGTGGTAAATGCACAGTGTTAAGCCACAACGCATAACTATCTAAACTTTGTTTTAAACTTATTTAAAAAAAAATCTAATCTTCATTATACTCGCTGTATTTCATGGAAGTGTGTAACGAGTGGCTGGGTCCATTTCCGCTACCTAGCGCTTCATAAACACAGCTCCGAAGTAAAGTCGCAGCGTTGGCGACACGGTACGATTTGACCGGCCAGGGAATCAAACCGCTGACCTACCGCACGGACAGCATGTGCTTAGCAACTGAGCGAGCCGGCCGGCATCTTTCTGAATTATTTTGTTTCAACTATTTGGGCTGGCGCTTCATAGACGTCAATGTTTGAACCAGAATCGAACGAGCAGTTATGGATTCTGCTATTAGGAAATCAACCCCAATTAATAGAATTTGAAATGAAAAATATCATGAATTTTGAGGTCATTTTAATGCATATATATTTGAAATGTCTCATGCTAACAGCTAAAATTTCTGCAAGCTCTTTCTTCTGACGCAATATTTCAGTAAAATTTGCGGTGTCAAATTAACTCGATCGAAAATTGAACCCATCGAAAAAACTTGATCAGGTTCAGACCAAAATCTATAGTTTTACGTACAGCTGCTTTTCCAATTTCCAGATTTGGAGTCGGCGCCGCCCTTCAGGCGCTATCAATTCACACAGCAAAAAATTAGTGGAAAAATTCGACAAATGTGACGAGAACAGCTCTGCAAGCTCAAATTGCACAAATTAGCTCGTAGTTTAAGAAGTTTTTGCCATGCGAAAAAGCTCAATAGTTGTAAAATGCCTTAAAACCTCCTAATAGTAA
Source organism: Trididemnum miniatum (assembly GCA_964006365.1). NCBI lineage: Eukaryota > Metazoa > Chordata > Ascidiacea > Aplousobranchia > Didemnidae > Trididemnum > Trididemnum miniatum. The sequence continues at coordinate 27,802,760 of OZ023237.1, forward strand.
TAATCAGAAAGAGCAAGAATTAAATTTTAGTTCTTGCAGTCAAACCAACGACTTTAAAAGACTTTAAAACTGGAATCTGCTGTTGCACTTGCTAAACGCTCAGCAATTAAGTGCAGCGCGGAGGATGAAATGAACAGAGAATAAAATACGTCAGTGAAATCTTGACAAAACTTAGTCTTGGCGCTAAAGGACCTTCGTAGTTATAAAGCACCTTAAAACCACACAACATATCTTGCAGTCACAGCTCAACACCTATGTTCTGCAACTGTCAAGACAGGGACGAAAAAGAGCGGCAGAACAACAGTAGGCATAGAGTAGGTGTAGATGATGCTGGTACTTTGCACCCAAGCTCGAGCTGACGACTTGATTACGTGGACTAAAATCATCAAATATGTTGAACCTTGTTAAGTTTTTGTCGAAGATTTTATGTAATTCCGGTACTAAAAGTTTCCCGACACTGTTACCTTGACCACAAGACTGATTTTGTGAGCTCTAAAATCGCGGTTTCTGGTTCCGCCTTAGTTTGCATGATTCCACCAGCAATTGGATTTGTGGACAAGGTAAGAGTCAACAGCTGACCTTAGATCTATTTTCTGGTCATTTGTTTTTACATGAAGCCGAAAATATTCACCACGAATCCATCTTCTATAAACAAAGTTGGCAAATATTGTGGGTAAATTCCGTTTACAGTAGTCTAAGTAGCAATGTGCAACGTTTCCAACAGCAGCTGTAGATACCAGTATGAAGTCGCAGAAGTGCATGTGATAGCATCGACAATTCGGGCCTTATTAATTATCTCAAAAATCATGAAATGACTGTAGTAGATTCAGAGGCATGGATTACTGCGCGCAGGTGACATATCCTACATTACGGATTCGATTCGCGGCTGGAGCCGATTGAATTTGGCATGTATACCGTGTGGCTGCTGACTGGGAAAAGCTCAAGCTCACTCCTTAGTCTTCCTCAATTACTGTTAAATCGATATAATTCAAAAATTTTCTTAGTCGTTTGTTTGCTTATTTGCACTGTCACTGAGAGAGCATTTGTATTTTATTCGTTTTGTTGCATATTTATCCTCGTATCACTCTCTAGGATAAGCTCGCTGGAGCTGTGGGTCATCTGTCCACCATTTTAAGATAGGGAAATCCCTATAACATTTCCGACGGTGCAACTAGTAAACTTGCCGGCTTGTTCTCCACACTGTACATCAAGCAGGGAAGCTGTGGATATCATTTTTAAAGTCGATGGTTTGACCCGAATCTACAGTAAATCAAACTCTGATGTACAGCTTCACAGGCAAACGCTCTTACCACTAGGCCATGTGAGCTGTTAAGCGTTGGAAGAAGTTTTTTTTGGAAAATATCTTGTGCAAATCGAACTTTCTCGCAGCTTAAATGCGCCCAATGTTTTATAGGAACCTTTTTAGTTTTTAGGGTTGTTGATTTTTCTTTTTTTTTTTTTAACTTTTTTGCGATGATTCCATCGCATCGACGTTCACAGAAAAATCGAAACAGAAGTTTCAATCAAGTTAAATGGCATCAACTCGGAGGTGGAGGGTTTGCTCCCCAAACTGTTTGCTTTCCACCTTCAAGATTTGTGGTGTCATTTTCTGGATATCTAGCTCCAGACGGAAGCCATCCACTTTCGCCTGAAGATAGTGAATTTCCACCACTGCCTGTGGGACTTCCACCGCCCATTCCAGAGTTTGTATCTTCCTTGGAAGAATTTCCACCACTAGGTGAAGAGCAGTTGTACCAAGGCGGAAAAAATCTAACTCAGCAAGATGAAGGAAATCATGCTTGGCAAGGTGGAGAAAAACATGCTCTGCAAGGAAATTATGCTTTGCAAGGTGGTGGAAATCATGCTTGGCAAGGTGGAGAAAAACATGCTCTGCAAGGAAATTATGCTTTGCAAGGTGGTGGAAATCATGCTTGGCAAGGTGGAGAAAAACATGCTCTGCAAGGAAATTATGCTTTGCAAGGTGGTGGAAATCATGCTCAGGAAGGTGGAGGAAATTATGGTGCGCAAGATGGAGGAAATTATGCTTTAAGATGTCAACGTGCAGAGCTTCCTATGCCACCGCATCATCCTCCATGTGAGAATGTGACTTAGTTTCTTTGGATACGCTGGTAACTTAAGTTTTTTCTGTGTCATCGCACTTAGCTGGCCGTATTAGTGGGTTAGATCTTGGGCTCTTTCCCTGGGCCTTGTTGTTTATGATCGCCCGTATGCTAGAAGAAACAACCTGAAAAAATATAATTTAAGTGTTTAGGATGAGTCCATGCAGTCGGTGATGAGTAGCTCGGTAGTGAATGGCAAGGCTGATGAAACCTTTCTTATTGCAGAAACATTTATCTGTTTTAGGAATTAATCAGTTATTTAAATTTCTTCAATAAAACAGTTTTATACCGGCTGTGACCATTGCACCAGTTATCCGTTAATGATGATCACATTTTGTTTTTAGTGATTTCGTGCTTCAAAGAGCTCATACTACTCCCAAGCTTTCCTCTGGTGAATGACACAAGGGAACTCGCTTGCCCACTTTCCAAGAAGGTTTTTGTTTGTGGTTTGCCACTTGAGGTCACTGAAGGTGCGATTAGATTGCTACATCATAGGTTAATAAACTGATGCGGTTTTGACTTTGGCAGTTGTTGGCGAACTAGGTTAAGACATCACCAGTGGTTTGGGAAGTTTGGGGTTTGATTCCCAGGTCGGTGATGTGTGGCTAACGGCTTGACATCACTGCGATGTTAGGAGCTGTGCTGCCCTGGCGCTAAGCCGCGTAGAAGAATCCCATCCATTCGTTAGTCGTTGCGCGCTTTGGCGTAATACCGAGAGTAAAATAAAAATTTGATGTTTTGATAACAAACAGTTGTTTGAGCAGTAAATGTATTAAATTCAGCCTCGGCTGCTTTATTTGCACTTCTCTATTTCGGTATCTCCTGGACTTGTCACAATGTAGTGGTCCAATAATCAGGTAGGCAGGAGTTTACCCTATTATCTCCTGGACTTGTCACAATGTAGTGGTCCAATAATCAGGTAGGCAGGAGTTTACCCTATTATCTCCTGGACTTGTCACAATGTAGTGGTCCAATAATCAGGTAGGCAGGAGTTTACCCTATTTCTAAAAAAGGAAAATGTTTTGCAAAGGCTTGGTTATGCCCTATGTAAGCCCATAGAAAGGCAAGTAAGGTATTGCTATAATCTAATCAATGCCGATAATTCGATGATGAATACTTAACAAGCGTATTAAATCTGGGACTGCAGTGCTACCTAGATTTTAGCTTGTCCTCGACTGCTGGATGCTTTTAAGTAAAGAATCAAATCTTCATAATACACTGGCTTACTTGCGCTATTACCTTGAAGCGTGTAACGAACACGCTTGTAGCGGCATAGCGCCTGAACACACCTTATTGATCAGCATGCTTCCGATTGTATGGGCAAAATGTCGGAATCTGACTTCGGGTTCGAAAATTCGGATTCGAAAATTCGGAATCTGAGCCCATAGAAAGGGACTGCAGGTTCGACCATTTGTCAGCTAAACACTTCAGGTTCGAAGATTCCGCACCTGAGCCCATACAAAGGAGCATTTTTGCTACGCCATTTCGCCCATACAAAGGGAAAGAATCTGATCAATAGGGTGCTGAACAACACAGCGCTCTAAAGGAACTTCGCGATGGTGACGAGCCATTGGCGACACTACGTCAGACTTGACCGTCTCGGGAATCGAACCTCATACTTCCGCGCTATACGCCAACCGTTCTGTCTTTGAACGTGTAACGCTTAGTAATTAGCATAAATTATGGTAAATCCTTTTTTTTGTTTTCGCAGAGGGTAGACTCGATTGAATTGTTGCAGTGAAGTATCATCATCAATAATTTTCATTTTGTTTGTTTCAGTGCAAATTGGTCAACTTTTTTTGAACCACAACATGGTAAGCGGGCGCTGGTTTGCTAATGACGCTCCAAACTTGAACGGTAAGAAAATCATTTCAAAACAAGTTGTAGCAAAGAATAACTCCTATTGGAAGGACTCGGTTAATCCTTGAAATTACGACCAGATAGATAATTTACGCAAACAGTTTCTATCAGAATTCCTCCCGTTGAAGTTGCGACCAGAGGGTTTTAAAATCTTGCACATTTGAAAGGCCGTAAAGGCCTTTCAAAGGCCTTAAGCATTATAAGGCAGCATTCTTACAAATTACTGTAATAGGCCTAACTTTTGATGGCCACGCTCCTGTTAAGGCTCGATTAGTGACGAGGCTCCCACCCCCCCCCCCCCCAAAGATAAATGGAGCTCTCTAAAACAAAAATAGAACGTTAACACCTGGTCTGCAAAACAAAAATGGGACTACCGAAAAAATTAGACCCTGGTCCCCTAGAAGTTCGGCCCCGACTCTTGGGCCCTCAGAATTCATGCCATGTACTTTCTAAGAGTCCTTTCTTGTAGTGCATGGCTCATCCTTACCCGCAATTGTACATTTTCAGGCAAAACGGCTCATCTTACTTTCGAAAAAGAGTCTGATGTTAGGCGGTTGCTTGTGGGTTGTTACTGGAAGCAGTTCTCGAACGAGTTCTTCTTTCCCATCGGTTCACCAACGAATTGTATACAAGTACGTCTGGACATATACTTATTTAATCAAGCCAGCCAGCACTAATCGGTGTTTCTATGAAACTTTGCGGTCTGCCGCCACTGCCTTAACATTGCAACACAGCTAAAGAAGCACCGCGGCACCGCTGCGGCGGCGAGCTTTTGACGACACATTCGACCGGGCGAGGAGTCGAACCCTGACCTTCTACGCCGATAGTGTTGTCTTTTACTGATCACTGTATCACAATGTAGTTGTGTTTTCAGCTTGTCCCGTGGAGGACACATCATGATCGGTATTACGGAGTAGGAAAGGAAGGCATCGATTTTGCCCGCAACAAAATAGCAACTTTCAGTAAGGCTTTCGGTCAATTGACTGCGACCCAACTGGCATCGGAGGTGACACAACTTTATGGCCAAGTTGATTGTTGCATTTTTGACACCGCGGGGAAAGGAGCAAACTCTTACCCGATCGGTGAGTTTGTGTTGTACGAGTTCATTTCAATTCTTTAACGCATTCCAAGCATTGCTCGCTCCCAGCCTCGCGTGGTTCATATTAAATTTTGATTATACTCGGGGTTTCACGTTAAAACGTGTAGCGAGTAGCAGGACCCATCTCAGCGGCTTATCGCCAAGACAACAGAGGAAACATGGCAGCGGCGGCATGCTACTGGCGTCACTGTGTCCGACTTGACCAGCCTGGGAATCGTACCCCTCGTCGCAGCCATATCTTAACCACATGACAACCAGACGCGCTGGATGTAAATCACCAGCTACGAGTAGCCTCCAATTGGTGTTTGTGGCAAAATACATGGTTACCGGTGCAAGAGATCTGGGATCAATATTTTGGCCGGTCCAATCGGAGGCAATGTCGCCAACAGCTCGCTTCGCTGCGATGATACTTCGAAGCTGTGTTGCTCAGGCGCTAAGCCGTGGAGATTGAGCTCGCCACTCGTTATACGCCTCGCGGTAATGACGCGAGTATAATGAAGATTCGAGTTTTTTATTTTATATTGCATTGCAGGGAGTGGAAAGCTTGTTTTTGAAAAAGCGGAGGACTGCGCTCGTGCTGTGAAAGGTCGAGAGGTTCCTTTTGAATTGTGTACTTTTTCTGGAGTGGTGGAAATCAACAGCAATGAAGAAATTGACCGGAAGAATTGAAGAGATGAAGGCAAAGATCAGAAGATAAGACACTGGCTCGTTCGATGTACTTACAGGGTGTTGTAGCTGTATCTGTATAATTAGGTGTTGTAGATGTATTGCACGTATATTGTATAATTAGTGATTTACTAAATTTCGTATTATTAACTGTAAATCTTTGGTTAAAATCATTTGAAATATTTATAAACTTTCAATCTCGTGAATGTTTTGATAATGATGCAACATGTATTTATTAATTTTTTGTAGAATAGTGGAAGCTTTTTCTTTCTGGCAAAAAATGTAATTTCATTAATTGGCTTCTTAGTTTAGCTGAGTTCTAAAATCATGAGCAATTTCTATCGCTTTTTTGAAAAACTGTAATTCGATTTTTTATTTGAAATTTATTTAAAATAATTTGCTTCAACAAAACTGATACTAATTTGTTATTAAATCCTAATTGTGGAGAATTCGTGTGACCATTTAGGTGTAATTTTATGTGTGTAACTGTGTAACAACGTCATGAGTGTTGATAATAATGCAACATGTATTTATTAATTTTTTGTAGAATAGTGGAAGCTTTTTCTTTCTGGCAAAAAATGTAATTTCATTAATTGGCTTCTTAGTTTAGCTGAGTTCTAAAATCATGAGCAATTTCTATCGCTTTTTTGAAAAACTGTAATTCGATTTTTTATTTGAAATTTATTTAAAATAATTTGCTTCAACAAAACTGATACTAATTTGTTATTAAATCCTAATTGTGGAGAATTCGTGTGACCATTTAGGTGTAATTTTATGTGTGTAACTGTGTAACAACGTCATGAGTGTTGATAATAATGCAACATGTATTTATTAATTTTTTGTAGAATAGTGGAAGCTTTTTCTTTCTGGCAAAAAATGTAATTTCATTAATTGGCTTCTTAGTTTAGCTGAGTTCTAAAATCATGAGCAATTTCTATCGCTTTTTTGAAAAACTGTAATTCGATTTTTTATTTGAAATTTATTTAAAATAATTTGCTTCAACAAAACTGATACTAATTTTGTTATTAAATCCTAACTGTGGAGAATTCGTGTGACCATTTAGGTGTAATTTTATGTGTGTAACTGTGTAACAACGTCATGAGTGTATGTCAACTAAATAACGTACTTGAGCATTCCATTCCTGTACGCTTGTTTGTGTGTTGTTTTCCTGATCGCCATTTGCCAAATAAACGACCTGTTTTCACAAACTGCCTGATTTGAAAGCAACTACTCTAGGATAGTGGTTCTTTTAGAGGTTTCCAATAAATAACCTAGGGGTTGCCAAGCCATATGCCGTAGGAATAGGGGTCTCATGGACTGGAAAGGTTATACCTCGCTGATATAGAAGCTCAACGTAAAGCAAAGCAGATCAAACCTTGAATTCTATGAGTTTGCTTCGGCATTTTAATATGTTTTAATTTCCCGGCGTCTTTCTCTGTAGTGAAACGTCGTCATCACAATGATCGAAACATCGGAGTTCGAATCCCATTTGAGTAGTAAGAAAGCGTTTACAAGTTGTAAGAAAGCGATGGGACAACGTTTAAACAACAGCTTGCCGGTTAGCTCGCTTCCATGCGTCTTAGAAGCGTCTGGATTTCTATTCCTATTGATTTACGTACACACCCATTTACTAAATTCAAAAATTATTATACAAGTTTGTTAATTAATTTAATCATCGATGTCATTGGATGACTTAATAATGGCATATACGATACCTAACTATTAATTTCATCTCTCTTCCCTTTTGCACTTGTCAGTGGTTGTACTTCGATTATTGTTTTATGATTATTGTTTATTTTTCAAAATATTCTAAATAATACGATACTTGACTATTAGAGCTCATTGCCGTTTTGACTTTTGTTGTTTTAGATTTTCATTTTCATTTTGACTTTTGTTGTTTAGTTGTTTTACTCGACTCGATGACCTCACGGTCCCTTCGTAGTCACCCTGTTGCCGTATTGTAATCGCGGTAGCAGCAACAAATAAGTAAAGTTTGAGTCTCAAGTCTACATAGGCCCGTTTGCGTCACACATTCGTCCCCTTATGGTAACGCTAAGTTAAAAACAAAAGAAATCGAACAATCTAATCATAACGAAAGATTGCAAGAATCCGTTGATTCTAGTAATTAGAATTTTGCATTAACGAAATTTTGCTACTTTTGTGTGCAACGCAGGTTGGGCTGGACTTACCATATGCTCACGTTTGGCCGGGACAGTCCCAGAGTGACGCTTGTCCCGGCGTACTCTCTCGGTTAGGGAAATGCCGGAATTTCCCTCCAGAGGCGAAAACGAATTGGGGTTTTCGCGGCGTAATGAGCTCTTCGTGGGAAGTTTTAAGGATGTTCCAATTGACTTCAAGAAATTATGGCAAGTCCATAGTTTCGATTAGTTCGTGCTTTGTTGATGACAATGGCGATTCACGGTCAACAAAGTCAGTTTTTTTTTTGGAAGTAGAAAATAACTCTGACAATGTGGAAACAAAATTTCACGGTCATAGGATCAGTATTGATGAAGTTATAAAGTCAATAAACGTCATTTTTTTGTTTTTTAGATCAATTTTTTTATTAGGTCAATTTTTGCTTTCTTGCTTTTTTTGCGCGATTCTACTTTATACTCAAAGAGATAACTCAGATAATTGAGAGATGGAAGTTCGTAACTGTTGGTGGTACCGGGGAGTTGTATGCTGTCGCCAGACTGTTATCGGTATTATAGTTTTACACATGTTTAATTTATTAATATAATGTTTGATGTAATTTCATTGATTCCATTGTGAAGATCCGTTCAGACAGCTTTGCAAGATCGCAATTTTGGCAAAATTCGTCGATGATAAAATAAGCTTTTCGTCGTGTTTTCATTTGTTGCATATTTTTGTCGCTACGTATCGGTAGTGAAAAACATTCGAATTGAAAAGACAATGGATTAGTTATTCGAACATACTTTGATGTTACAGAGATTGCAATACAGCGAATAGCGAAACACTTGAATACGACTCTGGATTCTGCGCAATTACGCAGAGCAGTTTTTAACTTTCTACCAGAAAACGTGCGGCATTACAGTATATGTGCGTACATTATAATCTAAGCACCAACTGAAGTAACTTTGGTGGTTTTTTTCTTATGGACTGGTTCTTTCATTTCATTGTTTCGTTAGGTCAAAATAGTCAATTTTTTGAGATTTTTAGATCAATAAAAAATCGCCCTATTGATGACGATTTGTTTTTGAAAATATACATATATTTTTTTGAAAAAAGATTCTTGAGAATTATTCAGGTCAAAATTTAAGGGTGAAATTTAAAACGAACTGCCAATGAAACACGCATTCAACTTTGTCTTTGATTTTGAACTTACTGCAGACTTAAAATTTCAAAAACTAAAATGTGAACGCTTAGGACCACAAGTTTTCGGAGGTTTTTTAATCACATAACTTCACCAACACGCGAACCCACCTAAAAAAATCGGTCGTACTTTGAACATGAGTTTTTACATCGTCAATCTATGTAGCGTTTCATGCAGCCACATCTTGAAAATCTCAGATTTGAAATCGATGTTGCCGATTTGAAGCTTTCAGTTAATGCGGCAAATCAAGACAAAAAAAACATCAAATCTTCACTATACTAGCGGCATTACAACAAAGCGTGCATAACGCGCGACGGAATCCATCTTCGCGGCTTAGCGCTTGGGAAACGCAGATCCGAGGAAAAGTTTGCAGCAATGGCGAGCCGTTGGCGACAGTGTGTCTGATTGGATCAGCCGGGGAATCGAAGTCCGGACATCCTGCGCGTATAGCGATGTCCTTGCCACAACGCCAACCAGTCGTTCTCGAGCGAAATTCGACAGTTTTGACGTGAACGGCTCTGCGAGCACAAATTGCACGAATAAAGCTGGTGTAGTTTTGGTCATATAACAGCGAGAATCCACTGTTAATTCTTGCAGTCACCACAACAAATTTTGCTCAAGCGTCAAGTAATGGTAAATAAGGAGTAACAGGTATCACGTAACGATGTGATATGCAATGCTAAAATGCTGATATTTAGCTGAGAGTAAAAGTAGGCGCAACCTAAGTGGTATTAGTAGTGTCTGTTATTTTTGCACCGTTAACGCGATAAGGATAATGATCCTAATAATAGTAATAAGGTGCAGGAAATATAGCAAAGATACAAGAGGCAACAAAACGATCAACGTTATGACATGCAGGTGGGAGAAGAAGAGGTGAACAAACAAGAACAGGCGTGGTTGCAACTCTCACGTCGAGAGCGGAAATTTGCTTTAAAATTGTAAAGATTAGATGAATTTACCAGAAAGTGTCGCCTGGCAGTTTAGGAAGACTGCATTTTTGAACTATCTGGGGTAACTTACTCAAAAAATTGATTTTGAAATGAGTTATTCAAAAACATAAGTGCTTCATAGTTTAAATGTATAGCCCATGCAACTGTTGCGATTGTTCGTGCTCAGCTGCAGCTTAGAAATGTTAAACAAACGACTGATTGCATTGGGAGATCTATGAGGGCTAAGGGGATGTGGACTGTGGAGATTAAGTCACCATGTGGGGTGTCAAGTCTTGAAGAGATAACAAACCAATATGTTCCCTTGTGTCATTAAAACAGGCTCTTAATCCATTTAAATGGTACGAGATATCAGGGCTGTAAAAGTTCCTCAAAAAAAGTAGTTACTGTGGATGCCGCTTAATGTAATCACGGTTAATGTTATTAATCGGTTAATATTATCGGAATTCCTGATCCCCGCCCGAACGTACAATATGCATTACAGATATGCCGCTTATTGTTGTCACAACGTCGGTTATTGTTATCAATTTTTTCCCAACCGTAGAGACTAATTTTGTTCGAGGAGTGGATAGCAGCAGACAATAACCTTCAGATGCCTACAAAGTTAACCGAGGTCGACGTCTGCGAGGCTGTAACACAGGCTGTCGAGAATAAAGTAGGCACTGACGATGAAGTAGAGGATGATCAACAAGCAGTGCACATTCCAACAAATAAGGAAATGCGGAAAGCTCTTTGCGTGTTACGGGTTGGAGTGCAAAATAAATCTTCTGAATTTGAATTGCATTGAGAGTATGAGTCCTTCATAAATAATTTGCTGCTAAAAGACATGAAGCAGACAAAACTGGACGATTTTTTCAATAAATAATGTGCTGTATTTACTGTGTACGTTGTAAGTTTTACTGTTCATTAAATATTTCGTTTACAGTTGTACTGTATTTAAATTTATTTTTGAGACACCTATTAAACGATGAAATGGCAATTTTCATTTTTTCGGTTAATGTTATCAATCGGTTATTGTTATCATTTCTGATGTGAACAAATGTAATCACATTAAGCGGCGTCCACTGTAATTCCAATTACAATTCCTTGGCCAGAAAAGTAACTAATTAACGAGTAAAATCACTTCATTAATAAAGTAACTAATTCCAAGTACAAAATTACGCGAGAAAAAAAGTAATTTTTAAATTACTAATTGCAAATTCCTTTGCAATGGGAAGTAACCAATTTACTTGTACAGAGTTTCGCTTAACAATAGATAGGATATTTTGGTATGATCATTAACGGGCAAATTTTGATTGACGTGACTATTGACAAAATGCCAACAGAAACCGAAAACAAGCGCGTGCATTGTAAGATCTTGTCGCTATGAAAATTAAACTTTGTGCTTTGTTGAAGCTGATCAAAAAACAAAGTTTCTAGAAGAAAAAAGAAGGAATTTGTAACTTTGTAATTTCAATTAAACTAAAATTGTACTTGTTCCTCACAAATTGTAATTAATTCCGAATTACCATTACTTTGGAAAAAATGTAAATAATTACCATCTAAAATTACATCAAATGTAACGAGTAAATGTAACGCGTTACAATTGTAACGCGTTACTCGCAGCCCTGCGAAATATAATGGCACATATCATGGTGAAGTCGGCGCTGCAGTGTTTTGGTAACCAGTAGTTACTTTTCGTTATCGATCGTGCACTTTTCTCAAGGTAATGGTGGATCAATTAATAGCTTATTAACTATTGTAGTAAAACTGGTGGGAAGGGGTTGGTCTGGTTTCCACTTTTCTCTTGGTTAGAATGGATTAACATACGTTTGTGTTCGTAACAGATCTTGGCGAAAAGTTTTTAGTTTTTATTGTTAGTTAAGTTTTTATGATGGCCCAGCCGCTGCGTTCACAAGACCAAGCAAGTGATCCTGAGAAACCCCGCGAGAATTTACCTCAATCTGAAGTTACCCTCCAATCTGGGGAGAATTCTTCTCAACGTGAAGAAAATGTTTCCCCAGCTAATAGCTTTTCTATCCCGGGTAGAAACTTACAATACCAAAGTGTTGCCTATCTCTATCCGGCCCAAAGTGATGGGTATCAAACTGCTGGTGCCCCTATGTCCCAAGCAGGTGGGTACTTGTACCAAGCTAATGGTCATACTTATCAACTTTTGGGGTATCTGGCTCAAGGCGGAAGGTATCCATCTCAAGGCAGTGACCTACCGTCTCAAAGTAGTGGTCTTCCATCCCAAAGTGGTGGCCCTTCGTCCCAAAATGATGGCCTTTCGTTTCAAAGTGTTGGTCTTCTATCGCAAAGTGGTGGTCTTCCATCCCAAAATGGTTGCCTTTCGTCCCAAAGTGTTGGTCATCCGTCTCAAAGTGTTGGTCATGCATCTCAAAGTGCTGGTCATCCATCTCAAAGTATTGCTCATCCATCCCAAATTGTTGATCATCCATCTCAAATTGTTGGTCATCCATCCCAAAGTGTTGGTAATCTATCTCAAAGTGATGACCCTCCGTCCCAAAGTGGGGGCTTTGCATCACAAAGTGTTGGTGAGCTATCCCAAAGTGGTGGCCTTCCGTCCCAAATTAATGGTCTTCCGCCGCAAAGTGGTGGCCATTCCTTTCAAAGTGCAGGGTGTCCCTCTCAAGGTAATTGGTATCTTCCCCAAAACAACTTGTATCTATCCCAAAGTGGAGAATTTTCTGCTCAAATGGTTCCATCCCAAGTAGGAGATCAAAGTAGATTGGGTCAAATCCAGTCCCAGACCGGGGTAAGTATCAAACCTACTCTAGATTATTTGGAATGCTATTCATACAGTCGTAGGTCAATATAGAAGTCTTCTAGTGAGAGTACTGGTTTGAGGAAAGCCGTCCAAAATATTGTTTGTTCCCCGAATCTTGTTATCATCGAGTAGTGGTGCAAGACATCGCCATCCGCAGGAGAGGTCTGGGGTTCGATTCCCTACTCATATAAATACAACGGCTCACCACCGCTGCGACCATTCTCAGGAGGTGTGTTGTTCAGGCGCTAAGCCGCAAAAATATATTCCGCTTTTCGTTACAAGCTTTGGCGCAATATTGCGAGTATAATGAAAGTTTGAATTTGATTATTTTTAAGTTGCTGGTTCGATACTCTGGTAGAAGAGAATACCAACAAATCAATGTGTCACCTCCTCCAAGATTCACGAGTTGCTGGATTCGTCCTGTACAGGGCATGATTAATTCCACGCCGCAATACTATCCTTTAGGTAAGGAATCTGATTGTGAAAATATCGGCAAGGATTTGTAAGTATTTTTGCCCTACAAATTACCGCCCTTATCTCTGTTTTCGTAGAATGTAGCGTGTACTCGCATTATCAATCAGTGTCTGTTGAAAAATGCAGCCCTGTACGTCGACCGTGTAGACTGGGTAATCATCTAACTGGTTAATTGGCTGATTGCTCTGTAAGAAAAAGTCAATCCGGAGATTTACAGTATGATTGCAATATGTTTAATTTTACGATCGCTACTTTCATTCACCGCAAGCAGTCGCTCATGTTCCCTGTCACCTGTCCAATTTTCAATAGACTCGCGGTTCTTAGCAGTAATGATGTACTCTTACAGTGACTCCACGTGGCGCTTTGTCAATGATGCCAAGTGGCCTTCCGATGAGGACAGATCTCAGGAATCTGGAATGTGCGCTCTCCAGAAAAGTATTTACGAGTGGCTGGAATAATGACGTCACTGAAGGTAGATTGTGATGATTTTTGTATTTAGTTGCATTATTCATCGTGCTATCACGAAAAAGCGATCAAAACGATATAACGAGCTCGCTTGAGTTACTGACAGGGCCGCTGCTAAAGGGGTACGAGACTCCCCAATCGACATGCTTGGCCCCCCCAATCAACAAGCTTACTCTTTTGAAGACAGCAGCTTTTATGCTTAATTTCAAACTTTAGCCCCTCTAAGTCGACTGTTCTGCCGCCGGCTCTGGTTGCCGGCCATTTGTCTGCCACTCTAACATGGGGAAGTCGCGCTGAGTGCCTTTTCCAACGGCTCAACGAGTAAACTTGTCGGCTTGTTCTCCACACTTCCCTTTTAAAGTGCGTTTATCGATACGCGACACGCGTCAAAAAATATTCGCACCTTGTTTGTTTTATTTTACTGTTCACCAACCACGCGAAAACCTGCGAAATCCTTCTGCATTTACTACGCGCGTCGCGTGTCGCGTATCGGTAATGCACCTTTAAGCTGCAAGCAGGAAAGTTGTAACTAGCAATTTTTGAAGTGATTGGTTTGATTCAGCTCAGAATCAAACCCAGAGGCAGATGCTCCTACCACTCAGCCATCTGACCTGTCGAAATGAAAGTAAAGCTTAGAACCCACCAAAAAAATATTGAAAACTTTACATTAGCTTTTAATGTCAAACTAAAATACCACTTAGTTCGCATAAATGATCGAAGAAACAGTTTCACAGTTTCATTTATGATCTCATTTTTGCAGAGCAAGTCTTTGAAGTTTTTCGTGATTACAACTTACGAAGCGTTCTTTGGTTTCCTGCTCGAATTGTCAACCCGGGAGAAGTTCCACCAGGTGAGCACAAAGTTTGAAGGAATGCAATAAACACGGGACAAAAATAGCTTAAAGAGGAGAATTAAAGCCACATTAAACTTCAACACTGGACGTTTCGATACCCTAAATTCAGCTGCCTTCATCAGCAATGCAAGCAGATGCTGCCTTGCCTACACTGCTGATGATGTCAGCTGAGCCTATGTTGTCGAAATGTCAAGTTTTGAGATTTACTGTGGCTATATTTTTTCTTCTAACCTTTGAAGGTTTAATACCGTCAAAGATCTATTTTGATCAGCTTCCAACCATTGTGAGATGACGCTGCTATGTTGCCCAACGATGTTGCTGACTTGAACATTTTCAAAACGTTTGCCACTCGATATACTGGTACAGATCCAGAATGATTAGGGGTAGAAGGAGCCTAAACTTCTTGCAGTTTTGTTCATTCAGAAATATGAAGTTACAAATCTGTTAATTACTAAAAACTTAGGAGGGAGTCGATCCCGCTTACTCCTCCACCTGAACCCGCAAAATGCCCCAAAGCCGAAGGCGCATCGTGCGTTGAAAGAGGTTTGAGCAACCTGTTGCAGTAGCTTTTTTCCTGCTGATACTTCTTTAAAAAACTAAAAGTTTTCCAATGTCTTAAACGATGTAAGCAAAGTTTTACTAGACTATTGTTATTTGATGCTATTTCATTCAATTGTATAATGTTTAGGCAAAGCTGCTCATCTTCTTTTTCGGAACGAGACAGATGTTAAGCGGTTGTTAGTCAAATGCAGTTGGTACCAGCCCTCAAATGAGTTCTTTTTTCGCACTAAGTTATCTCTTTTTGGACGGCAATGCATACAAGTAACGTTGACTACCAAGTTAGTTTGGGCTGCCTATAATTGTGTGTTGACATCTTTCAGCTCCAAAAAAACAACAGTTTAATTGCTGTTTTTGGAGCTGTGTTGCCCAGGCGTTAATACTGCGATTATAATGAAAATTTGATATTTTTCATCTGGATGTTATATCAAATAGTACTGTGCTTTTGTGTTACGCTATGCCAGGGGTGGGCAAACTATGGCCCGCGGGCCGCATGCGCAAAAAAAGGTTATTTCATGCTACCCGCGGGCACTTACAGAAAGATGACCTTGTACTCTATAGTGAAATTACGTGAAACATAGGACGTTTGCGGCGGTAATGACCTGTTTTCTGCTCTTCTCTTCACTTGATTACGGGAGGAAAATAGGACATCTGCGGTCGTGATGACCTTTTTTACTTAACTTTTCCAAGCAGTGAGGACCTCGACTTGAAATTTTTTTCCAATGCGGCCCTTCGTGCAAAACGTTTGCCCACCCTGTGCTATGCAACTAAAATCGCAATAATATTGCAGTTAATTGGCTGAAACCACTCGTGAAGACACAATTAATCATTAGCTTTTCAAAGGCAACGTCATAATATCGCGGCAACATACCACGGCACTTTTCTCAACCGGACAAGTTTTGGTTGTCTAATAAAGTTCTTAAGTTGTCAACGTGGCGGCTCTTTTGTTGCTTGCGACCCAATTAGCGAACGAACCCAACCCCACTTAGCTACAGTATTTTAAGGTGATTAATTGTTTTGTTTTTTTTGCATTGACCGGTTACCGGTGTAAAGATGGCGTAGTAGCCAATAGAGCTCAGCTCGTTCTCCAAATAATGCTCTCAAAGCAAGGTCGAAAAAGTCACAGAAGTTTTAAACTATATGCTGAAGTGCAAATGCTATAATGACAAAATTTTGAACTATACTCGCAGTTATTTCGCTAATCAAGCAAAAGACACCACTCTCGGCGCAGGAGGTCTGGGTTCGTTAACCGAACCGGTCAAATCGGACACGATGTCACGAACGGCTCGTCATTGCTGCGACGTTTCTTCGCAGCTGTACTGGTATTGCCTAGGCACTCGTCACTTGTTTCGGCGTAGTACTGCGAGTATAGACCTTATACATTATAAAGACCTAATTTTGCATTATTGTCGTTGTATTTACTGTACAAAGCCACCTTGCTCTACGATAAGTTTGTTTTCAGGTTGTCCCGTGGAGAACTTACCACGATCGAATTTGGTTCAGAGGCGAACCGTTCAACATGTCGTACAACAAAATGGCCGCTTTCGACAAAGTTTTCGGCCAATTGACTGCGGCTCAGTTGGCTGGAGAAGTGACCAGACTTTATGGCCGAGTGGAATGTTGTATTATCAAGACTTTCGGTGAAGGAGCTGACTCTTATTCTACCGGTGAGTTTTTGTTGCTAGTGGACTTCCACTTCTCAACCCATGCGTGTTTTGCTTCTGGCGAGTGATGACGTCCAATGCCCATCTCCGCGGCTTAGCGCCTGGACATCTGAGATCGGAAGCAACATCGCAGCGGTGACCAGTGGGTGACAATACTGCATCCGATTTGACCGGCCCGGCGATCGAACCCCACACTTCCCATATTGTTGGCGGTGTCTTAAACCACCAGGCCACCCGGCTCCAATGAAACCCAATTTCCAGCGAACCGGTGACCAGCCTGAGCTTGTAATTTGCATCGCAATGCAGGGAGTGGATATCTGATTTTCAAACGACGGCAGCATTGCTCTCGCGCTTTGGAGGGTCGAGTGGTTCCTTTCAAACTCGCCACATTTTCGGGAGTGGTGGAAATAAAACCGACCGACAACTGATGACATCATAAAGGCGAAAATGGGTGAACAATGGCAGCTATAATTGAATCTGATTTTTAGCAAGAAATAATGAGACTTTGATAAACTGGGTTGTCGAGGTGTTGTATGATCTCTATTTGCAATTTAGTTTTTTCGAGTTGCTAGTTCATGTTTTAAACCATCGGTTTTTAATAAGGCCCCCAATGAAAAATCTAGTGGTACCCACTCTTATAGGTTGTTTGTTCTTTCAATGCACTCTTGCTTTGTAAGTTGCGCAGACGAGGGGTACTCAAGCTAAGAATAGGGGTCACATCACAGGAACCGGAAAAATTACGAACCACTATTTTGATACAAACCGTTGCTTTAATTCTTGATACAATTTACAACATGCTTATATGATTTGTGGTTGCTGAAGGATTGCGTACAATTGTGAACAATAGGTAAGCAAAATGCTTGAATTCCCAATATTACTTTACGCGTAACAACATCAAAACGCCACAACACAACGCGAACATTAATTTGAACAAAATTTAAGAAGTACAAATGCGTTTAAAAACTACGTCATAAATGTCATGAAATAAAGTGTGCGATAATGATTAATGGTACAATAACTTTTTGCTTGGAATACAGCGCAAGACTTAGTTACGTACGCTTTATTGCGAAACATAATTTTTATGGAAACATTGAGTTTCTTATGTCGCAACTGCAAATGTATTAGTCAACACAACTGTCTGTGTTCTTGAATAGTCGTTGGATTTCCGAACGTTAATGGTGTGTTGTTACTGACGCCGTTTGTCAATAAACTGCATGGTTTGGTTGATGTGTGGATTAGAGCTGGAGAAGGAGCCACTAAACTTCAGCGATCAAATGGTTCAAGGCTTTCGAAAAATAACTTACACAATAAGAAAACGTTCGCAAATGTTTTAGGTCATGTAAAGTGTGACGGAATAACTACGTCATGGTTCTTTGCGGTGACATCATAAATGCGTGTCCACGAACGGTATAGGAGGCTGATCTGAACAGTGGATTACATCATCAGTGACGTCAAACTGCAAAATAAAGCATGTTTAAGAGAAGGAAAGGAATGTATGGTTACTTGTACCAATATTTTCCATCATGCAACTACACAATCACCCTGTAAACATGTACAATTTTGGTGGGTTTAGACCAGTATTTCTGGTTCTAGTTTCCGCATCATAATCAGTTTTTTGATGTCATAATTAAAAAAAGTTAATGTGACGTCAAAAATTTGTTAAGATAGAAACAAGAACTGCAGGCTTAAATCCCGCGCATGTGGGCAGGGTGCAAAAGCGTTGGAAGAGTTAATTATCAAAACTTCTTTTGTACGCAATGGTTGATTAATCACTTGACAAAAACGTATTTTTAAAGCAGTTGGTAACCATGGCGAAAGTAAAAGCATTGCTCTCACTTTTTGACGTTAAGTTTACGCGAATGTAAAAAATGGAGTCCTTCCAGACTTGCTGAAGACAGTGTCATAACGACTTCGGCTAACGAGGGCTAATAGCTCGAAGCAATGCTGTCCCTCTCTATTGTGCTTTAATCAGAATGCCGAGTCAACAAAATACCAATGAAAAGCAAAAAATGTCTTTGCTTTCCACAGCGTCAGAATAGGGAAAGTCCCAAACTTGCTCTGATACAGTGACATCACAATCATGCAGCACAGTGACGTAACAACCAGTCATGCGTAACCTGGTCAGCGAGGTTCTTTAGGATGCGTCATCTTACGCCAGAACGCAATACTTTCAATGGAATGAATCGTTATGACGTCATGCTTCACTTAGCCACCACGCTCAAATGAATTGGCCTCCAAAGTCACGGTCTCAGTCAAGAAAGCTCAACACAAAACTCTTTGAAAGCTGAACTATGACCACAGTGCGCACCACTTCATGATTTACAGCTGGGTTTTTCAACTGGGGATTCTCGCACCTCTTGGCGGGGCAATGCAGCATTTTACGTGGTGCGAGTAGGTTACAAGTTTTTTGTTTTGCATTAAGAATGTTTACATTTGCAGTTGAGTAATTCTCAAATTTTTTCAGCGCTGTCTTATTGCATGCAACTTAAAGTAAGGGGTGTGAGACCACTTCAAAATATTTTGAAAAAGTGGACTTGAGAGATTGAGAAAAAAACAGTCCCATTGTGTAATAATACCTCACTGTAGACGGTAAGTTACGAACAATTTTCTTCGATTTATTCGAGCGATTCATCAAGTTCGATACAATATATTGCTAATCGAGCCAGTTCAAAGCAAATCTCGCGCAAACATCAAGTCATTGTTACATCATATCATTGAATAAGGGCCTTTGTTGCTTTTGTAAAACGTCACAGGAGCCGGGGGCTCCCCCCACTTCCGCTTGCAATCTCCCCGCTTTTCCGCTACAGGAAGATCGTGCAGTTTTTCCGACCAACGAATAAGCGTGACATCAGAAGCAACGTCATCAAAAGATACGTCATCCGCCTCATAGTAGTAGGATTTTTGACTGCTTTTGACGTCACTAGTCGTTTTATGATCAGATGACTCCATACTTTTTCGCTTCCTACTTACGTCATTCGTTTCATCATCGACAAATTCGGAATGGTATGTTTCGTCACGTGGCTTCTCATCGGGATCATCATCTTCATAAATCCTGCCCTCTCGCCATTGGTCAGCGTAAACTTCGTTATTGTTTCCAGTCAAATAGGTTTGATCAAAGAAAGGACCAGCCAGTTCATCTGTGCTGCAATCAAGAAGCTCCGGAGAGAAAGAGGGATTAAAATGGCCGCCATCTTGAATAATGTCGTGAGTTTTGACTCCGGTCTGAAATAAAATGAATCAAAACTCGGCTTCGATATCGAGATTTTTTCGATGTAATTTAAATGCTTAATGCACCAGCTCAGATGTCCGAGCGGTAAGAGTATCCGCCTCGGGAGCTGTAGACTTGGGTTTCATTCCGAGTCGGTTCAAACTAATGACTTTAAAATTGGTTTTCACAGCTTCTCTGCTTGACGCTCAGCATTAAAGGGACAGCGTAAAGAACAAGTAGGCAAGTTTACTTGTTGTGCTGTTGGGAAAGGCACTTAACGGGATTCCCCCGTCTTGGTGTGGTATACAGGTATAGAGTAGTAAGTTGGGCCGGCAGTCTTCAATGCAGATTTTAATGATAATTTTAATAACAATTTTAAATTTTAATAACAGTAATTAAGTTCTGTAGATTTTAATAATAAGGTAATTCTGCAGATTTTGATGAGTTGGGCCGGCAGTCTTCAATGCAGCGGTTTTCATGCTTCAGTTATAATCAAGGCTTCCGCACCTGAAGTTTTAACCCCACATCTTGGTTTTTCACTGCGTTTCTGGGGTTCTGTTTTTTTTTGTAATGAAGATCTTGGGTTTTTAGGGTGCACTGCTATTAGCCCTAATTCACGATAGAAGTTAAAAATCACAACGATGTATAACAGGACGAGAATTACTTAAATATGAATGAATTTTTCGTTCTGGTTCTTTAACTCCTTGTAATTTTCGCTTTGGATTGACATCTTTGTTGATATTTTAACCAAAAACAAAACTGATCAAAATGGTTGCAGACGGTACCGCGAGAAAGAGGCGCCAACAAAGGCTGCAAAGGTAAATGCTTGAAACGGTTACTGTTACTAATAGAAGTTACTGGTGATGAATAGTCGAACCAGAGTTCTGGTCGAACTAATCTGATTTTAAACCAACTTTTTCGTCGACATTCTTCGTTTATTTTCCACAAACAAGTCCTAAGTTGTGTTTATTAAGTTTAGCTTATACACTGCTCAAGGACAGTAAATGAATGTGATTGAGCAATTCTTTTTCTCTTTGCTTATTTTTAGAATTAGTTGATTGCACAGCTATTTAAGTATAATTTTACAGTGATGTTGGAACTTTTAAGTTCTAACTCAAATTAACCTGGTTTCTATTGTCTTCGTTTTTCACATTTTAATTGTTTTCTTCATCACTTTTTATCTGAGTAAACCAAAAATCATCAACAAAAATAATCGCTTATGCGCTGATTTAAGTGATACAAGAAGGCGCCGTTTGGAAAAAACTATAGGCCTACGTTGTGTGAACCATGTTTGTTGAGGTAACTTTGATCATAATTTGTCGGATATATGCATATATAATAGGAAATATCTGACTTACATATCGGACAGATTGTACTGTAAGTCGGACCAAAAACACAGGAAAAATAAGTCGGACAAAATCGTTTTTTTTCCAAACGGTGACAACGCGCCTATGCGCCGAGTGAAAAAAAGCGATTTGGTGATACATGTTTTATCTAGGCTTATTTACACCATGATTTGTCCGATATATGTGTCGGAAATATCCGACTTATATATCACACAAATCGTACTCTTAAATCGGACCAATAAACACGCGCAAAATAACTACAGTAAGTAACACGTTTTGTGAACCACGTTTTTTGAGCTTATTGTTATTATTATTGACATATTTATCCTCCTATCACGAGAAAGCGATCAATGCGCTATACGAGTTCGCTTAGGAGTTGCCGGCCATCTGTCTACCACACCAAGATGGGGGAATTCCGTTAAGTGCCTTTCCCAACGGCACAACAAGTAAACTTGCCGGCTCTCTCCACACTGTCCCTTAAATGCTGAACGTCAAGCAGGGAAGCTGTGAATACCAATTTTTAAGTCATTGGTTTGACCCGACTCGGAATCGAACCCCAAGTCTACCGATTAAGAAGCAGACACTCTATACCACTCGGCCATCTGATCGGTATATTTAGATCACTATTTAGTCCGATACATACATAGGAAATATCCGACTTATTTTGCGTGTATTTCTTGTTACGACTTAGTCATGCAGTCTAAGTAAGCTGAAAAAAACATGGTTCACCAAACGCATATTTTTTCCAAACGGCCCCCCATATAAAATTACATAAATCCGTTGTTGCTGTTAAAACGCATAATTTTATGTCTGTGGTTTTTGAAGGGATAATCTGAAATTTTACCAAAAATCTCTGCGGTAGCATAGCTTATAATTAAGAGCTCAGGCGTACGATAAAATTGCTGTTATCACGTTTTGGGCCGCAGTAGGAAGTTGGTTGGTGATCATAGCTTAACTATTTGCGTTTGCTCGAGGGAATTTGCTGACGATTTATGCTAGCAGGCTAAATTGTGTCAAGATTATTGGGCTGTATTTCATTAGTCGTAGCTTTTGCTGTCTTCTTAGCCAATCCGATGTCGATGCTGTTTGTAGGATGAGAACATCTTAATCTCAACGTTTCTGGTTAGGTCTTTGAACTGGTGTAGACTGGACTTAAAATTGTGCTTGTAAATTTTTTGTCAATATTTTTTCAAGTGGCATTTCTGCATTAAAGTTAAGATTCGAGTCTATGGGTCACTTAGTTAGATTGAATTTCAGTCGAATTCTTCCGACACTCCGGTAAGTGACTGCTTCATAAATTTGTTTTAAAATTAGTAATATTTTTATTAAAACGTCTTTAAAGTCGGTAACGGGTCCGTGGGGGCCCGGAGCCAATTTTTTGGAGAGCCTCATGTTATTAGCTGACCCGATTCAGTTGGCAGCAAAGTTTTTCTGGAAAAGCGATCTACCGGGGGGCAGGAGCTTATAGCCTCCATATCCTCCTCTAATTTGGCTCTTGTGGGTAATGGATTTTTCCTTTTTTAAAAATCAACATGTGGATTAACTCCCAAAAAAACTAACATATCAAGGCAAAAGTTTTACAGGTCGTGACAGAGATCTTAGTTTGATTAAAATTTGCAAAAATCAAATCTTGATTCCACTCGCGGATATTACGTCGAAACGTGGAGCGAGTGGCGGGGTTCATCTCTGCGGTTTAGCGCCTGAGCAACACAGCTTCGAAGAAACGTCGCGGTGATGGCGAGCCGTTGGCGACACTGAGCCGATTTGACCGGACTGGGATTCGAACCCCAGACCTCCCGCACCGATAGCGTGCGCTGAACATCTGAGCCAACTGGCTGGACAATAGAACAGGGGTTGTGTTGAAAGAGATGTTATCTTCCTTAATATTTACAAACCACAGTTTCCGTTAAAAAAAAACAAGTTTTTTAAGTGATTATGAGGAAAAAGTTACGAAGAAAAAATATAGCCTAGTATAATTTTCCTCCTTAAGATTTTCGACCCATACATACTTACCCAGTCCACAATCATGTCCAGCTTAAGTGGTTTTGAGGACCCACGGCTTTTAGCATCACAGGTAAATTTTTGATGTCATAAATGCTTGTTTTATTCGTGACTTCAAAAAATTCATCATGATGTAGAAAGTCTCAGAGCATTTAGAACCATGACTCAAACTGACATGTGGACAGGGTAATTGTATTCGTAATTAGATTAATTTTTATGGAATGGAGGTTACCATGCAACGTTGCTGTGATAACTCGCTTTTTCAACCATCGTCAAGCCAATAACTACCTTCTGAAAATCATTGAAATCGAAAAACGAAACAGCAGCAAAATAACCCTATTCTTACTGTAGTAGCTACAACAAATTCTTATTTGAAAACAATGTACAGTATTTGCTTACCTGGATTCCATAATCGGGCAAGCTTTCATCACTACTGTACGGCCCCAGCTGGGACATTCCCATCATTTCTCGAGCACTAGGATGTCTGTGGGGGTGTTTAGGGGCGGTCAGTGAATCCATTCCGGGTGAATTGCAGGAGTTTCTCCTTCCCATTTTATGAATAGCAATTGCCAATGCAACAACAACTATCACCATCACGCCTACAGCAAGCACCAAAATAAACCAAAGCGATTGGTAAAATGGTTCATCAGATGGCGTCACATCTGGTCCATTGGTCAAACTCTGGCCATCTTTAGGAATTAATGCACCTGCAAGAATAAAACACAACGTTCAAATTTGACCTAATGTTACTTGTAGTTAACCTCTTACTCTCTTCTTCTTTCTTTGTTGTATCATAAATGAAGACAGGAGTTTCAGCAATTCCCATGTCCGTGTGGAGAGTCACTTTAAATTCATGAACTGTTAAACAAAAATGTTACGATAATATTGTAATAATTTATTGTTCGCGTCAGACCGACCAGATGGTGTAACGGTTAAAAACATAACGGCGCAGGTTTTTGGGTTTGATTCCTGTGCCGGTCAAATTAGATGCACTCTCGCCAAAAGCTCGCCATCACTGCGAGGTTCCTTCGGAGCTGCATTTTCCCTTGCGCTAAGCCGTGGAGGTGGCCCTATGTCACTCGTTACAAGCTTCGACGTCATATTGCAAGTATAATCAAGACTTTTTTCTATAGAAGATAGTTTGAGCCATCATGAATCAAGAAACGACTGCTATACGGCTTAAATGGACTAGCAGTCTTGCACCCACAAAATAACTCAAGTTGTACTAACCTTGGGCTGACGTTCTTTTCAGTATGTAATGGGAATGGAGGCCCACGTATACAACTTCCCCGCGATCTGAGAGCTCGTATCGTATTATGACGCTGTTTAGACTGAAGCTAGCTCCCCAGCGCAGTTCTATAGCACTGATGTTACGCTGCGCGCTGAAGACGGCGTTGTAGGTAGGAACTGCAAAAACAAATAAAGATTGTGAAAACTAAGTTTGATTCCTGGATGATCCTTTCTTAGTTGGAGGGGACAGAACAATGATTAAAGCCAGACAGTGAGAGAGCGTAGGTTATGTTGATTCCACGTTTGCGACTAGCGGTTAGCGATAGGACTCATATCGAAATCAACAAAGTTCTTCATCGTCCGTCGCCCAAGAAATAGAAAAAATCTTTCCATAATCGTGTTGAACCTTTTTGTTAGTGACGAGGCTTTCAGTCTGCAAAGCCTATTGGTGAATCCGAGCAAGATGGCTCAGAAATGCACCAAACTGAGAAAAAACGAAACGTGCTCCGGTCTTCATCGTCATTCAAATGGGGACAGTTTATCACCTTACAACACAGTGGATGGTCAAAATGATTGATTTTAAAAAATACAAACGATTGATTTAAATTGTAGCAAACTGTTGACTCAAACTAACCTGACTTTGAAGTTACTGCTGATTCCCATTCCGAGTCACTCTTTCCATGATCGTTGAATGACGTCACACGAAAAGCGTATCGGGTGTAAGGACGAAGTCCCGTCACGTGACTTATTATGTTGGGCCCCATGTACGCGAGTTGGGTCGTTCCAATCGAACACTCTTGCACAAATGGTTGAGTTGGAGGAGGGCAAGTTTTACGGACGTACAACTCGTATCTAAATACGATTTCCAGTTGCGGTAATCATTTACGGAATAAAGTCTTTGTGTAGCCGGTGAGTGTTATGGTTTAAGACATCACTATTGATGACGTAGGTCTGGGTTTGATTGCTAGGCCGGTCAAATCAGACGCAGGGTCACTGACGGCTCGTCACCGCTGCGACGTTTCTACGAAGCTGTGTTGTCCAGGCAATAAACCGTGGAGATGGGCCTCGCCACTCGTTACACGGTTTAATGTAATATCGCGAGTGCAATTAAGATGTTATTATCATCATAGAAAACTTTTTGCCTAAAAAATCTCACTGTTTTGCATTAGGACAGGCTTGTTTCACCTCATAGTACTTACTTACCTTAGTATTTTTCCATTTTTTTCTTGTGGGTGCATCCATGAAAGGGTGGCGTTTCTTGCATCAATTGATTCGAGTTGAGGAGGCCCTTGTCCACGAGGTGGGGCTGATAAAGTGGTGAAGTATGACGGTGGTCCTCTGGCGCAAAAGCTTTCCAAAGTACACATCTGAACTAGCACCTTGTATGCAGTGGAAGGAAGAAGATCAATGATGGTTTGTTCTTGGAGGACGTTACTGCTGACCTGTAATTAGGAGAGATTATGATCACGAAAATTCAAAATAAAATCTTCATCATACTCGCGTTTATTCACCGAAGCGTGTAACGTGTGGCAGGGTCCACCTCCGCGGCTTAGCGCAGGGGCAACACAGCTACGAAGAAACGTCCGATACCGTGTCCGATATGACCGGTCCTGAAATCGAACCACAGACTTCTCACACGGATAGCGATGTCTTTAAACAAATTTAAATTAATGAAATATCATGGCGCGTGGGTCGCACATCCTTGCTAGCGGGTTCAATCCACGGCTGGTGCGGTTTTTTTACAGGGTGGCTGCTTGACTCGATGATCTTACGATCCCTTCTCAGCCATTCCGTTGCTGCAATATGTTTTTTCTGTGAGTAATTTTTTTGATATTGTAATGTAGCAACAAATAAAAAAAAGCTGGAGTCTGAGCTGGAAACAATAGCATTTAATATATGTAGGTCGGTGCTGACTTTTAAGAGCACAAGCTCACTTCGCAGTCTCTTTCGAGGCTGTCAAAATTTCTGTTGGATACTTTGACATTGAACGATTTGAACAAATTAAAACAAATGAAGCAGTTACTAACTTTTTTCATTGTTGATGACGTATTATCACTGCTCATAAACACGTGATAAAACCGCACTATCCCATTGGCTACCGCTGGGTGGCCACTAGCAACGTGGACAGATCGAGAACGAATGTCGTAGAATTTAGGGGGAGGAACACCTTCAGGGGCAGCTTCTGCCGAACGTACTGGAGAGGACCACGGGCTAGGTGCTTCCCCCGCACCATTTACAGCCACCACTTGATACTGATATTGTGTGTAAGGTTGTATGTCGGAATCTAAATCAAATTTTGCTGTTAGTTGATTAATTTCTCCAAATAATTGTTTCCGATCTTAGTTCAACGAACATATCAGTTGAACACAAACTAGGCAAAAAACCTGTAAAATTAAACTTCGTTAGTGAATAAAATTGCATAAAATTAAAACTTGATTATAC
Organism: Trididemnum miniatum; assembly: GCA_964006365.1. Taxonomy (NCBI): domain Eukaryota; kingdom Metazoa; phylum Chordata; class Ascidiacea; order Aplousobranchia; family Didemnidae; genus Trididemnum; species Trididemnum miniatum. The sequence goes on from OZ023237.1 coordinate 27,829,797, forward strand.
TCACGTTAATTCGCCCATGCGTGTAACGAGTGGCGATACCCATCTTTGTGACTAAATTAGCGCCTGGACAATACAGCTCCGAAACAACGTCGCAGCGGTGGTGACCTTGTGAACTGCCCGGTAATCGAACTCAAGGCATTTTGAACCGATAGCGATGTCGACCGGCCGGTAATAATTGATTCAAATAGAATCTTAGATTCCAATTACCCTTTTAATCCTCACCTGCGTAAACTGCTCTTGTGACGTTCGCTATCGTCTTTGCTTCGAGAGTTTCTGCTGACGTAGCGGTGGATAAAATTTTCCTTCTTCGAAGTAAGTAATTCCGTATAACTCCGTTTGGATCCAGAGGCGGATACCACGATATGGACATGGTCATCTGCACGATTGAAATGCTGCCACGATAACTTACTAGCGTTGTGCTAACTACTCAGATCATCACAGTTCATAAAGATGCTGCATGATGGATATCCACCACCTTGTTGATGATTAGGAGTTTTAAATTTGAAACAACCCCCAAAATGATCAACAGCTCCCCAAGAATGCCTCATTCAACTTCAAACCCTCCGTAAATTGCTGCAATCAGCTCTTAATTGCTGGCGGTTACTAACAAGAAATTTAATCCATGAACGGAAAAGCGATAAAAGAACCTCATTCGCCCTTTGCGCGACGAAATAATCAGCAAACCGCTTCCCAATCGCTTGTTATTACTATTTAAATCGAAATCAACAATGCTGACCTCGTCTTGAAAACTGGGGCTGACACGTGGTGGCACCTGATTGGTTGGTGGCGCTTCCATGGTCGTTCCAAGCACCCTCGAACTCATAACACACCCCAAGGTGGTGCAAGCTTGCACCCAAAAAGAATATTCCTCAAAAAACTCAAGTCCACGGACATGGAAAGTGAAAACGGATCCCGTGAATTCGTAACGCTGGAAAAATAACGGCATCGCTGTAAATTAGAAGCGACCCATCGTCGTCGTGTCGTGTGAATCCAGAGAGTATTATTTTGAATGGCTCAAGCAATTACTTTTTTGCGGCAATGACGTGGACTGATGGACAATGGCGCTAGATAGCCAAAACGCCCGTACAAGTATATATATTTGTTTCTTGGCTCTGTTATTTGTAATTAAATTGCTAAGGAATTACAATACTTAAAACACTGCACAGTAAACGTGCCTTGAAACAAAGAAATTACTGGTCATGGATTTCAATCCTCTTAAGAGTTTTTCAACGAGATGCACTTCTCAAAACTGAACGATCAAGTTTCTTACTTTTTGATGAGCGCTTTTTTCTTGGCGAACAAACAGTGTATAATTCACGATTTGTCCATTCGGTTTTGCAGGGGCTTCCCACTCTGTCATAATGGAGGAGGACGAGCTTACGCTTAAGGCCGGGGGATCAAGACCTGCTGGGGCTGCGGGGTCAGTGGTCGCAGTAGCTGGGGGTTCACTTTTTACACTCCCAACATTGTTGAAAGCCTCCACAGTATAAGTGTAGAGGTAACCAGCGTCCAAACCAAAATCATGAAAACTGAAAAGAAGAACGATTAATACAGCCGTGGGGCAAAGTATCAGTTTATTCTTGGATACGCGGTGGAAACGTATCAACATCATTTCGGTAATATCTTTCTGCTTTAAACGTGTCTGGGGATGCAAACTCACAGTCGAAAGAAGTTTCGTAAAGGTTAAAACTTAACTCGCAAAAATAAAAAGCTTGAACTCGAGCTTGATGAGCAAATTAACCGGATTCGCAGCTCTGGTTAGATCAACGAAACACCGCATCGTTAGCGAGCTGTTGGCGACACTGTATCCGATTTGACCAGCCCGGTAAACGAACCCAGGACCTCCCGCGCCGAAATTGCGATGTATTTGATCACTGTGCGTACCGAATCGAAGAACTCGACTCTCGTATTTTGTTACAAAACTCAAATAATTGCTTTGTCGGTGGCTGCGGGATTTTATCATCACATTTGTGTCTGCTGTGCAGTGTTCTTGGGTTATAAAACTTACCGCAATCCATTGCCTTCGTTCACGAAAACCAACTCGTTGTTGCGGAAAACTTCATACCGCACGATGGCGCCATTGGGATTTTGAGGGGGTCGCCAGATAATCTATAAAACAATGCTATTGAGATTGTGCGCCAGAAAAGTAGTAGTAGTAGTGTCATTCATTTCTGGACCATCAAAATTGACACAACGCAACAATATAAGAATCTAACTGCAAACGGACACAGAACACGGAAGAAGCAAAAAACGATTACGGTTGTAGCATGCAAGAAAGAATGAAACTTAACGATAAAGATAATAGCAGGCATGGTCGTGAAACCCTAGAACAAAGCTTTGAGTTACAGTGGGGCTGCAATCTTTAGCTCGCGTACATTCGTTTGTCAAGTAATTGTAAATCATAGTTTTGCTTCAAGCAAGCGTGTTCAGCTGTGTTTTTAGTAGATCTTATGTCGGCAATGCAATTAGTACAAAGTAGGTAACAGTCAGCGACATAACGTAGCGGAACCGCGCGCAGGTGACACACCCTACGTGACACACTCTACGTGACGAGCTTGATTTGATTTGATTGATTGATTTCTTCATCTTTATCCTCCTATCACGAGAAAGCGACTGAAGCGCTATGCGTAGGACGAATCCAGACTCGCTTAGGAGTTGCCTTTGTTTCCAAGTTTTCCGCTTGAACTTTCTTCTGACTTCTTTCATTTGCTGCTTGCCAGATTCCACCAAGCACAGATAATCATCGTGAAGCATCTTATCCAAGGACGCAACAACGAGACTAGGTTGGGAGGTGAACCATCAACCTTGCGATCATGGTCGTCGTAAAAACGACGCTCGGAACCACTACGCCACGCTGCCGACGATGTAGACTGCGGAGTGAGCGTACTGGTTCCGAGCGTCGTTTTTACGACGCTTGATTCACAGCTGGAGCCGATCGCTCTTGACGTACATAGCGGTTGGCTGTTCACTCAAAGAAAGCAAGCTCACTCCGCAGTCTACATCAGTGACTGTGAAATTTTCAGTTTAATATAATTTGAAAATAACCTCAGTAATTTAACGGTGAGAGAGCTCAACGAGCGCCTTCACTTTAACTTTGTGTTCAATGGTAGTTAAATGTACTATGTAATATTAACTTATGTTTCTGTTTGAATAAGGTGTGCTAAAATTTTGTGAGTAAAAAAACGCAGAATAGCTTTAACTCCAGCAGCTGTCGCTTCGACCTTACAAGGATAAGCATGTCTAGAAGAGCGAGTGAGCAAAGGCAAAGCATGAATTCACAAGGTAGCAAAGTAATTGCAAATGACCTTAAAGTAACGTTAATTTGCATCCGTTTACCTCAATGGAATGGGAGCTGGTAACGTGCAATTCAGGTGTTTCCATGTCACTAGGTGGCGCTTCCATGGTCCTCACCTCCTCAGCAACGCTTTGGCGACACCCGCTGTTGGTACACGCTTCAACACTGACCTCGTATGACCTAGTACGAAACAGAATTCAAATCCATGCTTTATCATATCAATTCAAGCGTGTAGCATCCACACCCGTGACACATGAACGTGTTCATGTGTCTTTATTGTTTGGGACTGTGTCTTCTAATTATCAGAAGGTCAATGAAGTTGCTTCAAAGAAATGACCACAGATCACTTAATTATAGTCTGCAGAGCCGTAGTAGTACTTTGGGGAGTCTGAGGGCTAATATTTCCGTGGGATCTCATGCTTTTTGGCAGTCATGATTCTGACTCTAGACGTTGAGCTTTTATTTGGAGAACGTAATTAACCATGGGGCCCGGGGTTACAACCTCCCCCATTCCGACCATGGGTGTCAGTGTTTTTGCTAACTAATCACTAGGACGTCTTCATTCATAAAGTCTCATGCCTGATGAGTTTAATTTATCCAAAAAAGTCATTTTGAAATTTTATGGAGCAGACAAAGGTTTTGAAAATGGGCCGCCCTTTCTGCCAGCTGAGTTTGAAAAATATCTATGCCACCATAAAACGGAACTTTAAGGTGAGATCACACTAACTGATACTCATAGACCTTGGAGACATTGTACAGATTTATCTTACCATGACATCACGTCTCTATGGCTATGCATGGATGTAATATCATAATATGCCAAATTTCTCAAAGGTCTCAGCGTCTTAGTTGGTGTGATCGTACCTTTGAAAACATAAGTTTATTAAATCATTTTTTGCGAGAAAAACAAACCATACCATTAATAGGGCTAAGGTAATAGGTGAGCACGTTGCGATGCTTTGCATCTACTAGCAACGAGATTTCGATTGTCGAGTAGATAGACATTACCTGTGCTGCAAAAGGTATGTAATTTCCAGTGGTGTAAAGCAACGAAGTAGTTTTACTTAAGTAGACTACTTAAGTATTACAGCTTAGTAACTAGTACTTACTTGGGTCATTTAAATTTCGACTACTTCTGCTTATGTAGTTCAATCAGAAAGTAACGCTACTTAAGTGGCTTTAAAAATGATAAGTAGTGAATATTAAGCAATGTATCACGCAAATGATAAATAATCATGCTTGATAATAAAATTGGCAACATTAGTATTAAGTATTGTTTTATTTTATTACATAAGTTTCACAATTTCGTGATATTAAGTGGTCTTTTGTTGTTTGTATTTGGCGTGGACAGTGAGGTTGCATTTTGCATATTATGACACACTTCACTTTTATATTTTCGTCCAAGAAATGTGCTAATTATCCTAAATATACTTAAGCATCGGCAAAATATATGTCAAGTTTGGAAGTGAGCAAATTATCTTTTTCCAAAGGTCAGCTTTATGGCCTTGGTTTTGCAAACGCTACTTTTTACTCAAGTAGCTTCAAATTATTGGTACTTTTTACTTCTACTTGGTTACTTTTTACATTCCCTACTTTCTACTCTACTTCAAGTAGCTTCCGCCTTCAGTAACAATACTTTTACTTAAGTAGATTTCTGGACTACTTTTTACATCACTGGTAATTTCTAGTAGCCCCGTTTTCTCAATACATTTGATTCGTTTAATTTCGTATTCTCACTTGTATGGGTGTAGCCCTGTCACCACTGTCTCTGTTTCCTCGCCCTCGTACCGGAATTCTTCATCAACTCGAACACGGTAAATTTTAATCACTCCGTTTGCGATTTCGGGTTTTTTCCACTCGACGTCAATAGCGGATGAATTTATCGGAGCTGAATCGTATTGCGTTGGTAAAGTAAGTTGAAAAACAAAAATAAAACACCGGCGGGTTGACGTGACGGGTAAAGCATCTCTATCGGTGTGGGAGGTCTGGGATTCGATTCCCGGGCCGATCAAATCGGATGCAGTGTCGTCAACAGCTCGCCACCGTTGCGATGTTTCTTTGGAGCAGTGTCGCGCAGGCTTTTAGCCACGGAGAGGATTCAAGTCACTCGTTATGCGTTTTGGCGTAATTCCGCTGCTACAATGCAGATTTTTGATGGAAATATGAGCGACAGTATTTTAACAATTCAAAAATTATTCTGGAATGACTTCCATCTTTCAGCCGCGTCCATCTCTCTGATGATGTCGCATTGTTCGCTCGTTGTCCAAGGTGCCATTCAATCAACATCGACAAAACTAATTTTTTCACGGAGTTGTGAATTGACTCATGCGATGCGTAAGTGGGTCGAACGATTCGGCTGCCTTTGAACTTTGATTTTCGGCCAAGTCATGATCAAAATCGAATCGAATCTTCGTTATACTGCTGGTGTTACGCCGAAGCGTGTTACGAGTGGCGGATTCCACTTCCGCGGCTCAGCGCCTGGACAACACACAAACGTCGCAGCGGTGGCTGGTCGTTGGCAACACTGTGGCCGATTTGACCGTCCCAGGAATCAATCCCGAGACTTCACGCGCAGGTGGGAATGTCCTTGGCCACTAGGCCAATCGGCCGCTCATGATGTCGGATTTAGCACGTCTACAGTAGGAATGGTGACAATAGCAGCGCAGGTTTGACACCGTTTGTTTTAACACATTCATTCTCAGCCCGTTTTTCTTATTCCACAGTTGGTACTGCAGTTGCATTCTGTGTACATGCTTGCGCTTTTGCATTTGTGTTACCTGCTGTTTTTCACTTACACAACATTGAGTTTTACTTACCTACACGAGGTGGCGCTACGTACAATGGTGCTTCTTCAAAAGTGCGTTTGTTTGTGACGTCACTAGTCGAGCAACCTCCAAAGGTGCAAGCAGTGATGCGGAACGCATAAACTGTGTAAGGCTAAAACATATAATGTCGTAAAGTTATGAAAGCATCGAATATGTTGCTTAAATAATGTTTTCGATAGAATTTTGTAAACTTTTTAAACAACTTTAAAAACACTTAAGAAAAAATCCTTTAAACCAAACGAGAATAAAAACTTTTACACACCTATACATGTGGAGATGCAATATCACTCACACTGAGATACACACAGTACTTTTTTCTAAGCGCTTGCGTCAGTGCTGTCGTATTACGGTATTATACTTTCTTCCTAGTTTATGGTTAATTTTATCAATCAATTTAAGTTTGGTGCCAGGATTGATCACTGGTTTGAGGAAGATTACTTTGTATACTTAGTATTTTTATCTTTCTATCACAAGAAAGCGACCCAGACCAAGCCACGTAATTTTTTTCTTTAAAAAAAAGCGCGATCAGGCAACCATTAATCGCTCTTCTCATTCATTTTTTCCACGTACAACAAGATGGCGTCAACAAAATTGCGTCATTAGTACCTGAATCCACAAACTACGCTCTCGGTGCGGTAGGTTGTGGGTTCTCTTCCCGGGCCGGTTCAAATTGGACACAAAGTCGCCAGCGGCTCGCTGCGAAGTTTCTCCGGAGCTGTGTTGCCCAGGCGCTAAGCCACGGAGGTGGACCTCACCACTTGTTACACGCTTCAGCGTAACAACGCGGATATAATGAAGATTTGATTAAATTCTTGCAAATCTTTTCAAGTCACCTGAAGGTTTCGCGCAACAAAGCGGAACTGATTTGGTGGAAAACTAAGCGGTGGAGTATCGTTTCGTTCAAGTCTGAAAGCTTGCAACTCTCCATTGATTTGTTCAGGTAGTTGCCACGTCACAATTAAAGACGTGGGGTCATTATCGAGTTGATATTCCACTATGGGAGGTTGCACCCCTTCAGGGGGTCCTTGATGAGTCTCAGTGTAAACCCAGTTGCTCTTAACAAATCTATGCACAAACATACAACATTAAGCGATATGCGCACATTTTAAACACTTAAGCAGCTCCATTTTTTTCTCTATCTTTTTGGTCATAAGCGAATGTAAATAAAGTCTGAGCTTACAAGCTTGAAGTGCTTCAAATAAACATAATCTACAGATACCTCTCAAAACGATTGTACATTGTACCGTGTAAAGTAATCGAATCTCATATTATGTTAAAAAACAATTAGTCATATTCAAGAGATTCAAAAACTAACTTGCGACTTCTTATCAAAGTTTAAAATGTCTTCGTACGTGATATTTCGTTACGGCATTTTTAGCCAACTAATTTCTCTACATGATCAGAAAGATAATGTATTATCATCAGAATATCCAAAATATTAGCATCATCTTTGGAATCTACCCCTTTATAAGCAAACCGAATTATATTTAGACATACATGCTGTAATCAAATTTTGCTCAGTGATATACTCTATCTGCTGCCGGCCAGTTGGCAAAGTGATTAAAAGACTACGCCATCCGCTCGATAGGTGGGGTTCCTATCTCAAGCCGGTCAAACTGGACAGTGTCTCCACCGCCGCGTCGTTTCTTCGGAGTTGTGTTGCTCAGGCGCTAAGCCGTGGAGATGAGCTCCGCAACTCGTTACACGCTTTGGCGTAATACCGCGATTGTAATGAAGATTTGTCTACCTAGGTCGTACAGGTACTGAAACAAGATTTTATGAAAATGATTGCTTTTTAAGGTGAATGTGTTTTGTAACGAACAGCTGTTTGAGAAAAAACGGAGAGCATTTTGAAATGATTATATATTGTTTTTGAACTCACCCGACCCTGGTGCTGGTTTTTATGCGATAACCATATCTGGTGAACGGTATGAGATTGGTGTCACTATAATTGTATGAATCGCGATCAGGCTCCATGACTTCATATACTATTTCTTCATAATCATCGTTACGAGATGCTCGACGGTCGCGCGGGTGAGAAATCAATGAATTATCATTGAATTCTTCCTCCTTCTCTTCCTCAAAGTCTTCATCATCGATAGACCTCTTTTGATTGTAACGATATACCTTAAAAAGCAAAAATACTGCAGCATTTCAAAAAATCGAAAATGTTTGATTCTTTGTTCTCTGTATCAAAGCACCGGTAGTTGGCATAGTGGTTCAAGGCATCGCTATTGGCGTAGGAGAGCGTGGGTTCGATTCCCTGGCCCGTAAAATGGGACACAGGTCGCCAACGGCTCGCCGCCGCTGCGATGTTTCTTCAGGGCTGTGTTTGCCAAGGTAAGGCGCGGAGATGAACTCTGCCACTCGCTACGCGCTGCGGTGTAAAACCATGAGTACAATGAAGATTTGATTTTTTTTATCAAAGCCATTAGCAAACACTTCCTGGTCGGTGAAGATTGATTGACAACCTGGGAATTAATTTTTTTTTAATAATAACGCACAAATGGGTTTTACTATCACTAATTTGATCCAACACCAACACCATCTTACTATCACTAATTTGATCCACACCATTGTGCCTAAACAACCAGTATTTCCACCATCTGTGCTGTTCAAAATAAAGATTGTTTATCTCATGAACCAAAAAATAAAAAGAAACACTTTGGAAGCCTAGCACTGCTTGGTTCAGTTTGTCTGTTCTACAAAGTTTTGTTTGTAATACAAATCACTCTATCAATGCGATATTACCTTCAACATAGTCATATACTGTAGTTCCCGAGTGATAAGCCCGTCTGGCTCTGGAGCGGTAGGGTCAGGTTTGATACTTTGATTCCGAGTCGGGTCAAACCAATACCAGTAAAAGTGGTAGTCACATCTTCCCTGCTTGACGCTCAGCATTAAAGGGACAGTGTGGAAAACAAGCCGGCAAGTTTACTTGTTGCGCTTTTGGGAAAGACATTTCATGGGATTTTCCCATTTTAGAGTGGTAGACAAATAGTTGGCAACTCCTTAGCAAACTGGTGGTTGCGCTTTGATCGCTTTCTCGTAATAAGAGGATGATTAATTATGCAACGAAAGACAAAAATTAATATTCAATAATCTACCTGTGACGACTTGGGCATAGCGTTTCGAATCACGTGATAGCTAATCACTCGCCCATTGGCTCGCTGAGGTTTCGACCATGACACAACAATTGCTGTAGCGTTGCTGAAAGCCACTTGAGGAGAACTTTGGGCTTCTGGAGCTGTTTCGGCCGTTCTAAACGTTCGTGGAGAGGTTCGGGCGCACAACTCTGGTCCAGTGCATGCTTCCAACACCACTTGGTATTCCGTATACGGATCCAGTCTGCGGAATTGACATCGGCGAGATAATCCGAAGCAAATGGGGGAATCTTCGTATCCAACTTGAAATAACTTGTAACTGACAATCTAAATCAAAAATCAAAACTTTATTATATCGCGGTATTATTCCTAAGTGAGTGGGTGCCCATCGCAGCGGTGGTGAACTGTAGAAGTGAGTAGGTGCCCATTGCAGCGGAGGTGAACTGTAGAAGTGAGTAGGTGCCCATCGCAGCGGTGGTGAACTATTGGCGACGTTGTGCCCGAATTGACCGGTCCGAGAATGAAAGACCTTCCTCACCACCAGCAATGTGTTTAACTACTACACCAACCGACTGATGCTGAACAATCCTCAAATTAAAAGCAATAAAATTTGGGAAGTTGATTTTTCTTGGTGTTAGTTGTGTTTGTTTAAAAGTATTATATTCACCGCTGGTTCGAGAATGAATCTTTGAATCACAAACATGATGGCTTATCAGAGTCACATCGTTTTTCAACTTTACCTGTCCATTTGGTAAGGAAGGTTCGTTCCACGAAAAAAGCAGCGATCTTCCATCAAATGTGGGGGTGACTGACAAGTTACCCATTTCGCTAGGTGGCGCTGCTAAGGTTCGAATTTCAGACCATTCGCTATACCCTTCCTTCATTGCTTGATTGACAGCTGTCAGTCTAACACGGTAGTTGGTGTAGGGACGAAGACCACTGAATGTCGCGTCGAAAACGGTTGAAGGGGTAGAAACGGCGGTGATTATGGGGGGTCGTGTCGTGGGATCAAGGGTGACTCTTTGATATTCCAATCTAACAAGAAAATGTTGTTTGATTTTTTGTATCCTTTCCAAGAGATGGCGCAATAAAAACCTACCTAATTTAATGTAGTTTGTCAGGAAATAACGTAGCGATTTCAGGTTGCAGGTTCTACGTGACGGGTTCGATTCATGGATGGAGCCGATCGCATTTGACATATATACCGAGTGGCTGCTGACTCGAAGAGTGCAAGCTCACTTCGGAATCTACCTCAGTTACGGTACATCTTTCAGTTCAGTTTGATACATCACAAAACAGTTAAACTTTTGTATATCCAACAGACGCATAAAAACAATGCAATTGGTGCAAAGGCTAATTTTTTTTGAGCAAGTTACGAAAAACTAGAATTATCATAATCGCACCACAAGGATAAGATTAAATGAAATATAGACATAAGTCATTTATTAACTTTTGCTAGTTGTGGCAAATTCCACTTGCAAGCTGAATTCTAGAAATAACTAAAACTAACCTGTAGCGAGTGATCACTCCGTTAGGAGATGACGGATTTCTCCATTTAGCATTCACCGCAAAAGCGGACACTGCTTCAAGGATCGGAGCGTCAATTCCAGAAGGAATATCCTGCAAGGTGGTGACCTCAACCCAATCGCTTTCAATCTCATCTTCGCTGTTTGAAACTCGAACTTGGTACTCGTATCGCGTAAATGGACGCAAAAGAGAATCAGCGTCTGTGTACGAACGCGCAGCTGAATCCGTGGTAAAAAAAATTCTTTCTTCAAAACTTTCATCGTTTGAAACCAAACGTCGATATACGCGGTAATTCACTATGACGCCGTTTGCAGCGCTTGGAGGTTTCCATGTGATCACAACGGAAGTGGAACCGGTTGCCTTGACAACAGGATTGTCGAATCCTTCCGGTGGAGCAGTGTGTGTTTGAACTCGGTCAGAAGATCCAACATTGCACCTATCAGTAGTGTTTGTCTCTGTTTCGTTCATGTCACATGTACGGATTCGAACTTGGTACCTCGTGAACGGTTTGAGATCATGGATGATAATGCTCTGGTTTTCACCGGCGCTGATAAAAGCTAAAAGTTGTCCATCATAACTTTCTTGATCCCCAATCACTAAAAAAAAAGTTTGCTGCCGTTACAATTATTTTTCTCTATGGGCGAGGGAGGCCGTGGCTTCGATTCCCGGGCTGATAAAATCAGACACAGTTTCGCCCGCTACTTGTCACAGCTAAAGCACAGCCAAATAAAATCTACTTCGCAAACAGTTCGTGGGGCGCACAATGCTATACTTCGGAAAATAATCAAATCTTCATTATATTCGTGATATTACGCCGAGACGTGTAACCAATGGCGGGGTTCGTCTCCGCGGCATTGCGCCTGGACAACACAGCTCCGAAGCAAAATCACAGCGGTGGCGAGCTGATGGTGACATTGCTGTCCGATGTAATCGGCCCGAGAATCGATCCCCTAACCTTCCGCAGTGATAGCAACGGACTTAACAACTGTGCTAACCATCCGCTATAGCATGTTTAACCGCAAGTGTTTGTATTGCAAGCCAGTAGTTTCATATGGAGGCACGCTACATTTGTTATCCGGTACCTACATTAACAAACAGAGAAAGTTTACAAAGGCAATTGACTTTGCACCTTGATCAGTGGATCTCCTGCTTCGGCGAGGAGTCGAAACTGTTGTCGTCGAACCAATTGCATCTTCTCCGCTGTCTTTCTGAATAATGACGTCATAACGGAATCTGTCAATCATCGAGTAATCGTCTCCAAATGACCAATCAGCTTGAACTGACGTAGCACTCAGAGTTTGAGCGTGCACTGTAGGCATTTCAAATGGAGATTCGATTGGTAATTGGACCTGTTTTGTCTCGCTTACTCCGTATCCTGCCCTGTTAATGGCAATAAGCTGGTACTGGACCGTTCTTCCCGGATCATCAAAGTGGTCCACATACTTAAATACGTTGTCACTTGCTTCGTATACCAGAATCCATGGAAGCTTACAAGAAAAAAAAGCAGAAAATTTTTGAAACCATAAAATCAAATCGAAATCTCAATATGCTCCCGGTATTTACGAGTAAGCGTGTAGCGAGTGTTGGGGACCATCTCCGCGGATTAACGCCCCGGAAACGCGCTAAGCTGACAAGCCAAACACAGCTCCAAGGAAACGTCGCAGCGGTGGCAAGACGTTGGCGACACTGCGTTCGGTTTGACCGGTCCGGCAATCGAACCCCATACCTTCCGCTCGGTTTGCAGCGTCTTCAACAGCTGCGCTAACATCAACCACCCGGTGCTTTTAAAACTTATTGCCGAATAATTCACGTTTAGAGTGCAGGAGTAGGTCTACTGCTTATCGAGTCTTGATTACAAAAACATTTTTATCAGACATGAAATAATACGGAAAAGTTGAAATACAGGTGTAAAGCAGGTGTCGTATTCGTTCAGCTTTTCTACAATAACTAAAGGAAGAATCTTCGTTAAGGAGTTGGCCGAGTGGTTGGTGCATTGAGCTGCGAAACTGGTTTCAGCGGCATGGCCTAGCAGTACCGCGAGCAGGTGACAGATCCTACGTGACGGGTTCGATTCACGGCTGGAGCCGATCGCATTTGATTTTTATAACAGATGGCTGCTGACTCGAAGAGCGCAAGCTCACTTCGCAGTCTCCCTCCATTACTGTTGAATTTTCAGTTCAATATAATTTGAAAATAACCTTAGTTATTTATTTATTGCGCGAGTTCGATACTCAACGTAGTCATCTTCCTTGATGCACGTGCTTCACTAATACAAAACTTAAGCTCCTATTATGTGGCTTAACAAAAAAAAAAAAAAGATCAATGCTGATATTGTCCACTGCCACCTATCAGCGACATGGCCTAACGGTACCGCGCGCAGGTTACAGATCCAACGTGACGGGTTCGATTCATGGCTGGAGCAAATCGCATTTGACACAAGCATCGAGCGGCTGCTGACTCGAAGAGCGTGAGCTCACTTCATAGTATGTTCCAGTTACTGTAGAATTTTTTGTTCAATAAAATTAGTAAACTCACAGTGAAAAATAATAATGGGGCAACGTTACCAACGTTTATAGACTCACATTTTGAATCAAGTCTTCATCAAGTTTTCCATTCATTGCATCACCTATGATCCTTCGCACAATTCTAAAACAGATCCTTGCTAATCCAAGAACATATAAATTTCGTAGCGCCACGTACCTGTACTCTTGAATTAACCCGTTTGCTTCTTGTGGTTTTGTCCATAGTAACTCCACAGCGGTAGAGTTTAGAGGCAACAGACCGGAACGATACCAAACACCCTTAGGAGGAGCTTCCTTCGTTTGAGCGCTGACCTAATCGAAACATTACATGTAGTAACTACACTTGTGTCTCCACGCTTCAACTGCAAGTGCCAAAGACTCATATGAATGTGCAGTAGTTGCATATTTATCCGCCTATCACGAGAAAGCAATCAATGCGTGTAGTAGCGTGTACCTAGTAGTACATTTATTTGTCGATAAAACATAAGATATAGCAAGCTTCAAACAAAAACACAAAACCACGAGGAGGCACGAAAGACCATGAAAGCAGTCACAGAGACTACAAGGTCGCCAAGTCTGTGCCACCTCAAAAATTATAAAAAAGTGTGACGAGATCGCTCAGAAGTTGTCAGTCACCTGCCTACCACCCTAAGATAGAGAAATCCCGCTAAGTGCCTGTCCCAACGGCACAACTAATAAACCTGCCGGCTGATTCTCCTCATTATCCCTTTAATGCTAAGCGTGAACCAGAGAAGCAGCGAACAGCAATTTTAAAGTCATTGGTTTGACCCGACTCGGAGTGAAACCCGAGTTTACAGCTCGAGAGGCAGACGCTCTATCCACTCGGCCATCTGAGCTGAGTGTACAACCCAGGAGCTTTGAAGATATTAAAACTTTCAACAGTCGTTACCAACCAAACCCACGTCAGTTCATCGGTAAACGGCCAAATTGTGTACGTAGAGCTTATATTAAAAGTTTGGCGGTCTTTTGCGGTTTCAACGGTTAATCTCTATGATAGTTAAAATCATTCACATTATCAGCTCGCTCTAAAGTAGGCTGTATTAGCATGTTTTATTGCTCAATTACTGCACTGATTAATTGAATCCTTGCCTCTCCACTTTTCTAGTATCGCTGTTACATCACCTTCATTTTATCGTATTCTTCATTGTGTTGAGGGTGCGGAAAAAACACTGCTACTACTGCTACAGTTTACCTCGTCACTGCTGATGCAACCAATCGAAGTGCACGCAGAAACAGTATAAGTATATGACGTGTGAGGCTTCAGTTGGCTGTGTACGTATTCCAGATCTTGCAGTGACGTAGTCGGTGAAATCACGGTGTGAATCGTACCAAGGATAGTTTCATTGATGACGTATCTGAAAAATTAATCATGATGTGAGCCGCGAATCCTGGCTCTCTCTTTGTCGAAGATCAGCCATGATAGAAAGTAAAATCTTATTTCGGAGCATATTGCTTGGAACTTCTTAATAGTTATTTCATTGTCAACGTAAAATAACCACGAGAGCAACTTACAATATTTTTGACAATGGTATGAGTAAAATTTTGCAACGTCAAATCATTAAAAAATATATTTTCAGTTAATTTGTCGGCATGTTTTCTACCAAACACTTGGTAAAAATTTTCGTTACTGCACAGCAAAGCAAAAATCAAAAGTTGTCAGCATCAAATTCCTGGATTGTGGTAGCTGTTTAGTAGAAAACGTGGTAACAATATTATTTTAGTGGAAATCTAGAAACTGCTTAATTGCTGCGTCTTTTCCATCAGGCTTGAGCTAGTCATCGCTGGAAGCTACTGAGAGTAGTTTCGAAGCTGAAACATGATGTGATGTGTCAAAGACAAATCAGTCGCTGATTCTTATGACATTTTATAAAGTACTTCGCCAGTCACGAAATCTAGCAATACTTGGTTAGCTAATTGTATCACAAGAAAGCAATCAGAACGCTGTAACGAGCTCGCTTATGAGTTGCCGGCCATTTGTCTACCACTTTAAGATAGGGAATCCCTTTCCCAACAGCAGAATAAGTGGGCTAAACTTGCCGTCTTCTCCTCCGCACTGTCCCTTCATTGCGGAGAATCGAGCAGAAAAGCGCTGGTGAATTGTGTATCTTAAATAATCTTTGAACTGGCAACATCATCGGAAGTTGAGAATTTTTACCGTTCTATAACTCCATTTGATCTTTGAGGTGGAATCCATCGCATTTGGATATTTGTGGATCCGTTAACTAGAAGTCTTGGAGGAAGAATTGATTGTGGGATTCCTTGGATGCTTGTTGCTCTCATAGAGTCGCTGCTGCTACATCCGGCTCTTGTGCACACCTAAATACCCGCACGAAAGACAGATATCGAAATTGTCCGCAACCAAACACTAACCTTCAAAACATATTCGTATTCACGAAATGGCAATACTTGATTTCTGTCCGTGTGACGTAAAGCTAATCCACTCCATATTTCCAATCCGTCACGCATGAGTGCATATCTCTCCAGGACACCTTTAAAAAGTTGTTTTTGTCACAAGATTTATGACAAAAACTGCTATAGAGAGTCCAAGAAAGCTGAGGTTATTTTTAGAAAATATAAAACAAAAAATTCAACAGTAATTAAGGGAGACTGCAAAGCAAGCTTGTGTTTTTCGAATCAGCAGTCACCTGGTATACGTATGTTAAATGCGACCGACTCTAGCCGTATACCAACCCGTCGGGTAGGAACTTCGCGCGGTGCAACTAGGTCAAGTTGCTGAAAGGTTTATTGCAGTTGTGTTCGTCATTTCGTCATATCACTAGTAAATTGTAGAACAATGCGTGACGTCATACCGTTTAACTTTCCCGGTGGTTTCCACGACAACGTTATGGTGTTTCTATCTTGGGATATCCAATCAGGAGCGTACACGTCATCAGGCGACGCTTGAGCGGTAGTGACGTCACTGATATCGCTTTCACCAGTTCCAGCTTTATTTTCGGCGACAACTTTGTATTGATAAGTTGTGTAATATTTCAAGTTTGTATCTGTGAGGCATGAAAAATTTAAAATTAAATCTTCATTATATTCGCGGCATTTCCTTGAACAGCGCAACGAGTGACGGGGTCTATCTCTGCTGCTTAGCGCCAGGGCAACACAGCTCCCAAGAAACATCGCAACGGTGACGAACCGTTGGCGACACTGAGTCCTGTGAAGCATGAAAAGTTCAAAAGCAGAACTGAGAGTCGACATTCATTCAAGTTTTTATTAGTTATGTGAGAAAACAATGAAATTTCTTAACTATACACATTACACACCCTAATAAACCATACGTTGTCATGAGGGATCATTTGGCTGAGAGATTCCTGGGAGCAAGAAAGTTGATTGTTTATAGAAATGAGGATAGAAATTATTTCTCTTTCAATACTACCGGTTCCCTAAATTCCCGTGTCTGCAAAATTATTTTCTTCCGCACCCAAAGTGAGAAAACATATTTATGCCAAATCCTGACAAATGCAAAAACTTATTTCAAAAATGCAAGCGAATTAATTTAATCTTGCCACCATGAGCGCTGATATTTTTAACTTCTAGGAATTAACGTGTGGGAAGGCAGTTGAACGACAAATCGCTTTACTAGCATGCAGAAAAAACTATACTATAACATCACAAAGTTACTCACCGAAATATGATAAAATTTTCGAAGGACCTGAGTACACATTTATGAAAGGAGAAGTGCATACGTCATCAATAGATGACGTAGGAGGAATCGCGGACGAACGAATGCAGTTGAATTTTGACCGATCAACGTCGCATCTAAAATGTTTTGAGTGTACACACCATGAAAACGCTGAATTTTATAATTGACTTTTTTTTTGCAACGACCCCCTATAGACTTATTTCAATCAACTTTAAAGTGATCAGTTGATAAAGCTCAACAATTAGCGGCACATAAAAGCGATTATCATCTCATTTCGCCCATTGGAAGAGAAATATTTCATATTGTTACAACAACAATCGCCCGGTTAGCGAAGTGGTTAAAGACATCGCTATCGGCATGGAACGTCTTGGGTTCGATTCCCGGGTCGGTCAAATCGGACACAGTGCCGCCAACGCAGCGACGTTTCTTCGGAGTTGTGTTGTCTAGGGTAGGCGTTAAGCCGTGACATTTGTTGCAAGCTTCAGCGTAATATCGCCAGTATAATGGAAGTTTGATTTTCTTAGTTCATAAAAAGTAAAACCATTAGGTGGCTAGTTTCACTACCTACGTTTACATCACACCTTATGGGCGCGGAAAATACTTTTTGTCTCTTTTATGACGTCATAATGTCAACTCACCTGTCGCACGCGGCATACATTGATCGGTCAAAAGGGCACACTGTCCCCGACCCACAAGATTGGGGCAAAGAGAAGTCGTTTATTGAAGTGGTGGGCACATCAGCACAAACCCCCATGAAACGGTCGTAACCTACTCCATTGCAGCAGGATTGCTCTGACGTAATCAACTCCGTTGAGCAACATTTTATATTAGATGACGTCATGTTGCTGTAGTGATGGGCCTAGAAAAACTGTTGGTGAAAATAGAGTCGGTATTAATCGCAAGCAAGACTTATTTATTTACTATTTACTTCAGTAAACAACACATTCTTGGTGTTTACGTAATGGTTGTATCGAACGTAAACAATGCCGACCTTGTGCTGCCCGTTTCCATAGCAACAGAGCGTTGAGTTGGTTGGAAGATATTGTTTTCCACAGCATGATTTTGTGGTTGTGACGTCATAAACGGAGCCTTGATCCGCGTCGCCGCAACATATTTGCTCTCCGTTGATCAACTACGCAAAATAATGTCATGTAATTAATTATGAAACATACCTCGTCACAATCTGTCTGAAGCCTTCAAACCTTCAATGTTGGACAAGATTTTGAATGAATATCATATAACCAAAAAAAAATTCCAGACAATAAAACTCTACGCATGCTCATCCTCAACCCTCTTAGCCATATTTATTTTTTAGGTTGTTTCCTCTTATTAGCAGGCATTCCAAACACATTTAGTCTGTAGGTTAGTCTGACAGCCCGCGGTTATCAGCCAACAAACTTAGCCCGATTATTAGCGCAGGCCTTTTCCCTTGCAGCTTTCAACCTCTTGAGCACGCAAGTCTACAGAACATGGCAGCGAAATCGCAGTATTTTGAATCGAGTTCAATAGTTTTTACCGGGTTAATGCCAAGTTCAAGTAATTTTGTCTAGTTTAGGAGTTCAAACTCAATCAACTTTTTTCGAAATCAAGTCGAGTTCACGAATTTTTGCTTTTCGAGAGTTTGGAAAAAAGATCGAGTTTAAGGAGTTTGTAGCCCTGGCTACAAAACATGACATTTGACCTACCTTTCCTCCACAACACTTTCGGTCATATCCATCGTGGAGTACTCCGTCGCAACAAACTTGAAATCCGTTATTGCGGAATGGAATTCCTCGGCAACATGAATCTCCAAACCCAACAACAACTCGATCCTCTACGGGATCTTTGCAGCAAACTTCTTGAGCTCGAACCTGGACAGCAAAGTAGGAAGATGTTGAACTTCACTCATGGTCATGGTAGTTGATAGTGCTGCATATTTGAACCGCGGACAACAACATCTTTTCTAATCTTCGAGTTGATTAAGTTTCCTTCTTTTTAAACTACTTGCTACTACCAAGACCTGAGTATAAACGTTTTCTATCTCAGAATTTTCTATCTTGAAGTCGATAAATTCTCATTATACTCGCGGTAACGGAACCGATCTGTGCAGCTTAGCGCCTGGGTACCACAGCTTCGAAGAAACGTTACGGCGGTGGTGACCTGTTGGCAACACTGTGTCTTATTTGACCAGTTAGTAGTTGAACACAAGACCTCCGGCACCAATAACAATGCCCTTAACCACTATGCCAAAGTGCGGTGAACTCTCTTTCTCAAATTACTGATGAACAGAGTTTATCATAATTTTGATGAACATTGTTGTGAAAAGTTGATGAGGAAGCACAGAACTGTCACAAGTGATGAGAATTCAAATAATGATACTAGAGTTCGAGTTTTTACAACACCAGCTACTGCTTTCACGGGATGGGAATCATTGGATTTAGCTAATCATTACTTCGCATAAAATCTAAGATGCCAAATGGTAAAAAATCGTTGAATTGCTGAAATGATTTTCCATGTTCTTACTTCTAAGTACTTCCCATGGCAGCACTGATAGTTCTCTTGATATGAATGAAATCTTCCTCCACAACATACGTCACTCGGGAGATTTCTCGTCGCTACATAATTTTTCCCGCAACATTCCTTTGTTTCATTCACAGGATGGAGTAAGCCATCGCAGCAGACCTAACATATCAACAGATGATCAAAATCAAATCTTCATTGTACTCGCGGTATTACCCCGAAGCGTGTAACGAGTCGGAGGACTATCTCCGTGGCTTTGAGCCGGAACAACACAGCTTCGGCAGCTGTTGCGAGCCGCTGGCAACACTGTGTCTGATATGACCAGCCTGGGATTCGAACCACAGACCTCTGAGCCTGTAAAGATGTCTTTAACCATTAAGCCACCAGCCGGTTTCAAGGTACGATATCACCATCAAAATATTTTACGACATATTACGTTATTCACCTTCAGAGTGGGCTTGTAGCAAATTCCTCCACAAACTTTTTCATCCAGGAAACATTTCACGTAATGACAAATATCTTGGTTCTTGTCTCTGCAAAACAAATGCGTTTATGTGAGCCAGGTTTATTGCTACCCGTTCACAATTGTCCACAACTTATTTCAATCGCTTACGGCTTCCTGTCAGCTCTTGGTACAAAATCGCATCCAGTGCTGTGAGAGGAAGCATTGGATCGTACTTGGACAGTAAGATCGGCGAATCAATTAGTACGCAACATTGTGATTGCTCTCACACCAACATAAAAGTCTGAGCTTCAATATACTCGGGGAATTACGCCGAAGCGTGTAGCAAGCGGCGGGTTCATCTCCATGACGTAGCGCCTGTGTAACACAGCTTCAAAGAAACATCAAAGCCGTTTGCGGCACAGTCCGATTTAACCGGCCCAGGAGCTGAACCCAAGACCTCTTGCACCGATAGCGATGTTTTTCTTTACCACTATAATTAACGAGCTAAAAGTTTGAAAGCAAGGGAGTTCCAGTTGAACTTGAAGTCGGGGATGCTATACCAAGTCAACATTGCTGCATGCACATCAAACCATCGAAATACTTTCACCTAGTGGCATTTATGTGTGAGTGAACACGTACAATAAAAACTCAACAAACCTTTCTAATTCTTCATTCAAACTGTCGTTTCTGGTCCAAAAGCGTTAAAAAATTTAATGGTTTAATGAAATAAGGGGAATTTTTTTGCCTAGTCACTAATCACAACATGGCACTATAGTTATGTTTTGATCATCTTGGTTGTTGTTCTTCTGCTGAGAAGCACGAAACGTACAAGTGCAGCTTCACTGTAGAACACCAGCCACCGCATGAAGGTGTTTTTCCACATTATAGCAAAAAACTGTGGTACGAAGGTTTATAAATGTTGGCGCGTAGAAAGATGCTACATCATATTGCGTACAAAACAATTGCAATAGTAATTGCAGTAGAAAAAAAGTTTTGTAATGCACCACAATACTCTGTCCGCATGTCAAGTTTAAGTGGTTCCACAAGTCCGTGGGCCATTGGACCACTTAAACTTGACATATGGACAGCTACCTGCTTCGTGCGATGTTATGCTTGACGCTGCCTACGTTTTCGCTCTTGACTGTTTCGTAACTATTGTCACTTCACGTACAAAACATCATGTCGATGTGAACAAAGCCATACTCATACGCTTTATTGTGCTGCTCAGCCTGCTTGCAATAGTTAAAGATTCTGAACTTACTTTTCGTTGCATGGAATTATCATCCGCCTCTGCACGTAATATCTCTTAATTATCCCGTTCTGCATCGCCGGCTCCTCCCACTCCACTTCCACGTGATTACCCCTACTGATCTAAACAAAAGTTATAGCATTTTCATAATTGCAAAACAAGCGAAGTTTTTTGGGGCATAGATACAGTGGCACTGTATAGATACAGTGGCACATAGATATAATGGCGCAGTAACAGTGCATTGATTTCCAGAGACACACATAGTGCGACAAATTTATCATTATTAAGCTTTAGCCTTTGATTCGAAAACCTTCAACTCTTCACTGTTCTAACATAATTGCTTTCCATGCTTCTGAGTTTTGTATTAGAAGCGTACCGGTCGGTTGGTAAAAGCGGTTAATGACATCGCTCTCAGTGCAGGAAGTCTTGGGTTCCGGGTCTGTTAAATCGTACACAGTGTCGCCAACGGTTCACCACCGCTGCGATGTTTCTTCGGAGCTGTGTTGCCCATGCGCTTATCCGCAGAGATGGATCCAGGCACTCGTTACACGCTTCGGCGTAATACCGCGAGTATAATGAAGATTATTTTTTGATAACTAATTTTTCACCTTTAATGTTGGTTTCTTCATCCCAGTAGGGTTGGTTTCCTGAGTGGTTGCTTTTGTTTCGTTGCTTACTGCGCATGCGTAAATCGTGCACACTTGCAGCTGCGCAATAACAAAATGTTTTGACAAACCACAATATAAATAATTTACTGTAAGCAGTGATGTAACAAGCGAGGGAGGGCAGGCTACTGGCCCACCACTTTGATGTAAAGCATTTCTGAAAAACGATGTAATCTAATCTTTGCCTTGATTTCGTTCCACTAAATTTTTGAGCCGGTTAATTGGCGTAGTGATTACGTCATCGCTATCGGAGCGGAAAGTCAGCGGTTCATTTCCCGGGCCGGTCAAATCGGACAATGACTCGCCACCGCTGCGATGTTTCTTCGGAGCTGTCTTGTCCAGGCACTTAGCAGCGGAGAAGGACCACGTCACTCTTTACACGCTTCAGCGTTATGCCGCGACTATAATGAAGATTTGCATGGATTTTTTCCCACTGGCTACGACCTGAGTATAAAAGTAAACAAAGTGCTTCATAGAAACATACCTTTATCACGTAAACGGTGTAAGGTCTTAGGTTGTTTATGACGTAAGCTCCGGCATTGCTCATATTAGTGTAAATAACGATATCATCAAGAAGAATATTGTACGCTGTGATTTTTCCATTCGGTTGAAGAGGGGGTAGCCAGCTGACTCGAAGCTGGGAGGGACTCAAGGGATACACAACAGGGGGTCTCAAACCATGAGGGGCTGAAATACGCAAATTAAAGAGGATATTCGGGGAGCAAAATGTATAGAAAGGGACCAATTGATGTTTCGAAAAAAACTCAGCTTCGGTGTCGTTTACAAAGAGTTACCGCATCATTGGAAGTGTTTTGCTGGCGGGCTTTCGTAGTGGTTCAGGACACTGCTTGCGGTGCGGGAGGTATGGAGTTCAATTCCTGGTCCGTTCAAATCGGACAAAGTGTGGTCAACCGCTCGCCACTGCTGCGACGTTTCTTCGGAGGTGTGTTGCTCTGGCGCTAAGTCGCGGAGATGAGCCCCGCCACTCGTTACACGCTCAGGCGCAATACCGCGATCGCGAATAACAAAGATTTCAAAATGTCAGCGTCAAATCTGCATTATACTCGCGGTATTACACCGAAGTGTGTAAGGAGTGGCGGGATCCATCTCCGCGATTTAGCGCCTGGGCTACACAGCTCCTAAGAAACGTCGCAGCGGTGGCGAGGCTTTGGCGACACTGTGCCGATTTGACCGGTCCGGGCATCGAATCTCAGACCTCCCGCACGGAGAGCGTGCGCTTAGCAACTGAGCTAACGGCCGGTGTATAACAAAGATTTAGTTTTGATTTTCTTTTTTGGATTAAGTTTATCATTACTTAGTCATTTCTATCCCGGAGCAGGGCAACATGGTACACAGCTGAAGTATTCTCAATAATAATGGAGTGACGTTTCAACCGAAAAAGTCCTCTAGTGTATACTTTCACATCACTAGGTCCAGAGCTGTTGAACCAAAATAAAGTCTTTGGTTGTTTATGCAACATCGCCATTAGGACTCTAACATTTTTCTTGGCGCTACAGAGTTTCTTTCGTCATAAAAAGTAAATTTATTATCGCCACCAACTTTAGTCCAAAGACGCGATTCGGTGCGTATTTGCATCGTTAAAAATTTCAAGTTCAAATACCTTGAAATTATTGGCACCACTTCAGTTGCACAAGATAGGTGGTTCCCAAACCAGTGCCACTTGTTTCGTCAGAATCACATCCGAAAAAAAAGTCAATTTGTGGATGGATTAAAAATGGAAGGCGACAGTTTTTGGAGATCATCAGAAAAGTGTAACTTGAGTGGCGCAACTGACCAGTCAAGACTTTGGAAAACAAATGAAACGAGTACTTTCTCTATTCAACTTACCTCCGTCGTCAGTGGTCGCTAATACCGGAAGTGACGTAATAACGTGCGCTCCATTATCGACGCTGAGTTGGAATTGGTACTGGGTACCCGGATGCAACCCGTTGATTCTCCCAGAGGTGATGTTGGATGAATAATCCACTTGCCCCACATGACCGCGAGAAGAATTGTAGCGAACGAAATAACGATGGACCTCACCCTGGAATCAAATTTACGAGTTCGTTATTGCGATTTTGATTCAGTCGCTTGGGGACAATGCAAGATTTGCGTAATAGAAAGAATTTTATGTTGCTTGCGGTAGGTATTGCAAGTAAAATTTTTGGCAAAATTTTTAGAAAGAATTCAAATTTTTTGAAAAAAAACGTGCGATGTCTGGATGTGGGCTGTAGCCTTCTGTCTTTTGGCGAGGAAGTCTTGATAGAGCATCTGTTTACAATTTCATGATGGGTTATACCCATAGCATACAAGGTTGCCGCAGTTTCAAGAGCATCGCTTCTTCGTGGTCATCATGCCTTACCTGCAGTTCTTGCACGCTCATCTGCTTCCACCACAAGTACACTGCAGTATGGTTGTGTTCAGCAACGTTCAACTCCGCTTCGCCGCTCGGATAGCCGGCTAGTGACGTCACTACGGTTCCATTGCTGGTTAAAGAGCCTTGAAACAGAAATAACTTTCATGACAACGCCCAAGCGCTCTCCGTTAAAAATAACAAGGTCACTCCATTGGGTCATATCATATTGTTAGCAAGGCTGGATTAAGAGATGGGGATTATAGCCCCCTAGCACTCCGTGATACCCCAGTAAATCGCCCTCTAAGAAAAAAGGTATATATGTTAATGTTAAAATTGCGCTTGGAAAAAAAGCATGCCCCTCCGAAAAATCAACCAATTAACCTTCTGAAGTTTCAATACACCCTGATTGTTAACTTAGTTGAAGAGTTCAGCCTCTTCTACGTGAAAACATTCCTATTTTTTGATCGGTGGCTTTAGCTTACACCAAACTGTTACTAAATTGGCTACAGTTTTCCAATACGGCTGCAAGAAATCAAAAACGAAACCGTTCATCTGCAGAAAGTGCTAGTAGGTGCGGTCATAGTTAAAATTTGAAACTCTACAAACCCTGATTGTTGAATACCGACACTCGGTATATGCAGGTCGTAAACTTCTCCAAGGATCGATCTCGGAACACAAGATCCTTCCCAGTATAAATGGTTTGAGACACATTAATGTAAGGTGAGGGAGGAGATACCAGAGGTTGGGCGATGATCATGCGGCTCAACTCGTAGTGGAGATCTGATGAACATAAAGTTTATAGGTTTTGATCAAAGCAAATCTTCATTATACTGCCGGCATTATGTGGCAGGGTGTAACGAGTGGCGGGGTTTATTTCCGCGGATTGGAGCTTGGGCAGCACAGCGCCGAAAAAAAGTCGCAGCAGTGGCTAGCCCTTAAAAATACTAGGATCCGATTTGACCGGCCTGGTAATCGAACCCATGAGTTGCAGCGCCGATAACGATGTATCTAACCCCTACGCCAAACGGCCAGTATAAGCTTCGATTTTGAGGCCAAATTGTTTCATTGGCTGATTACACTTGCTCTAACATCTTCGATTCGTACAGCGGGAATTATAAGGCTATTTTGCCACTCTGGTCAGTTGCTAGCTTACTCAGAGACATGTAATGTACTGAAATTTGAGTTTTAATTCGTATGATTGTCACTTATACCACAAAGCATATCCTCGTGCGCAACTTTAGGGCATGAACTTGCGGACAGCAAAGACTAGCTTCTATGAACTGCACAATGTTTGTTTAGAGAATACGCCGCATCAAATCTGCTTTCTACGTCTGGCCGGCTGACCAGGGCTTACATTGCTATCGGCGCGGTATGTTTGGGGTTCTATTCCCAGTCCAGTCAAATTGGACGCAGTGTCGCCACGAACTTCCACCGCTGCGAAGTTTCTGGGGAGTTGTCCTGCCCCTGCGATAAATCATGGAGATAGATCCGCCACTCGTTACACGCTTCGGCACAATATCGCCAGTTTAATGAGGATTTGATTAGATTATTGGATTAAGCAAAATCAATGCTGCAAAACTATCCACTGATAGTAGGCAGACAACTAACCTGCTCCGTTTGGAAATTCCGGGGCAGTCCACTGCACATTGATGGTCCGTTCACTTATCGGTGTGGCAGTGGGGGGCGCTAAGTTCCTGGGTACATCGGCGAATGTGAGCACATGGGTTGGGGGACTTTCAGTGCACCCTCCAGTGGTACAAGCTATAACCTTGACCTGTTGACAACAAAATTTTACCCAGTAGTATTTGCATTTACTTTTATTTCCTTTGTAGCCCTGTTAAATATACCATTATCCCATACCGTACGTGTAACACAGTTTATGGAATAGTAGTTATGACCGGGGTACCCAATAAAAAATCTGGAGTTTCTGCACTCTCATAGTGTTTATATTTTTAATATACACCAGCTTTGGAGGTTGCGCTGACGAGATGTCCCCAAGCTGATACCTTTAATTTCAAGGGTCCCAATGACCAAAAAGGTAAAAAAGCCTTTTTGGTAGAATAAATGGTGGAAGAGCTCATTTGATGGCTCATTTTCGTTTGATTGGATTAGCTCTTTTGGTTAAATTAAAGTACAGTCATAACTATAATATCAAAGTGAAAACTCATAAGGTAGCACTTAATAAATTTTGGCAGATGGCTATGACCTGTTTGACCCAAAAAAACACGCGAGAAATGAAAATGAAAACAATTAATGTTTAAAAAGTGAATGTGGGAAGCAAGAATTATGTTATAGGCCGTACAAAACTGAAACATTCCTACAGTTTTGTACAAAACTGAAATATTCCTACAGTTTTGTACAAAACTGAAACATTACTACAGTTTTGTACAAAACTGAAATATTCCTACAGTTTTGTACTTCCTTTTTTACACTGCTGATGATGACAGCTGAATCTATGTAGCCGAAAGATTAATTTTTAACAATTACTGCGGCTTTTTTTTTTTTCTTTCAGCCATTTTCGCTCCATGTTTATTGCACCGGTATTCCAAAGAATCGATGTGAAGTAAAGCTTTATGTAAGCTTCAAGTTCAAGGGCAGCAAAATTGTACCTGGTAATTTGTGAAAGGAACAAGACCTGTGACGTTCTCTGATCGAAGAGTCGAATTTGCGATTCGAATTCGTGGCTCTGGAAATGCTAGTTCGAAACTTGTGAGGGGACCATTGGGATAAATTGGAGACTTCCAAGAAACAAATACACTTTCAGAACCAGTCACAATCACTTCAGGAGATAGAACACCGCCAGGCCCTGAACAAGAATGGGAAGTTAGACCGGTTGTTGCGCGCAGGTTTTGCGTGGCGGGTTCGAGTCATGGCTGGAGCCGATCGCATTTGACGTATATACCGGATGACTGCTGACTCGAAGAGCGCAAGCTCACTTCGCAGTCTCCCTCAATTACAGTAATGTTGAATTTTCAGTTTAATATAATTTGAAAATGAATTCAGTTGCTTATCTTCTGACACTAGAAACATCAATCCAGCGAAATAAACTGTCAATATTTACAGACTAACACCAAACCGTCGGATTAGAGAAAGAACATTTCTCATTCTTACTTCCGGGTCGTGTGGTAATATTTTTCCACGCACTGGTGGTTATTCCCCCTCCCAGGGTTGAGCAGATGACGCGATAATGATACGTCGTGTAAGGTGTTAACTCAACATCTTCGTCAAGATATCGAAGCGATTGTGATGGAACAAACACTCCCAAAAGCTTCGGTCGTCTGCGGACAAATTCAATCTTCAAAGTGAACTGCATTAAGCCGCGCTATTGCAACGAACTGAATTAACTCCACCCGTAGCGCAGTAGTTAAAACATCGCTATCAGCGCAGAAGGTGTGGGTTCGATTTCCGGGCCGGTCCAATCGTACACAGAATCACCAATGGCTTTCTACCGCTGTGATGTTTCTTTGAAGCCGTGTAGCCCAGACGCTAATCCGCAGATGGGCCCCGCCATTCGTTACATGCTTCGTGGTAACGCCGCAAGTATATTATAATCAAGATGTGATTGTTGATGTTTGCGATGCAGAAAGCTTTTTTATATCTTTCGTATGATAACGAAACATATTTACTGCTTTGACGCACGTCACCTTTCGCTGCCGTCGTCATGGAACTTTCTTTCCAGACGATAACTATCTAAGATCCCGTTTGAAAGTCTCGGAGGCTTCCACGTTACAAACACGGATTCTGGAGAGTCTGAGCGGAGTTGAGGAGGATCCAATCCCTGCACACAGATGAAGTGGTGAAAACAAGCTTAAGGTGAGCTACTAGTAACTTACTTCGGGTGCGCTGGCGCTGGTTCGAATCCGTCGAGACTCGTTGCTGCTCGTGCATCCGGCGACAGTGCAAGCTTCAATTCTGAAATTGCCAACTTGTCAAAAATTGAACAAAGTGTCATTTCACTGTCAAAAAAATCAGTTTTCCGCAAACATGATGGACAGCCCTCACGGTATGACGTCAAAGTGTGCAGCAAGTGGCGAAGCTCATCTCCGCGGCTTAGCGCTTGAGTAACACTGCTCCGAAACAGTGGCGAGCCTTTGGCGGCAGTTGCTCTGTCCATTGTAAGTGCTCGTGGGCTTTCGAAACCACTGAAATTTGACATGGGGACAGGCACTGTGTCCAGTTTAACCAGGCCGGGAATGGAAGCCAAGACCTTCTGCGCCGATGGCGATGTCCTGTGTCATTTCAATTCACTTCTATTTAACTCTTACATAAGATGGTGGTGGAAAAAATTTAGTGAGCTGAATTAGATCAGTGTTTTTACTTGTATTTCGCGCTTTAAGCTCATCTTACTCTGTTTGGCAAACATTGCAAAACATGCAAAGCACCTTGATCAATCAACATCACTACATTGAATAGAACCCGGGTCCTTCCGATCACCAGCTGCGCAACCTCACCTCGGCATCTGATGAATCGGGTTAGGAACTTACTTGAATCCATATGACGTAAAAGGCGTAAGAAAGTTGGCTTCAAATCTGGTCACGTTACCCGGAAGGGAATTCGTCATCTCGTTGTTTTGGTAGAGATTGTATCGTTCTATGATTCCGTTAGGGGAGGAGGGGGTTTCCCACGTTACTAGAAGAGACCAAGCGTCTATTTCGTAAATAATCGGCGGGTCCAAAGCACTGTGAGATCACAAACAACGATTAAAAGCAAAAATAATTGGAAATGCAACAAATATGGGACGAATGTGGAAACATAAAACCACAGTAAATCTTGCAACTGGACGTTTCGACAACATATATTCAGCTGTCATCATCAGCAGTGTAAGCAAGGCAGTACAAAAATGGCAGCTGTCACTGCTGATGATGACAGCTGAATCTATGTTGTCGAAATGTCCAGTTTTAAGACTTACTGCGGCATTATTTATTCTTAAAAACAATAGATTTTAACTATAACCATGTGAAATACAACAAACGAAACAATAGTGATGAAACTATTACTGCCATGTATCGTATAAATTTGTGATTTCTGATGGCCTTCGTTATGTTTCCCAAAGTGAGACTCGAACCAAGACTGGGTAAAATTTAAAGCATCGCTCAGAATGTTCATAGACATTTATGATAAAAACAAATAACCAGTGGCATTACATCAAAGCGTGTCACGAGTGGATGGATCCATCTTCGCGGCTGGACAACACAGCTGGCGAGCGGTTGGCGACGCTGTGTCCAATTTGACAGGCCCGGGAATCGAACCTCAGACCTCCCGCACCAATTAACCACTCCACCTACCGGTGGTTGCAATGTTAACATACTTGTTAAGCCTACAGTAATGGTTTATCTGCATCAGGATTATGGTGAGCTTAACCTGTGTAAAAGTGTTCGTAGCAATGAACATGATAATTAATTACGGCACGGCTGTATTTGCATTTCTATGTAAGTTTTTTTTTTTTTTCTATAAACCTCGGTTTAGCTTGCAATGTCCTGGCAGACGCCCATTCACTGTAAGTTGCTCCATATTCGTTTGATGCGATAAGTTGGAATTCATATTGTTTGTACGGTTTTAAATCTGTAAATTGCATGAAGCATCTGTCAGCTTGATTGTAAGAAGAAAAGATTAAATTTTTGGCACCGGCCGGTTAGATCAGTAGTTAAGCGCGCACTTTCGGTGCGGGAGGTCTGGGGTTCGATTCCTGGACCGGTCAAATCGACACAGTGTCGCCAACGGCTCGCCACCATTGCGACGTTTCTTCGGAGCTGTGTAGCCCAGGCGCTAAGTCGCGGAGATGGGCCCCGCCACTCGTTACGGCGTAATACGGCGAGTATAATGAAGATTTGATTTGATTAAATTTTAACGAAATGCCCAACGAATTTTTGTCTCCAGAATTAACGCAGTTATTCTTGAATTGCAAAAACAATTGAAAGAGTTTTCAGTATACTGTAGGTAGTAGGCCTACAATAAATATCCAAGGTAAAAAAAAACAACGCAAAACATCATTAAACACAATGAGACATCAAACAAAATACTGGTACATTAAAAATAAAATACATCAATGCAAAGCATTAAGTTAAAGACCACCGTTTTTCATAGATGAAGCTAATGTTCTGCGATGTTGGATTTTGTCAAGCAAAAACCACTTGATCCCATTAAAAATATTGACCGCGCTAACTCTACAATTTTTACACCACACTGCACGAAAAAAAACTGCTGCATTAATAACTAGAACGGAGAGCATTTTTTAAAGTTGACCGAATTCGAACCTTCTAGAAC
This sequence comes from Trididemnum miniatum, assembly GCA_964006365.1. Taxonomy (NCBI): domain Eukaryota; kingdom Metazoa; phylum Chordata; class Ascidiacea; order Aplousobranchia; family Didemnidae; genus Trididemnum; species Trididemnum miniatum. Next base: position 27,860,221 of record OZ023237.1, read on the forward strand.
AGTTTCATGACATGACTGTACAAACGATTAGATGATTGAGTCCATAGCATGTCTTGGTTGGATGCGGAGTCCGGCCAAATCACTTTTGATGCTCAGTATTAAAACAATACCTGGGCAAAGCACTTAACAGGAATCCTCAATTTTGACGTGATGGTGTCAATTCCTGAACAAGAACTACACAGCGCCTCTGTCGCTTTCTGGTAGTAGAACTACAATATTGTAAAACAACTCAGCCTGGTTTTCGCGGATCAGAGACTCGCACAAATTTACCTTGCAGGGTGTAACTCATCTGTCGAGTTGCGGATTCGAACGCTTCTTCTTCGTTTCCAGGTGGCAACACCGCTCGATACAGCAGTTGAAAAAGGGAATTTCCATTTGCGTTATTGCGTGCGGGGTCACTCCAGGTCACGAGAATGGAGTAGGGGTCATATGAGGTAACAGTTGGTATTTTGACGCCATCAGGGGAACCTGGGGGCATTTTTACAGTGCGCATGTTGCTCATGACGTAACCAGCATCGTTGGATGCGTTAACCTGCAAAAATTATCTCATTGTTGCGTCAGAAAAATGATGAAGAACTTCCCTTAGTCAATTCCGGAAAAGTGCACATTTATGCGGTTGCTTCATTTGGTTCTAAACTCTGCCATTAAGCTCTCATTTTTGTCTGATTAATTAAGAATCAAAAATCAAACCTTTGTTATATTCGCGGTATTACGCCGAAGCATAATAACAAGTGGCGAGACCCATCGGCGCGGTTTAGCGTCTGGACAACACACCTCGGCGGAACGCCGCAGCGGTAGCGAAACACAGCGTCCAATTTGACCGGCCCGGAAATCGATCCCACAACTCTCTGCGCTGATAGCGATGTCTTTAACCACTATCCCATGAACTTTTGACCAATCAATATATTCTTCTTCACGAAATATTCCTACTCTACGCTTTCAATAAACCCTTTCAACCCAATCGCTGAAATACGGTATAGCAGCAGTTGAAAAATGTAGGAGAGATTGCTCGGGAATAGTTTGTGCTGGTGAAATTCAAAAAAAAAACTTCAACTCTCGAACATCTCTTACTTTGACAATATACTCCGTGTACGGAATTAGTCCTTCAACTCGCATCCATTCCGAAGAGGAGCTACTGTTCAACATAATTCGAGATTCCCTTCTGATCCGATAATCTCCTGCTTTCGGATTCTCATAGAAAATCCCGGAGCAGATCACGCTATACGTCATCTTTCCATTCTTGCGACGGGGTTCACCCCAACGAGCTTCAATTAGCCGAGATCTCAAAACTGTCACCGACAATTGGACCATCCCCTCAGGTGGGCTTTGCTGGGTGCGACGGGATACCCCTGAGCTGAAAGAACATCCTCGTTTGGTGCACACTTCGACCCTGAATTCATGTTTGCTCCACGGTTTCAGGTTGTCAATCACCAAACTAGATGGCTGCGTAGAATTGTGGACAAGAACTTCATCTTGGTAAAGATTGTAGATTGTCACTATTCCATTGGGCAGTCGAGGTTCTAGCCACGAGACAACAAATGAAAATGGGGAAGGTGAGGTTACATTAGGAGCCGGAATATCTTCTGGAATGCTCTCTTTTGTTTGGAAAGGTGTAGGACTGCTTGCCCTACAGCCACCTTCTGTGCACGCGGATATTGTTACGTGATAATTGGTTCCAGCGATCAGATCTTCGATTGTGTGCATCAGCCACGGTTCTGTTGTGTTATGGACCACACGCTCCGGTTGCTCTGCGTCGTTATCGCGCAAATAGATCACATAGCGGGTGAAAACCCCGTTCATGATCGCTGGTTCTAACCACCGGACCTCAACAGTGTGTGGACCACGAACAGTGACCATGGGTTGGTCAACATGACCAGGAGGGAGCTGACCGGAAAACAACGTCACTTCCAGGCTTGAATTGCAACCAATTGAAGTGCAAGCTTCAAGACGAAACATTTGAGGGGTAAATATTGGCAAGCCAGGGATTTGATATCGGAATCCATCACCATTATATACAGCAGTTGAATTGTGATAGAGAATGTATCGCAAGTTTGGTCCATTAGGTGATCCGGGGGTAGTCCAGTGTATGATCATCATGGTCGCGTTCACGTCAGCTTTAGGAGCGTTGACATCCTCTGGGATTTCTCGGAGAGTAACAATCTCTGTTGTTCCTGCACTCTGCGCACAACCTGCTAGAGTACAGACTGTCAGCCCCACAGAGTATTTACTCCACGGTGATAACCCCGTGACTCTTCCAGACAACACATCACCCATAAATGTTGAATTCTTTGCTAAATATGCGGGCGGTAGAGAGAGTGAAGAGGTGGCGTTGAAGTGATCTGCAAAGCAAAGTTATTCAAAAATTTTGCCTGGAAGTTTACTGATATGATCGATCAATCACAGTTTAGCCAAAATAATTTTCATACCACAAGGCGGTTCAGATGGTCGGTCGGAAAGAGCGTCTGCTTCCGGAGCTGCAGACTCGGGTTTGATTCCGAATCTAGTAAGACTAATGACTGTAAAATGGGTATTCATATCTTCCTGCTTGACGCTTGGTATGAAAAAAACTCGTGGAGAACAAGCCGGCAAGTGTGCTTGCTGTGCCGTTGGTACAGGCACTTAACGGGATTCCTCCTTCTTGTAGTAGTAGACAGATGGCTGGCAACTCCTAAGCGAGCTCGTAATAGCGCATTGAATCGCTTTCTCGTGATTGGAAAATGAATATTTAACCAAATACGTAAAAATTCTAATCAAACACTGACATTAATCATTAGGAACACATACCTCCGTAGTGCAAGAAGGTTGCTGTCAATGTATAGTTGACGATCACCCCTTGAGCATTGGCTGGCCGTTTCCATTCAACAAAAACTTCTCTTCCATTCACGCTGCGCTCATTAAATGGGGCGGCCACGATTTGGGGAATCCCCTCTCCAGAACGGGTAACGATCCAATCACTTTGAGCTTCGCCACCTGGGTTTGAACTTGTAATCTGGTAAGTAAAAACACATCAACCCCTATTACTCATATGCATTATGCAGCTAATGCAAGGCCGTCTTAACAATTTGGGGAAGGGTTACGTCAAACCTATGTTACCTTGCAGAACTGATTTAAACGGTAGGAGCTAAGTTTATTCAGAGGACGCGATATACCGGTGGCCAGGTGTGATGCCTAATTATGAAACATTCTGTTATTTGATAATAACCAGGCTTTAATTGATTATAAAACACAAGCTCTCTGAAAAGAATTCGCATTAGAACATAAACCATAAAATAACATATTGTTCGCTAACAGAAAAATCTTACTTTACAGTCAGTTGACTATCTCGGCACGAGCAGTCACAAAGTGTGTAACTAAATATTTATTTCGGTTCACAGCAAGTTATCGAAAAACGCATTTGCATTACGTCACCAATCAGCTGATAGCAGGCGCAAACTGTTAAACTAAGTTTCGAACATTACGGTACTGCAAAAGAAATCGTCACATCCGGGGCTGTGGCCCCCATAACCCTCTTCTAAATCCGGTCCTGAACATATGAGCGCAGATTGTATTGCTTTGTGGTTGATGTTACCTCGCAAAGTTGGCTGAGGTTTCCGAGCATTTCATTGGACGAGCTCGGAATTGCGTTCTTATGAAATACATCCATGGAAGTCATCGCGTTCAATCGAGAAATTAAAGTCGACAAACAAGCGATAGTGATATATTGACTCAAAGAAATTTCCTTAAGTACGATGCTTTCAATTTGACACGAAAAACTTTTACAACACTCATCTCTTACTTTGTACAAATAGCGAGTAAATGATCCATTGATCGTGGAGTCAAAATAAGAATGCTCTGATCCTCTGTAGAGTATTGTGATGTCGTTCGTGTCACAAGAGGTGTTTGCTAAATGAGATTGTTGAGTTGTCGAAAGAACATTTTCGTGTTCTCCGGATCCTTGTCCACTCATGTCATTGTTTGTAGCTGTTAAATGTTGGGAGTTTGAAGCCCCAAGTGGGCAGCCGTCTAAATCAACGTTGTATGCCATTGCAACATCTTGTGATAAGCTGATATATCTCGCATCAACTTGGAATCGCCGCATACATCCTCCGAAAGGATGTGCATCGTCATCCAACACTGTTACCATGTCACTCATGACGTCAGACGGCACTCCACCGATGTAGAAGCGCGCTAGTTCACGTGACGTAGGAGCTACGTCAACGCCTTGATATACAACGTTATCAATTTCTATCACTATCCTGTTTAACGTTTTGCGTAAAGTGACGTCATGCCAATTTCCATCGCACAAATGGTAATCGATTGATGACGTGTTTGATGATGCAATTTCTTCGAACAGCTGACCAGACATGCTTGAAACAAGGACTCTAAAAAAGTTGAATAGGGATTGGTTAGCTTGGTTTAGTACATCGCTATCAGTGTGGGAGGTTTAGGGTTGACTGCCGAGCCGATCCAATCGAACAAAGTGTCGCCAACAGCTCGCCACCGTTGCGGCGTTTTTCGGATCTGTGTAGCCTAGGCGCTAAGCTACGGAGATGGACCCCGCTATTCGTAACATGCTTCGGTGTAACGCCGCGAGAATAATGAAGATTAGATTTGATTTTTACTCAATTTAGTGGATATTTGGCAATAAGCTTTAAAGCAACTCAAGCCAATCGTTCCCAACACCCAGCTGCAAACTCCCATGAATAGTCTGTAGTAAGAAGTCATGCACATAACAACCAATCGCCATGGCAACAGGAGCGGATGCAGCGGAAAGTTTAAGCGGGGGGGCAAATCACAATAGGCCAAAAATTATGGTATTTCATAAGAATAATTTCAAACACCTTCAGATAGGCTTCCTCAAAAAAATAGGAGACACTTCCCAGGTGTTCTCTCCTCTTTTGGTATGCCAATCGTCAATACATTTCATTTTTCTTTACGCTTAATTTACAAAGACTTGCAAGCTTTCAAATATAATTCGCATTTTATTAAGATAACTTTTTTGAAAATGCAAAAGACGTTTGTTAGTCAGGTTGAGAAGTTAAGGCAAAACTGAATGAATTTTAATTTATACTATATGACAACACTTAAAGACACGTGATTTTCGCCTATTGTTTTACGTCAACCCTTACCTTATTCTTGAGTTGAGGATAGTCGCCATGATAAACCCATCTTCATTATTTCCCGCGTAAAACAGTAGCCCGGATGTAAACTGGGTGCGAAGTGACAATGTTATCGACCAAGAGTTTGGATTCTGCAATTGTAAATTTTCGGACATTTTCAAATAACCTCTTCCCAGGAAATGAATGCTGGGTCTGTCCAGTTCAATGGGACAGCCTTGCCAAGAAGGATAAGCGCGATGCCATTGGTCAGCTTCATCCCAAGTAACATTCGACCAATCACCAAGCGCTGTGTTTCTTTGAACTCGAATGTCCTTCAGACAGCCAATCAGAGGACTGCGAGTCACCAGCAGTTCTTGACGATCACCAGGTCTCGCTACGTCATAATCGGTGGGAATTCCTCCGATATAAACCCCATCATTTGCCCCGATGACAGTTGTTGATTTTGCGCTTGTGTTGGATCCGGTGAAAACTCCATCAATTTCTAATAATCCGTTTCTATTGAATCGATTTGCTTCGATTCGGTGCCATTCACCGTCGTTATATCGACGATCGTCGTCATTGTCAGTCGTCACCGCGGTCGGGTTGTCCTGGGCATCAAAGAGAAACCAGGGTCGGCCATCACGGAGTTGAAGCACTACATATTCCTCTCGGACTCCGTCTGATGATAATGGAGCTGCGGAGAAAAACAGCAGACAATCTGGTTCGAGTGTCCGGAACCGGAGTTCGATTCCCGTGTAGGAAGCATCGCGTGGAACGGTTGAAGGGGGGAATCGTACATAAGATAGCCCGGGAAAGCGAACACCGCGCGACATTTCGATCGGAGGTGTCGCAAAAGCTACCTCAGACTTCATCAGCAAGAATGAAGGTTCAGGTCCATTCACATGTTGGGGATTTCTCCATGTCAAGTTCAGCATCATGCCTTTCCTTGTGGCAGTCGGAGGATTTTGCAGTTCCGGAGCTGCAACAAAAAACACGATAATGAGAAAAGTAGCAATTTAAGAAGCGTGTTTTTAATCAACTCAAGCAGCCTTGGAATTATATACATAAGGCGTACAAAGGGTTTCAGTTCGCTGAGCAGTGCAGTTAGTTGTAGTTTTTTGAAATTAGGCCTGGGATCCTCCAAAGTTACCGTACGGCTCTGCCTTCAACCACGTGTCACTAGTTGGTTATCGCCGTGGCCACGTCTATCTATTGACTTCAGCATAAAATCGCAAATCTTGAAAATATGGTCGCAACCATCTCTACACATTTTGGCTCATCAGTTTTCATACAATATAATTACCAGAAGAACACAGTGTTCTTCGTATTACCTGCTGGCAATGTTGTCACATTACGAGCTTCGCTTCTGATACAAGAGATTGAATTGCAAAGATTCAACGATAATCTGTGACTTGAGTAAGGCTCGAACCCACTCGCCAAAAAATATTGCCGTTTAGGTCCGGTGGAATAGATTACCTGAACAGTGGAATAACAGTTGGAAACCAGGCAATGAAAGACCCTAGTCTGTCATTGCCTGGTTTCCCCGGCCCCGGTTGGAAGTGAAGAAAAGACCGAGTTGGCCCCGAGGAAAACCGGTTGTGATGAAGAAAAACTCAGCCCAAAAGTGAAATATAAACATTCCTCAACTGATAAAAAAGCATTTTTACATGTTTAAAGTTGAATCTTCGTTATGTTTGAAGTATTAAACCGAATCGTGTACGAGTGACGGGGTCAACTCCTCGGCCCATTACCTGGGCATTACAGCTCCATAGAAACATCGCAGCGATGGCAAACCGTTGGCAACACTGTGTTCGATTTGATTGGCCTGGTAATCGAACCCCACACTTCCCGCACCGTTAAGGATGTCTGTATCTACTACACCAACCGACAGGTTTTCTGAGCCAAAATTTCAAGATAGAAGCTTACAGTAAAATGTGAGGTTTATCTTTCATTATGATGAAATTTATTGCAATGAACAAATAAATTGGTAAGCTGCTATCTTCAAAACCGAAAAGTTGCCGCCTGTTGCAGCGTGAAAGAAAAAATTGAAATAAACACGAAATTGTTTCTAGTTCACTCACCAAGTCCTCCGTTGGTGGGGCAAACGGATTTCCACTTGTGTTATTACGGGTCAGTATTACTTGATACATCACCACCTGACCTCTGACCTCAGACACTGGGTCCGGGGCTTTCCAAGTTATATTGACCTCAAAAGATGAAACAGGGTCAAGTACAGGTGGGTGCATGAACACAGGAGCTGTGGAAATTATATAATGCTCGGTGTAAGTTCACAAATAAAATGCAACTATGTTATTTCTACTTCAATGAACAGATTATACCCAGAATATCAGTAATCATTTTACAAAAGTTTCGGTAAAAATTAATATCAACAGTGTATAACTACAGAAGCACAAGGTTAAATGATGAGGCCAAGCTAGCTCCGATTTTAGCCTAGGGCCTTTGTAGTTTTACACTGATAATGGTCAAGTTTTTATCAAAACCGTTTATAAAATGATTATTACTAACATACTGGTTATAATCTTTTTTATCTAAGTACAGTTCCAAAACCCATCTTAATGCTCCGAAGTTGCCTCTGATTCTTGCACCATTAATTTTATGAGAATTTATAGCACAATTTTTAGTAACTCAATCAATATCCAAACAGTTTTTTAATTTTTACTCCAACCCAAAATATTTTCAAGACAACTTCTACATTCACGAATTCTTACTTCCTTCTAAAGTTCTTGCTGTGGCCCACGGACTCTCTACTGATCCAAGTCTGTTAGAAGCAGAAACAAGGAACTCGTACTCAGTGTAAGGTTGTAGACCGTCTTGCGTGTAGTTACTTTGAGGTGGAGACAGCGAACTGAGAACAAGAGTTGACACGGGCCGTGGGTTGTATGCCCCAAAACTTTGAAAAATTCGTCGTTGCAAGGGCCTGTGCACGCCATCCAGACCTGGCTTTCCTCTCATCATCAACTCATATTGGCGAATGATTCCTAGCAAACAAATTAAATCTTTTTACGACGAACCAAATGTAATTACAAGTATCACAGCCTCAAGATACAGCTAGAAACACTTGGGCGAACGTTTCGATTCACATCTGGCGCCATTGTCAACGCAATAAGCCTACACTGAGCTGGGTTTTATGGGTGTCCAAGGGTTCGATACCCGAGCTGTTTCGTATATGCGATATTTGTAATTCAATTGCTAGTTATCTCCCAATTGTACTATTTACCAAAGCTAATTTTTTTCATCCAATCAGTTTCCTATTTTGGACACAGGCAGGCGGCGTAGAAGAAAGCGGAATTCTGGGAAGGGGGGGGGGGCAAATTGCAATTAACCAAAGATTACAAATATTACGCTATTTTATAAGAAGAGAGAGAGAGAGCAGTGATTTATTTGTCAGGCACATAAAAAACAGAACACAAGCTATACGTCGAAAGAACAGAGTTTAACTTCAAATTTAATAAATCAACAATAAGTTTATGCAACTGCGGAGACGGGAGACTGCGAAGTGACCATGAAAGGTCTTCAAGAATGTTTTAAAGCAGTGGTTTTCAACCTGGGGGTTGCGATTCCCATGAGGTCATCAGGCATTTTTCTAGGGGTCGCGAGAGGTATTCAGTATTTGTTAGAAACTTCTTAGTCACAGACTCAGACGTTGTTAAGGTGTTCAGCGGGAATGATGCAATTCCAGAGGAATTTATTATAGCCCTGAAAAATGACTCGACTGCGGAGAATGCCTTCAAAGAAATGTCTTTGCTTGTATATTGGTCAGCCATGGTAGCTTTGTATTCTAGAGTGACAAGCACAGCGATTCAACTTTTGATTTCTTTTTCATCAACCTGGCTGTGTGAGGCATGCTTCTCAGCATAACTGGGAATAAAGAACAAGGCCAGAAATAAACTACAGTAATAGCAGAGCTAGATCAGAGATGTGCTCTAACCACAACCTAGGCACGTATTGACAAGCTTGTCACCAAAATGCAACACCAGCCAGCTCATTAGAGCAGCTGCCATCAGGGGCGGATCCATGGGGGATGTGGGGGGTGCATCCCCCCACCAGCCATGTTCAACAATGCTTTGGATGAATACAATTTTTCCATAATTTTCAACCTCTTCATAACAATATGCCTGAATCGCCTTAAGCAAGCATAATGGAAACTGTGCGAATAAAATGCATCAAATTTGGTGAAGCACTGAAAATTAGGGGCCAAAAATATAAACAAAATTTGCCTGAAAATTGTTCAAAAAGGACTAAGATGGCTATTGCAGCATGCAAATTTTCTGTGTGAGCAATCCCCCGGACCCCTCTAGAGTCGTTTTTGTTACTTAAGTTGCTTAAAATTAACTCTGTCGGAAAAACTATGCTTGAAAAAGTGGCGCAATTTGATGCCCCCTCCCTGAAAAAATTTCTGAATACGCCCCTGACATGAAACATTTTCCAAAGGCTTGTTTAGGCCCGTTTTCGGGTCTAAACGTCTTTGTATTTAGTTAACATTTCACCTAATTCAAAATCACACCCCCCCCCCACCAAAACTTTCTGGATCCGTTCCTGGCTACCATGATGTGCATAACTTTATCGAGTCTTTCTTTAACAGGGTCATATTGCAATACTTACGTTAGTAATTTTTATTGCGGCTATGCATGCGCAATTGCATTACATGTGTTAAATAACTCATAATGTTGGAAGGGGGTCGTTTGGTTATGTCGGATTGCAAAGTGGGTCGCAGAATAAAAAAGGTTGAAAACCACTGCTTTAAGGTATATCTCAGGCTTGTGTTCGTCAAAAATTGAGGAGAATCCCCGCTCAAACTGGCTATACACGTACCCTAATGTGAAGTCGCTAGATATGACCTGCACGAGAATTCAAGTCGGATCTAATGTTTACACCTTAGATGGCCCAGTAGAAAGCGCCTGTCTCTGAAGCAGTATAAAAGACTCTGGTTTCATTCCGAGTCGGGTCAAACCAATGACTTAAAATTGGTATTCACAGCTTCCCTGCTTGACGCTCAGCATTAAAGGGACAGTGTGAAGAACAATCCGGCAAGTTTGTCTGTTGTGCTGTTGGAAAAGGCACTTAGAGAGATTCCCCCATCTTGGTGTGGTAGACAGATGGCCGGAATTTCTGAGCTAGCTCGATATAGCGCTTTGATCGCTTGCTAGTGAAAGGAGGATAAATATGCAACTAAATACAAACACATTAATTTTTACACTGATCATTTCTCTAATCTTCTACATTAGCTGACTCACCATTTGCTTCGTCGGGAGGATCCCAGGTAATCAAAATGGAACTGTTCGATAATGGCACAAGAGTGGGTGGTCTTTGCTTGGCGGGATTCGCTTCCGGTGTGAGAACAACTACCGGGAGACTATTCCCACACCCTCCACTTGTGCAAGCTCGGAGAGTAAAAGTATAATTTGTAAAAGCGGATAAGGAATGGATTAGAGCTCGCGTGGATAATCCACGGTAGTGAACCTCGACAATGTCATCTTTTTCTGTGTTGACAGACTAAAATAAAATTCTAAAATTTACGACGATAAAACTATGACTTCCTTTAGCCTACAACTGCAAGCAGATAACGGCAAAATTTAACATCTTCAAAAAAAAAGAACAGTCTGTTTCGTCAGTAGTGACTCTTCAGGTGTATTCTGCAAAGCAAAGGTACTGTACTAGCTGCGTTAATTCATAGCTTCTTCAACAGCATGGCATGCAGCCGCATTGCCTTCTTGTTGCGGCTGATTGGCAGAGACAATTAATCGCCGAGAGTTTGTAGAGCTATGGTGTCAGACCAATCAATCTGTTTGCAGGTTCTTATATTTCGACTAACGAGGTCTGACGCAACGAAAATGCGCTGCTTTATTCCAATTCTTGCTGTTTTCTTGCTAAGCATTTGCACTTTGAAAGCTCAGCAGTCACAGGTCTTAACAAGAAGTTGTGTTTAACTTCTAATTGCAGTAGCTTAGCAATTAGTTTTGCAAATCAATTAGTTTCTTATTAATCAATCAATTAATCAATTAGTTTCGCAAAATCAATTAGCAATTAGTTTTGCAACAGCTCAGATGGCCGAGTGGTATGGAGCGGCTGTCTCTTGAGTTGTAGACTCGGCTTTGATTCCGAGTCGGGTCAAACCAATGACTTTAACATTGGTATTCACAGCTTCCCAGCTTGACGCTCAGCATTAAAGGGACAGTGTGGAGAACAAGCCGGCAAGTTTACTTGTTGTGCCGTTGGGAAAGGCACTTAGCGGAATTCCCCCATCTTGGTGTGGTAGACAGATGGCCGGCAACTCCTAGGCGAGCTCGTATAGCGCTTTAATCGCTTTCTCGTGATAGGAGGATAAATATGCAACTAACTAACTAACTAAACACTTCACAGTTTTTTCAATTAGACTAAATGATTTCAGCCTGCATAGCACTGTTGCCCTGCTGGTTGGCGTAGTGGTCACATCGCTGTCGATGCGGGAGGTCTTGGGGTTCGATTCTCGAGCCGGTAAGATCAGACGCAGCGGTAGCCAGCTGAGAGTTGCTCAGGCGCTAAGCTGCGGAGATGGGCCCCGACACCCTTTACACGCTTCGGCGTAATATCACGATTATAACGAAGATTTTATTTTTTTAGCCAACTGTTATAAAATTACAAAAGTTTGTCAACTACTTTAATTTGAAACATAGCTTACCTGTAAAACGTAGGTCTCAATGGGGCCGTGGGCCACTGCCGGTTCCCCCCATTCAAAGTTAGCCTGGTGGGCTCTCACATTGGACACAAGCAATGGTGGTACTCCAGTGGGAATCCCAGATAAGGTTCTAATTCTAACTGTGGGGCTGAGAACCGAACCACCGACGTTGGTTGTTTCAATGTAGTAGTCGTAGTTTGTATACGGCAGTAACAGCGTGTCGTTGAAAACGTAAGGTGAGAAAGGACTGAAAATCAGGCTCTCAATGACGGCAAAAATAATTAAGAAATAAACAAGGCAAACTTTGACCATCAGATGGTCGCAGGGCTGCAGCGTACCTGCCTCTGGAACGGAAGATTTGGCTTCCATTCCACCTCGAGTCAAAATATTGACTAAAAAATTGACAGTCGCAGCTTTTCTGCTTGACGTTTAAGCATTAAAGAAGCCAGAGAAAAACTCGTTGCCTTCCTCACTACACTGTTCCTATAATTGAATTGATGTGTCTGGATTCCCACTTTTGGGTGAGAGATAGCTGCAGGAAAACTACCGAGTTAGCTCGCAGGGCCCGAATAAGGGGAGGGCACTGTAGGCCAGGCCTCGGGTAGAGGTAAATCACGTTTTCATGAATAAAGGTCAGCTGCTGACGTCACAGTCAGGTCAGCAAAACATCAACGCACCCCCCCCCAAAAAAAAAAAACAAATAGCTTCTGACCCAAAATTTCAACAAAACCCCGTTAGTTCGCTAAAAGCTTCTCTCGCTCTCCCACAATGAAAAAATAAAAATGCAATTAAAAAAATAAACAAACATACACAGAGCGTGAATCTCATCTAGTGAGTTAGTTGGTTGGTACTTTGCTTCGTTGTTTATTAATGGCAAGACGTTTACACACAAAACAGATATTCAAAATATCTAACCTTGACTCAGTGAGGTTGTAAACAAGTTCCTGGTTTCTATAAAGTTTGTAAGTGAGGACGTCTCCGTTAGGGTAATCGGGGGGGTTCCACGCAAGAGTGATATGTCTAGAACCCACTGAAATCTAAAAATATGGGGGGATTTTTCATCTTTTAAAAAATTTCATTTTCTTCGTTACAAATTATCAGCTGAAGATAAAATATCGAGCTGGAACAAAGTCCTCAGGTTCGATTCCTCGGTGTGCTACGATTCTATCAACCCTCGATAAAATAATCTCGATACCGGCTCGTTGTAGTGGTTAAAAACATCGCCATCAACTCTGGAGGTAGGGTTCGATCTCCGGGACAATCAAATTGTAAACAGTATCGCCACCGTTGTGACGTTTCATTGGAGTTGTGTCGCCCAGGCGCTGAGCCGCGGAGATGGCCCCCGCCACGCACTCGTTACACGGTTCGCCGTAATATCGCGAGTATAGTAAACTGTTCATTACGTTTTGAACTTTACGGCGATATTTTCTAAGCATTGAGTAGTAGATGTAGCGCCACAATCTGTGATACTCGTCAAATTATAAAGCGAACATGGGGGGTTCATGGAATTTAGTCAGCAGCAAAACTTAACCGGAAAACTCGGAAACAAAGACAACTTCTAAGCGAGCCTGGGTTTATCCTATGCGTAGCGCTTCTGTCGCTTTATTGTGACAAGAGGATAAAATAGATTAAATCATCATTTGATCTGACCTCGGTGGGGGCTGCTTGTTGTTTTGGGTGCGAGTAACATCCCATCGGGTTGTTGGCGTTTAACTGACTCGACCCAGGTTTGCAGTCGGTGCACTGCCGTCCTTCCACGTTGCCTTTGCATTGACATTGTCCTGAAGTCACAATATTGAAATAGAAAGCGAAGTTCACAGGGTCGATGCAAAAATGTCTTTCGTGGTGGCTTTCATAAACGTAACTTTGACGACATCAAATTGATCAGCGACGAAGTATCACTGACGCTAGCTTGATTTAATAAAATGCAACACGATAGCCGAGTGGTTAGAACTTCCACCTCTAAAGCTGCATAAGACTCGGGTTTGATTGCGAGACAGGCCAAACCAATCACTTTAAAATTAGTATTCACAGCTTTCCTGCTTGACGCTCAGCATTAAAGGAACAGTGTGAAAAACAAGCCGGCAAGTATGCTTGTTGTGCGGTTGGAAAGGGCACTTAACGGGATTCCCCCATCTTAGTGTGGCAAGCAGATGGCTGGCAACTCCTAAGCGAGCTCATTATAGCGCTTTGATCGCTTTCTCGTGATGGGAGGATAAATATGCAAATAAATACAAAGTTATGTTGCAACACGAACTGCTTGACCTATAGTAACACTCGACCTTATAACTCGACCGAGAGTTAATCTGTGTTAAACTTAACGTTTTGGTTAAGTTATAACTAATTGCAAATACTTATCGTAACTTCGCTACGCTTTTTGAAAAGTTTAATGAATCACAAGAATCACCAGTAATGACGTTGCAATGGTCGGCTTCACTTCCGGCTACGTCACATCCGCATGGCTCGCAAGTTCCAAATAAGTTGTGGAAGTTCCAGAAAGTTCTCGCGCATTCGTCGCACCGACGACCCGCCAGACCTAATATTCGACATGAAGTACAAAGTTTTGTCAAAACCGTTCAGTTAGCCACTGCAATAATTAAAAAAATAAACATCTACCCTGCTGCCACATGTCCGGTTTTCCCTGGCTTTGGTTCATAGTTCTAGTTTTTACATCATAATCAATTTTTGACGTCACAATATCAACAAGTGATTTTGACATCAGCAAATTGAATATTATGATGCAGAAACTAGGACCTAGAACCAAAGTCCGCCAAAATTGGACATGTGACAGGGTGGTTGTAATTCTTTCAATCACAACAATCATCTTCTGTCAAGAAACTTTGTTGGAGTCAGACAGTGGAAAACTCAAAAGTTTTTATCGACAAGGTCGCGTAGTCCGGGACAGGTTTTCACTTTCACCTGGAATGAAGTTTAGGCTGAGTTGGAGAGATACACTTGTGGTTTGGGCTTTCCCATACTACATTGAGCATGGGCAGTTGTGTAGCCAGGGAAGGGACACTGCCCCTACTCTTTTTTGGCGTAAGAAGATCTAGAGGTTGATCACTAAGAAGAATGATAACGGAATCTCTCTTCGTCTAAATCCGGGCCTACCCCGAAATTTTTCGCTCTAATGTCAATCGCATAAGTTTGTGAGCTAGTTACCGCTGCGATATTTCTTCGGATCTGTGTTGCCTTTTTGCGAAACCGCGTAGATGGACTCTACCACTCGTCACACGCTTCAGCGTAATGCCGCGATTATGATGAAGATTTGTTTGGTTTGACGCTCAAACGCGGTGCTTAGTGCAGAGAGGTTTGTAAGCTCCAGGCAGCGAAGCTTCACAGAGTTAATGTTATGAAATGCGAATCCAACCAACGCTTTCCTTTTGTGTATTTCTTACCTGCACGAGATTTGCAAGGACACGTTCCCGTGACATTGTTGCAAACTTGACTGGTACTGGCCACTGGGTGGCAGTCGCACACCAAGCAGCCAGTCTCGTTTTTCCGAGGAAGGTAGAAACCTAAAAATTAAAATAACAGATTATTTTCAAATTGCATTGAAAAGAAAATTCAACAATAATTGAAGGATACTGCGAAGTGAGATCGCGCTCTTCGAAGTCAGCAGTCACCCGATATATATGTCAAATGCGATCGTCTCCAGCCGTGAATCGAACCCGGCGCGTAGGATGTGCAACCTGCGCGCGGTACCGCGACATAGTCCATGTCCATGCTTACAAACGCGATCTCCACGCATTGCACGCGAAATGCGCAGCAGACCACACCAATTTCTCGATATAGCTGGTTTGTGTATTATTGCTTATAAATTATTAATCATATTTTTTGCCTTAAACTATCGGTTTTATTAAGGCCACAAACTTACGTTAGACGCTTCAGTTTTACTCATGTTTTTCGCCAAGAACACTGTACAGCAATGTGAAATTACAAATGTTTACTGCCTCAAGGATTGAGCCAATAATAATGCTGTTTATGAGCGAAGTAAAATTATTGACGCAGTAGGTGTGGGGTTCAATTACCGGGCGCATATTTCGGAATGGTTGCATAGAAAATTTCCACTTTGCTTTTCAGCGATGTGATTGGCTAGAGCAGCTGCGAGGAGAATGATAGGGCTCGATTGAGATAACTCTAAGTACAAAAATTGTACACGGAAGTGGCGACAGCGGCGTGGTGTATAGTGGCTAGTGTGCGGGACTGCTACTCTGAGTTCGATGCTCCCATAAGTTTTTATTTTATTCTCAACGAACTTGGTAGCTTATGTGTGATCTGGGATGGGGTAGAGTGGTGGTAATAGAATAAACAAGAAATTTTTTGTACAATCATTTCGAAACATGCAGTTTATTGTTGATTACTCGCGCAACTGCTCTAGCCAATCACATCGCCGGAGAGCAAAGTGGAAATTTTTTGTGCAACATTCCGAAATACGCTTCCCGGGCCGGTCAAATCGAACACAGCGTCACCAACGCTGCGACGTTTCTTCGGAGCTGTGTTGTCCATTGGTCCAATTGCAAAGCCAAGGAGATGGTCCCCGATACTTGTTACACGCTTCGGCGTAATACCGCGAGGATAATAAAGATTTAATTTTTTTGATCAAGTAAAGCACAACACCGCAAGTCTTGGGCTACGCGGCAACTTTCTAGTTGTCACAGCAGGGTTTTTTAAAGAAATATGTTAAGCAAACCGCTTCTGATTCATCTGAGTGTAAAGCCGCATCTCGTACCTGGAGAACATTGATCGCATCTCCGTCCTTCCCTGCTGGGAAGGCAAGCACACTGTCCACTGTTCGAATCACACACAAGCTCATGAGGTTCTCGCTCCAAGCCCAACGCCGTTCCTGCAACGAATAACAATGGTCATGGTACAAGTGTGATCAGGGTTGGGTTAAGGGGAGTTGATGGCTCTGGGCCCTTTCGGTAAGGGGCAGGCCACACTTAAAAAAAAACGGTTAAATTGCCTACTCTAAAAATTTCAGCTACAGGTAACGTAAAAACTAAAAATAAAAAAAAAATCAAATCTTTATTATACTCGCCGTATTACGCCGAAGCGTGTAACGAGTTGCGGGGCCCATTTCCGCGGCTTAGCGCCTGGGCAACACAGCTCCGAAGAAACGTCGCAACGGTGGCGAGTCGTTGGCGACACTGTGTCGATTTGACCGGCCCGGGAATCGAACCCCAGACCTCCCGCACCGATAGCGTGCGCTTTGCAACTGAGCTAACGGCCGGTTCACGTAAAAACTAGGTCAGCAAAAAAAAGCATAAATTCCCCAAAAATTTAACGCCGGGGGCCACAAACTTTGAACACCGCTCTGAGTGTGATGAGGCCACAATGGGGTTTTCTCTGAAGATTCTTGCTCAAAATGTCTCCCGACCCATATATGTTCACCAAAATGACAAATAGTCTATTTTCAAGTCGTCGAGATATCGAGTAAAAACTTGCGACCCGCAGAAGACATCAAGTTATTACGGTTATTATGACACCTGGCTTTTAAAACTCAACTCACCCATAGGATCACAGTTGCAAGGTTCGCAGCCTTCTATCAGTTCGTATCTCAATCCGAAGGTGTTTCCCCTACATTGGTTGCACACCCTTCCACCGACGTTCGATTTGCAATCACATTCCCCCCTCGTTTTATGACACACCAACGACCCGTTGATTGTCCCTCTCGCATCACATGAGCACGACTCACAACCCTGCCAACCACACATGTTATGTTTGATACGTAATGAATTCTGATTACGTTTGATTTTGACGTAGATCTCAGTGAGTTAGATTTAAGTTCAATTTATTAACTGAAATTCTTTATACTGATTTGTAAACTTAAATCACTCTCTCTTAGCCTTATTACTACACTGGATAGACTTCGGTAAAACGTTCATGCTAAAGTTATTTCGCAATTAAAGGGCTGGTACAATTGATTTCCCAGTTATTACCCTGTCCACATCTCAAGGTTGGCAGTTCCAAGGATACTTGAGCTTTCCGCGTCATTATCAAATTTTTGATGTCAAACTTTAAAAAATAACTATGACATTAAATACTTAACTGTGATACGGAAAGATCGTGGGTTTTTGGAACTACTTGAACTGGACACTTGGCCTTCGGTCACCAAGAGCGACAACCACAGGCACGAAACCCCGCACAATTTAAAGTGTTTAGGAATTTTTATTGCAAATCGCTTCTTTCTTTTTATAATTTTCCGTTTAAACAAATCATTTAGAGATATTCTCCTTCATCGCTGACTCGAAAAAGCTCAACTTTTCTTCGCAGTTTCCCTCACTGCGATGTTGAATTGTCATGCACTGTTGAATTGTTACTAACTTGAAAATAACTTCGGTTATTTCTTACGCTAAGCCGTCCAGACTTGGAGGGTCATTTTTTGATAGAGCTTGCACTCCGGTGCACTAGTTAAACTTAAGTTTAACCAGAGTTTAATTTGTCAATTAGAAATGGCACTACGGTGTACATGGACAAACTAAACATTGGATTTTCTCTGCATCAGTGGGTCTCATAGTATGAACTTCTTTGTTTTTAATGCTAATAGTTAAAGTTGTTTAATATGTTTACACTTGAAATTGACGTAGTGATTGAAGGCATAGGTTCCAAAGGTCTAGGGTTTAATTCCCGGGCCCCACCGGCCACGTGCCGCCAACAGCTCGCCGCAGCTGTAATGTTTTTTTCGGAGCTGTGTTGCCCAGGTGCTAAGCCACGGAGATGGACCCCATCACTGGTTACACGTTTCGGCGTAATGCCGCAAGTACAATGAAGATTTGATTTTTGTCATGTGAGCTTGTTAAACTTGGAGAGAGTTGCGCTTAGTGCCATCTCACAAACCTGGCTGTTTCTTTCATTCAAGTTGTAGTAGTTGTCTTTGCATTCCTGGCAGGCTCTTCCTTGGGTATTTGCTTTGCACACACACTGGCCCGATGTTTTATCACAGATAGTCCCGGGTTCGGTTCCTGCCAAGTCGCAATCACAAGGACGACATCCAGTGTCAGACAAGCCCCAAAATCCATCGGAACATTCGTCACATAAAGCACCTGAAATTGAGCAAGATGTTTATAAAATCAAAATTGATAATAGCAAAACATATTAATGTGCAGTGATACTACAACAAAAAGAGCATTTTTATAGTTAACCAGTCTATTTTCATCGGTTTTATAAGCTTCACTGATTCTCCGTTAATCAGGCTACCAGATGAAACAAAACTAAAGGATAAACTCTTTGGTGATTTTTTGATCCTGTAGCATTATCCAAAGCGAGCTAACTATAGTGTCCAACTGTCCATAGCTTAACGCTTGGACCAAAAATTATAAGAAGAATAAAGGAAAGCCAATTTTCTTAGCTGTAAGATCCATGTTACTGTTAAGAACCATGACTGGCCGGTAAATGTTAAACACATCGTTATCGGTGGTCTAGATTTCGTTTCTCGGGCTGGTCTAATCAGACCCAGTGTCGCCTTCGTTGCGACGACTCTTCGAAGCTGTGTTCCAGGCCATAAGGCGTGGAGATGAATACCGCCATGCATTACATGCTTCGGCGAAATACCGCGAGTGGCCTAATGAATATTTTATGTTAGTTTTTGATGCCAAATATTTTTCTCTTGATAATAGAACCAGAGCAAGAAACACTTGTCTCTCTTAAAAGTACATTCTGTATTTAGTCGCATATTTACACGAGAAAGCAATCAGTGTGCTATACGAGCTCGCTTAGGAGTTGCCAGCCATCTGTCTACCACACCAAGATGGGGGAATCCCGCTAAGTGCCTTTCCCAATGGCACAACTAGTAAACTAGCCGGCTTGTTCTTCACACTGTCCCTTTAATGCTGAGCGTCAAGCAGAGAAGCTGTGAGTACCAATGTTAAAGTCATTGGTTTGACCCGACTCGGAATCAAACCCAAGTCTACAGCTCTTGAAGCGGACTCTTTTACCACTCGGCCATCTAGATAGACAAGTGTTTCCTGCACTGGTTCTGCTGTATTACCAAGTGGGTGTGGCTACTTTTTGACTTGTATCAAAGTGAAGCGAATATCAGCATTAGGAAATTGTGACATGGACACCTCCCACAAAATCTTACCCTGGACATTATCCCGGCATGGACATTGTCCAGTAATCGCGTTGCAAAACTGGGACGTTGACCCGACCACGTTGCATGCACACGGCTCACATCCTTCAGGGTTGCCATTTGTTAAATTTTTGAATCCGTATTGACAGTCGGAACAGGTTCTTCCTCGGACGTTTGTTTTGCATTTGCAGAGGCCTTGATCCTGAAACATTGAGAAAATATTGAAATTGTAAATCCAAATTTCAATCTCGTCTAAAAATTTTAAATCAAAAAAACGTTATCAAAAATATTTTCGACATTGCATGACCCAGATATACACATAGTACCACACTTTAGCAACTTTAGTAACTCTACCAAATATTCACAGTTTTAGTTTCGAACCTGTGTGCACTCGATTGATCGATTCTTTGTTCCGTCAAGAAAACATCGACAATTCTCGCAACCTTCGTTGTTCTCCAAGTTCAAGTTGAAATAACCCGGGACGCACCCGTCACAACGTCGCGATGTAACTTTCGACTTGCAAGGGCACTGACCTCCGATCTTCGAACATGGAGATTACGTTAAATTGCGTCGTCACATAATTGCTTCAGTTTTTCATTTTTATCTTCCTGTCATGAAAAAGCGACGAAGACGCTGTGCGTAGGACGAATCCAGACTCGCTTAGGAGTTGTCTCTGTTTCCGAGTTTTCCGGTTGAGTTTTGCGTTTGATTTCTTCAATTTGCTGTTCGTTAGATTCCACCAAGTAGTGATAATTGTCGTGAAGCATGTTATCCAGAAAGCAACAACGACACTTGGGTGGGAGTTGAACCATCAACCTTGCGATTATGGCCGTCGAAAAAACGACGCTCCGAACCACTCGGCCACGCTGGTGTTGTTAGAACTGGTCAGTGGAGGATGGGACTTTTATGCAAGTATGAGCTGAAACAACTAGCATCCAAACAGCAAGGATCCAGCGCTCTAGGTTCACTTCCAAGCTTGGTTTTATAACCTGACTGTAGAAAGTGTATAAATGTATACTGTAGCTTTCCTCACCTCGTCACATTCCATTGTTTGATTGGCTACCCCTGCTCTTCGACATCTGCAGGGGGAGCAAACACCCTCATCGTCAAGACTTATCTCCGGTCTTCGATAGAATCGCGGTTTGCAGCGCTCACAGAAGCGACCTACGTCACAAAGACATTAAGCTTTTTATCCTTGAATTTATTATCATGAAATCTGTCACGTGATCTGTGCATTGCAACTTATGCAAAAACGTTAGTCACTTAGTTGCATATTTATCCTCCTATCACGAGAAAGCGATCAAAGTGCTATACGAGCTCGCTTAGGAGTTGCCAGCCATCTGTCTACCACACCAAGATGGGGGAATCCCGCTAAGTGCCTTTCCCAACGGCACAACAAGTAAACTTGCCGGCTTGTTCTCCACACTGTCCCTTTAATGCTGAACGTCAAGCAGGGAAGCTGTGAATACCAATGTTAAAGTCACTGGTTTGACCCGACTCGGAATCAAACCCAAGTCTACAGCTCAAGAGACAGACGCTCTACACCACTCGGCCATCTGAACTGTAAAACAATCAGCATCCAAACAGTAGTTCTGAGCGTCGAGTGGTTCGGAGCGTCGTTTTTACAACGGCCATAATCGCAAGGTTGATGGTTCAACTCCCACTCAAGCCTCGTTTTGGCTTTCTGGATAACATGCTTCACGACAATTATCACTGCTTGGTGGAATCTAACAAGCTACAAATTGAAGAAGTCAGAAGCAAAACTCAACCGGAAAACTCGGCAACAAAGACAACTCCTAAGCAAGTCTGAATTCGTCGCATGTATAGCGCTTCCGTCGCTTTCTTATGACAGGAAGATGAAAATGAAGAAATCATCATTTTCCCCCCATCCAAAGAACTCACCCATCGTGTTGTCGGCGCAGTTGTCACACACGCCCCCTCCTCCTAGGTAGAAATCTTCCGGATGCAAATCTTGATCGCGCTCGTAGTGGCAACTTACGGCGTGGTTGTGGCATTCACATTTCCGGCAATTATATGGGGAAACAGTGTTGCCAATTCTAAATTCCTTATCATTGTACAGAGGCATGCATCGCTCGCACTACAAAAACAAGTGGTTTGATACCAATAAGAATATAAAAAATCAAATCTTTATTATACTCGCGATTATACATCGGAGCGTGTAACGAGTGGCGGGATCCATCTCCGCGGCTTAGCGGCTGGGCAACACAATTCCGAAGAAACATCGTAGCAATGGCGAGTCATCGGCGTCACTTTGTTCGATTTGACCTGCCCGGGAATCGAACCCCACAGATTTCCCACGCCAACAGCGGTGTTTCCAACCACCGCGCCAAATAAACGAAGGAAAGGTTTAAGTAGAATTGAATGGAATTCTACGACCGGTTGTGGCTGGGGTGCTTAAGTAGAATTGAATGGAATTCTACGACCGGTTGTGGCTGGGGTACTTAAGTAGAATTGAATGGAATTCTACGACCGGTTGTGGCTGGGGTACTTAAGTAGAATTGAATGGAATTCTACGACCGGTTGTGGCTGGGGTACTTAAGTACAATTGAATGGAATTCTACGACCGGTTGTGGCTGGGGTACTTGAGTAGAATTGAATGGAATTCTACGACCGGTTGTGGCTGGGGTACTTAAGTACAATTGAATGGAATTCTACGACAGGTTGTGGCTGGGGTACTTAAGTAGAATTGAATGGAATTCTACGACCGGTTGTGGCTGGGGTACTTGAGTAGAATTGAATGGAATTCTACGACCGGTTGTGGCTGGGGTACTTAAGTAGAATTGAATGGAATTCTACGACCGGTTGTGGCTGGGGTAGGTTGTACGCAGCGCCATTTTTAAAACCATAAACCGCAAAATTTATTAGTTTAATAAACTTACAAACATGAATAATTCATTCGGAAGCCATTATTCATGCAGGATCAATTACCGCTACAACATATCTAGATCAATTGATCGCGTGCAAGAAGATCGTGTCAAATTTTTAACAACCAAATATTTGTATAATTTATTCCAATCTTGCGCAAGATCGAAGAAAATTTCCACCGATTGGTAGATGTGAATAAACATTCATTGGGCTAAAAGTTTGATGAATTTTTCTTTATGCGGTTAACTTCACTAATTTTAATGTATTGTTTTGCCAAGGACAGGGCAAACTACGACCCGCCATGACAATTTACGCGGCCCGCACGCACTTACAGAAATATAAACTCCTACCATGAACCAAGCCGAAGACTGTATTTTTTTGCTCATTGATTTTAAGTGGAAAACAGGCCATCTGAGGACGTCTTGACCTTTTTTTTGTTCTTCCAATCAGTGCGGCCCTCGGCCACAAAATTTTTTCAAATGTGGCCCTTCGTGTGACAAGTTTGCCTACCCCTGGTTTTGCCTACGCACATTCAGTGTACGTCGGCTGGTTGACGCAGTAGTTAAAGATATCGTTCATCGGGAAGTTCTGGGTTCGATTCCCGGGACGACTAAATCGGAGACAGTGTTGCCAATGGTTCGCCACCGCTGCGATGTTTCTTCGGAGCTGTGTTGCCCAGGCGCTAAGCCACGGAGATGGGCCTCGTCACTCGTTACACGCACAAACGTAATACCGCGAGTGCAATGAAGATTTTGTTTTATTTCGAGTTTGTTTCAAAACCTTTCCCATCTTCGCGATATAATTGATTGGCGATGTTGTCTTTATCGTTTGCTGATTCTTTTCTTGCTAAATTTTGTTCCATTACAGTTTTGTACCGATATGTCGTTATAGAAAGGCGCTACAGTGTCACCACATCATTTGTCAGGTCCCTACTCACCATGTTTCCCTCCGTATGGCTCTCCTCAGAACACTCACACTTGTAAGGGTTTTTGTCTGTGTCACATTTAACAGCGTGTCCATGGCAGTTACACCTGAAATTCACACACAGTTATATTTCACCTACTGCAACATTCTCCTACTGCCTCAAAATAGGATTAGCGATGAAGACTTGCACCGAAGTCTATCATAAGTCCAGCTATTAGGATAAGAGAGTGATTCAAAGATTATCAATATATAAAAAATTTCAACTAATGAATTGAACTTGTAAATCAATATAAAAGAATATAAATCAATATGAAGAATTTCAATCAATGTAAGAATTTCAACTAATGAATTGAACTTGAATCTAACCAACCAAGATGCAAATTTATCGCTAGTGTTAAAACTAATTCGTCATCACACTATAAGCAACCCGCCAACACGGCATCAGATTACGATGGCCGAGTGATTAAGACCGTGTCTCCGGTGAAGACATTGGGCTGGTGGTACGTCACTAGTCGGTGCGGGCGTAGTTTTGAATCCCACTCGTTTTAGCCTAAGATTTTGTTGGGTGGGATTCAAGTTCAAATAAATAAGTGAAATAATTCTTTATACTGTCTTAAAATGGTAAGATAAAAACTGCCCGAAAATATAAAATTTAACAATATAAGTACTAATCGCAATCAACGATTGGTTTCGGTCATATTTGATCTCGTCAGGTGATGGTCCTGCTCACACTAAGTCTTACAACGTTGCTGCATGCGTTGAAAGCAACCTTAATTGTTCTTCATGACAAGCAAATAGTTTTGTTTCAAGAGCAAATAGAAGTACCTGTAGTAATTAATTAATTAATTAATTAGTTGCATATTTATCCTCCTATCACGAGAAAGCGATCAAAGCGCTATACGAGCTCGCCTAGGAGTTGCCAGCCATCTGTCTACCACACCAAGATGAGGGAATCCCGCTAAGTGCCTTTTCCAACGGCACAACAAGTAAACTTGCCGGCTTGTTCTCCACACTGTCCCTTTAATGCTGAACGTCAAGCTGGGAAGCTGTGAATACCAATGTTAAAGTCATTGGTTTGACCCGACTCGGAATCAAACCCAAGTCTACAGCTCAAGAGACAGACGCTCCATACCACTCGGCCATCTGAGCTGTAAATCTGAGCTGTAAGTAATTTCACTGAATTAATGAAAAAAATTCACCTTTAATATATCATCTCATCTGGGATAATAACGTAATGATAATAACTAACATTATTTTCAAATTATTGTAAACTGAATATTGAATAGTGATTGAGGGAGACTGCGAAGTGAGCTTGCCCTCTTTGGAGTCAGTAGCTACTCGTTATAAATGACAAATGCGATCGGCTCCAGCCGTGAATCGAACCCATCACGTAGGATCTGTCACCTGCGCGCTGAGCCGCCGCGCAATGTCGCTAACTAACACATAACGAACTTATGACCCAGCCCTCCAAGTTGTTCTTCCTTATAAAGTGCACATGCTGAGTGCATGGGTAACATATGTACAGACGATTTTTTTGCCGATCATTTCCAAAGTTTTGTAACCATAGCGCTTCTCAAGAAGGTTATATTTTTTTGCCGCGATCACAACACGAAATTGAACGTCTAATAATTACGAAAACAGCGACAAGGTGACTGCGAAGGGGTCGCGAAGTTGTGGAATCAAGCAATCATCCTGTACATAAACATATAACCTCCCATCATTTTTCAACACAATATTTTGCTTGACAGCAGCTCCTGGCAGTGGGATTGATTGGAATCTTACCTTCCTATCACTTGCACACTTCGAACACCATAGTAAATATGCTTCATATCATAGCCCTCAGTGGCAGTGAAATATTGATAAGTAAAACGAATTTGAACCTGGAAACAAATTAATCAAAATTTTCATTACACTCGCGGTATTACACAGAAACCTGTAACGAATGGAGGGATCCATCTCCGCGACTTAGCGCCTGGGCAGCACAGCTCCGAATAAAACGTCGCAGCGGTGGCGAGCTGTTGCTAACACTGTGTCCGATTTGACCGGCACGGAAATTGAACCCAGACTTCCCGAGCTGTAGCGATGCGTTTAACCTGGATGCTTAAACATTTTAAAGAAAAGTGCTCGGTTAAAGCAAGTTATTCCGAAAAACAAAATGCCAATTGCCACGATTGAATTATAAATAAAGTCAAACGTTTTACTTTTGTTGCTTTCACAAAATCCATCAACTTAGGAGTTCCATAGAAGTCGGAGTAGCCCGGTCGGTTGGTTGGCATCAAGTTGAAGGTCACTGTCGCATTACTGAAGGGAACATCGCTGAAAATTGATGGAAGAAATTATATCATTTGAATAACGCACATGAGTATCAAACCAAAGTCTCTTGCATGCAAAAAAAACTTTTAAATCTTGTCAAACAAATTCAGCTGCTTTCACAGGAAATGTTTAAAAACAGGACACTCATGTCCAAGACTGGTAAGGCACTTCGTCAAAATTTATGTTAGACTTTTTGCTATCTAGGCTTTTGCTTATATACAATGAGCGATTGAGCGTGACAGGTTATAAAACCAATCGGTGAATTGGCTATGAGTTTTAATTATTGTAGCTGGCATGTTAGGGCACCAATAGTGACGAAAGTCATCGCTATCGGCGCGGGAGATCTGGGGTTCGATTCCTGGGCCGTTCCGATCGAACACAGTGTGGCCAACGGCTCGCCACCGTTGCGACGTTTCTTCGGAGCTGTGTTGTCCAGGCCCTAAGCCGCGGAGACAAGTCCGCCATCCGTTAGGCTACACGCTTCGGAGAAATACCGCGAGTGTAATAAAGATTTGATTTTTATCAAGTTAATAGTCGTAATCATCAGAGTAACCACTCTAAAAATTAAAAAATCACTAAATTGAGCAAAAAAATCACTAAATTTGGGGAAAAATTCAGTAAATCGCAATTTCCTATTTTCATCATTATTTAGCACTGCCAAATAATAACAAAAATAATAACAACTCAGGTATAAGTGTCGTGGCACCTGAAGTAACTTCGTGCCCAGAAATTTGAAAAAGGGGGGGGGGGCGCAATTTCCTGTTTACACGTTTCCACTGAAAATATCGATGAAGACCAAAAAAAGGTCTTCACGTCTTCCGACGTCCAATTTACCCCCTAAAATCAAGTGAAGACCAAAAAAAAAGGTCAACACGTCCTCAGATGTCCTGTTTCCACTGTTTCGCTGACTGCAGATATATATCAGCTTATATTTCAGCGGGGGGCGACCCTAGCGGCCCCCCTGGATACGCCCCTGTACTTCTAAATGAACACATTGTAGCAGTATACACAAGAGGATTTTCAGTTTTCATTTACGATTTTTGTGCAACTATCCATACCGTATTCTTGCCTGAGGTTCTATGATCTGTGACAGCTTACCTGCTAATTGTCAGCAGGTCAGCTTGCAACCTAATTCCCCAAAGGCCAACCACAAATTGTCTCACTTGAATGGGCATCCTGCATGATTGCGTCAGCTCTCAGATTACAATTATGGTAGGCCTATTGGCAAGAGCGTTGCATCACCAATCATTCCGTATCGTCGTTCCGTAACCGTAGTTTGTGCCCATATCTTGCCGACCCCATGCGTTACGCAATCTTGTCATTGAGTCGAGAATTTATTGCTCCAGTGCAGAGGCTACCAATTCGTTTTTAAGCCCACACCCCTTTGGCAAGGAAAAATGATTCTCGCGCCCTTTGCACAAATGGAATGATGATAATACCTGTTTATATATTGCTAATAACAACAGGTGCAAAATCTACGCAAGTATTAATTAAAAAAACAATCACCAGTACATGAACTATTGTAAACCAAAACTAGCAGAGAACTGCACAAAAAGAGGTAGGCTATTATACCATAACTACCGCTGCATAAATTGACTCACCAAAAAGGAATCTACATCCAACCTAGCCTCCAAAGTGAACTAAATCCAAATTAGGCTAACAAAGTCGGTTAGTCACTACAATATTTTACCTATTGAACCAGGCTTGCCATCATAGGCACACGCAGAGGAGGGGCACGGTGCCATGCCCCCCCTGGCTTTGTAATAAAGTGCTAAAACCTAAGTTTCAGTCTATAATTTCTCAAACTAATAATGGTTGCAGCCTCCTTTCACTTAATTTAGCCGAGCCTGCTTTAACACATAAGCTGCGAAAATAGTTTTGCATTGTCCATAGTGACTGCATTCACTGCACGCCCTTTTCCGATAAAAAGTGAGCTAAAATAAGTGTTTTTCTACGAGAAAACGTTAAAAATTTGTTGGCGGCTGGTGGCTACGCCCCCACAAACACCGGTTATGCCCCCCCTTGCCAAATCCTGGGTGCGCCACTGCTTGCCGTATTCCGCTTATTCAAATAGAAAACGAAAACGCAGCTGTTAAATTAACTACCTTACTCTCAAATACCTGGCAGTAAACCTTATTTCTCCTGTCCTAAACTACTCCCTAAATTTAGCCCAACAAGCAACTCACACATCACCCGCTCTCTTTCAATTTTAAACTGAATAAGACGCATACATGAATGACAAAACACAAGGAAAAGACTATCACTATGACATCACAGACGTAAAGCAACATCATAAACTTAGACAATGAGCATATTCAATCGCACACGTGCACATTTCAGACGTCGCAAACACACAGCTAGAAAGAATCAACGGTACCGGTACCTTTCACCAGTGGTAAAATTGGCAAGTTCTTTTCGCACCCCAGAAGTCTCTTCTCGGACCCCCAGGGGGTGCGAGGACCCCCGATTGGAAACCACTGGTCTAGTGGAAATGTTTAAAAACAGAAAAGCGTGAAGTAGGCTAATCCAAAAAATCTTTCTTTTTTGAGAAAAAATAAAAATCACTAAAATTTGCTTAAAAATCACTAACAGACTTTAAATATCACCAAAAATTTCGTGAAAAATCACTAATAGTGGCCACACTGGTATTCATGCTCGCTGGAACAGTATTGAATCAGTTGGGCCTATGCCTATCACGATCTGTGCATGCAGTAGGCCTACCACAGTAATTGAGGCCAATATATACGCGTACCATAACGAGGTACATCGATGTCACGGGTTTAATTAGCCCTTATTTATTTTATAAGATTTGTGTCAACGAAATATTGGCACTATATTATATTCTCAGAGTGACGATCACATGGTCACCCAGTATAACTTTAACCTTTGTCGTCAAAATCTGTCCACCGTCAAAATT
Organism: Trididemnum miniatum; assembly: GCA_964006365.1. Lineage (NCBI taxonomy): Eukaryota > Metazoa > Chordata > Ascidiacea > Aplousobranchia > Didemnidae > Trididemnum > Trididemnum miniatum. The sequence goes on from OZ023237.1 coordinate 27,889,086, forward strand.
TGTACACCCAAAAAAATTAAACCTTTGTGGTACGTATAGAAACATGATCGTCATACCACAGTCATATAGTATAACACTTACGGGTCAAAGGGCTGGCAATTTGCGGAGTTGGGTTGTGCAAGGGGCTCGTTGTTGGGCATTCGAAATCTTGCGTCACAATCGTCAGCAAAGTTTCCCCAAGGTTGCATCTCTCCTTCCGTCACGCTTGAGTTACGACTTATCGCGATGCTCTTTGGTTGAGAATTGTAGAATTTGATGACGACATAGAAAATCTGTTTGTGATCTTATAATCAGATCTTGTACGAATCAAGATAAATTTAAAGTTTGAAAATCGTCACGTTAGTGCAAAAACTGCGTAAGTCATTTTTTTGTGTTTTGAAAAAAACACAAAAAACATGTGATTGTATGTATTTACTATTGCGTCACAAGCAAGGTAACAATAGATAAAAGAATAAATGGTTTAATAGTGTACAATGTCTTATTATCAAATCAAAATCAAATCAAATCTTCATTATACTCGTCGTATTACGCCGAAGGGCGTAACGAGTTGCGGGGCCCATCTCCGCGGCTCAGCGCCTGGGCAACACATCTCCGAAGAAACGTCGCTACGGTAGCGAGTCGTTGGCGACGCTGTGCCGAATTGACCGGCCCGGGAATCGAACCCCAGACCTCCCGCACCGATAGCGTGCGCTTAGCTGCTGACTTACACAATTTAGAAACTGGAGCATAACTCGCGAACGCGTCGATGTATTTTTCTAAAAAGTGTGTCAGGCGTTAGCGCTGACCCAGAAGAACAACTTGGTGCTAAAAACTTAATTTCGTTAAAAAAATGGCTCTCGCAGTTTTTGCACAAACGTGACGAAATGCGAGTTTCCGTTTCAAAGCTGAGGGTTCTACGCCCACTGAGGTACAAGGTGCTATCGGAACCGTATTAAAAGAGGGGGCTACAGACCAAGGCTCCTCGTGACAAGGTTCCTCCCAGCTCAGGGGTTTTACCTTTTTATCACTAGCACACTTCAAAAAAAGCATGGGACCTTCACAAGTCTTGGTGCGATCTTAAATGCTACTTCGCAGTGATCGCTAGAAATTAGTAGCACTAGCACTTGACAAGTGTTGAAGTCATTGAGCTCTAAAGCTAGCTTCGCGGGGTTAATGCTCAATTTTCTAGCTTGACTCGACTGGAATTGAACCTTCAGTCTACCGACCCACACCGCAAATAAAATTGGGTTGAGCTTTTGTTGGTAAAACTCCACTTAACCCAATTGATATTTGGGTAAATCATGTTTAACTCAAAATATTTTGGGTGTAAACCCATATGCCCAAAACATAACTTGGATAATTTTGTTGAGTAAAAGAGTTTTGGGGTAAATATAAAATTTTGTGGGCAAACATAATTTTTACCCAATTTTTGGGGAGTGAAAACACCTTTTACCCAATTGCAACTTTTTACTTTCGTGTAATTTTTTATACTTAACAAAATAATTTTGGTTATTTTTGAAAATTACCCAAACGTCAGGCCCGTCCCCAAGGGGGGCATTCGGGGCAAAGCCTCCCCAAAATTTTTGTTTGCCCCCCCCCCAAATTTTTCTGGCTTAAAGTTTCAATGGCTTATGATTTAAAAATATGATGGAAAAGAATATCAAACTTCACCTTTTGCAATTAATTGTTTTCGTAAATTATTGCGATAATATTAATGACATAGCTTTACTGGTAAGAAGTAATAAAAGAGCATTCTATGGATACTTTTTCAGGTCAATTGCTTCGTAAACAATGTGACCCTTTAATCTTTTGTTTAATGATTGTGGATTTAATCCAAGACTTTAGAGCAGATACTGACAAAGTTATTTGATTGCTCTAATTAACTGTCTTCATTGTGGGCGCAGACATTCACATTTCTTTTGTGTTAAAATTGAAATCTTTGCTTGTTAATAAAGTTTGCTCTAAATTTGTGTCTAGTAGATAGGAAGCTCGAAATTCGGCTCTTTGTTTGGAAATTGCCATATTATGCAATAGCGAATATGTTTCTTTAGTTCTTTTTAACTAGACAAAGTTTCATGTGACTTGGTCTGCAATGTTTAAGAAAGGCTGTGAAGCGCTGCGTTGTTGTAAAATGCACAGCGTTATTGTTGCTTTTCAGTGTTGAGTTGTGGAAGCTTAGAACGAAGTTTTGCTACTGGGGGTAAGTAGCATCCTTTCTAGAAATCAGCTTGGGACTAGGGTAAATCTAATGGTCATTAACTGATTACGATATCCTAGCACTGGCTCGAGAATCTGATTTGTCAACGAGTCAACCAGTTGTTCTACGCCAAAGCAAAGCTAAGAGGCATATGAGTCGAGTTAAATGCAGAATTAATTTGTTTGCTGCTTTTAAGCATTTACAACAGATATAAGAAAATGAGGAGTCAAGAATCTTTGTTCAAAGAGTGTCTTGAACAATCATACGGTACTGTATATACAGTAGCTAGTTTTTAGCGTGATTTGTAGGCTCTTTTAGTGTTTTTGTCAAGTTGCAATTACTGTATTTTAAACATATAGGCAGCTGAGTCTGAGTGCAATTTTTAGGTTTGTTTGGTAATGTTGGTGCAGGGATATCTAGAAACAGTGTTGGTGTACAGCATTCGTGTTCTGTATTAACCTCGATTTGCATGCCTATACCTTGCTCTTGTTGCATTCTTCTTTTTGACTGTTAGCTCAGTGCTGTAGACCACGATGCGTATTGAGTTTAATCCACGAAACCATGAACTTTAATCATAAAAAATCTTGCCCCGAAATGCCCCCCCAACTATATTGTTCTGCGGACGGGCCTGCCAAACGTAAAAAATTTCGTTGTATAATCTGACGCTCCACTACTCCTCAGGTGAATTTCAAATTGCAATAGCAGGAAAGGCTTTGACGCTGAACATCGTCATTGAAAAAATAATACTATTTTAATGAAAGTTTAGTGCGCATGCACGATAGACATTGTCGAATCCAGGGACTCAAGCCCCTAAACCTCCCCCTAAAACACTCTGGATCCGTTCATGATAGAACCCCAATCCAGCACCACCAGAAACCCTACTTGCCTCATATTCTCCGTTAACCAGGTCGACCACAATAGTGAGACCCCCGGGCATGTACAATTCTGGTCTTGATACCCATTTCGTGGTGTCATCCCCGTCTAAGATGTAACCGAGAGGATTCGCATTCTCATTAAGACGGAGACTCCTCAGAGTGACGTTAGGAGCAGAAACTCCATTTCGTATGCAAAATCTAAAGAAAATGTTTCAATTGCATCGTCAGTATGGCGTAGTGGTTCGGAGCGTCGTTTTACGACGGCCATGGTCGCAAGGTTGGTGGTTCAACTCTCACCCAAACCTCCCTGTTGCGTCCTAGGATAAGATGCTTTACGATAATTAGGCTACCTCTGTTTGGTTGGATTAAACAGGCAGCAAATTAAAGAAGTCAGCACTGTTTACACTTATGATCGCAACATCATAGGATCAACTGCATGAGCTCGAAGTTGCTGCGTTAATGGAGTTAATTGCTTCTGTGTTCCAAGCTCACTGTGACTGATGGCCTGCCTTGGTATTGAACCTGCGATGCGAGCTTACACAAAATCAAATCAAGAAAGTTAATGTACAAACCTATCCTGAATTGGATCAACTTTTGGGAATGCAGGCGGACACAAACAATTGGATTGGATGTTTAATTCACGAAATTTTCCAGTCACCAACTCTTGTATTTCTCGGTTAGTTAAAGCTTGGCTATACCACCGAAAATCTTGCATCCGGCCTACATACTGAGCTGTGCCTGTAATTATGAAAATAATTACTAACTTTTCTAGATCCGTTGATCCTTGGGAGATTGCGGGTACAATTGAAGCCTCACTACAATTGATACTAGTTGAAGCCTCAAGCATCTCGATCGTCTGCGACCAAAAGTAGATGCTCTGGTGGGATGCCAACAGTGAACCAACTACACTACGATCTTCATCGTAATCTCGCCATGGAGTTCTGGGACGGCCTCTAGGCCTTCGACCAACAGGTATTGATTACAGCAGCTTTTGTTGTTCTTTTGGGACATTTGTGTCACATGCCCGTACCAGCGCAGTTGCAATCTTTTTAGTCGGAGAAACAGCGATTCGATTATAAAAATCATCACAAACAAAATGAAGGAATGATCCTCAGTGGATGAAATCATGGAACAACACTGGGCTTTGATTTTGCGGACAAATAAGATTGTCAATTTGGTCCATAGTCAATCAGCTTAACGCTCAACAGAAAATGATAATAAAAAAATTATAGGGTTTAATCATGGCAGAGCCGGCGGTAGAGCAGTCAACTTAGGGGGGCCAAGCATTTATCAAGGAGGGCTAAAATTTGAAATTAAGCACAAAGCCGCTGTCTTCAAACCAGTAAGCTTGTTGATTGGGAGGACAGGCCAGGCCCCTCTGCTCCCCCCCCCTATGGCGCCGGCCCTCAATCATGGCAACATGGTCGCAGTGACGCTGTTGGGCCCGGAGTTGGTTTTGGGGGGTTTCCCATGCTTCTTTGCAGACCAGGTTTTGACGTCAATAGCAAACCTTTTTCTTTATAGAGGTTGCAATTTAACAACCTTTAAGGGTGTGTGGCAGGCCCCTGCCCGGGCCCCGTGGCTATTGCCCCCCTCTTCCACCCTTAATCTGTCCCTGCAAGGCGGAAAGCACAAAGAGACAACAAAATGTTACAAAGATCTATTTTGCGCAAACGGTTGGTTGGGCCTTGGGTTCATTTCCGAAGTCAGTCAAATAGATCAAAGTGTCGCCAAGTGCTCGCCAACGCTGCGACGTTTCTGGTGTAGTCCATGGTCTAAGCCGCGGAGATGGATCCAGAAACTCGTTATACTGCGAGCATAATGAAGATTTGAATTTTATATTTTGAGCTCTGTCACTCTACTTTAAAAACCTTCATAACGTTCAATGTTCCAGTTCCAAAACACCGGTATAAAAAATTTGCGATATCATCACATTTCATCAAAAAAATAAAAACCCAGCCATGCATGACGTATGACATCACAACACCCATGACGTGACACCACCGAAGTGTGACCGACTTACTGTTAACAACCTGAGGATATTCTTGCATAATTGAATCGGTTATGTATGACGTCATATTCCATTCTGCACGGAGAGAAAGTTTTTACTACAAATATGAAGCCCCGCGTTCGATTTTCACCGACATCAACAGCAAAAAAATTTGGAGAGACAAATAATTATCTCATGACCACTTTTCTAGTTCGAATTTTAGTTTATAAACTTCAAAATAATGCAACTCAATCGCAAGTTATTACAATCAGATCTTCTACTCTCAAACGTTTGTTTTTTATAACCTTTTTCCATGTTCACTACCCTGATGAGTTATTTCCAGCGAAACCATATACTGCAGTTCTCGTCTTTCGCATGGCAAGCGCAGCGTTGAGAGTAACCTATTTTACGTTCAGCAACAGCGGCGGCAACAGCTAAAAATATAAAAATTCCACTCCCAGTGAGTACAGTAAGCAGATTTTGCAAATTTGTTTAATGTTTACTCGTTGATGTACTGGCCGGTTAGCTCAGTTGTTTGGACAATGCTATAGGTGCCGTAGATCAGGGGTTCAAATCCCGGGTCGGTCAAATCGGCTGCAGTGTTGCCAACGGCTCGCCACCGCTGGGACGTTTTTTGGGGGCTGTGCTGCCCACATGCCCAGGCGCTAAGCCGCGGAGATGGATCCCGCTACTCGTTACAAGCCTGGGTGTAATCACGCAAGTAGTGTATGACAAAGATTTGATTTCATTTGATTCGTTTATCGCAAACAAATTAGGCTAAATATTCTGCACCCCACTGACCTCTGACCCGGTGACCCATTCGAACTATGGGTTCATCGTTTATATCCAAGATTGGAAAAACTAATTGATCTGTAAAAATCGGAGTCCCTAATTCCGTCTCCGCATCGGCGTTATCCTCCACCTCATCAACATAAACTGTGATTTGGTTCTGGTAAACTTGGATCGCTAGATGGCACCATTTGTTGGGGGGAATGGGGGTGGGAATAGTTTGTAAGTGCAATCGTCCATCTATTCCCAAGTACTGCATGAGAATCGATCTCGCACCCACCAGAATAGTAATGATTTCGTATTTCCTGCGACCAGGTCCGGCCAGCTTTTCAAGAATGGTCCTGTGAAAAAACTCAGTCTCATATTGCTCTAGCGGTAGGCCTATTACGCCGGAACCAGTGACCAGTGCCGGGATCCATCTCCTCGGCATAGCGCCAGAACAACAAAGCTCCAAAGAAACGTCGCGGCGGTCGCGACACTGCGGCTCCAAAGTGGGAAATTAATCAACCTCATTCATAAAATAATTTTTATGTTTCCTATCTGAAAATACACAGCGAAACCAAAAACCATTTCAGGCAAACTCAGTAAAAGCAAACTGTTCGTGTTGTATTGTTACAAATGCGATGTTTACGACGTAGGTAACTTTTAATTATGATTTATTTTGTACCACTTTTACGACCGGCACTGGAGAATATGCTAAAGATACATTTTAGCATCTAACAGTATAACAAAGATAATTATAAATAAGGGAAGATAATTTTAAATTTTATTGAGCAGAAAATTCGGCAGTAATTGAGGAGATTGCAAAGTGAACTTGCGCTCTTCGAGTCAACAACCACCTGGTAGGTTATGTAAGCCATGCGATCGGCTTCATCCGTGAACTGAATCCGCCATGTAAGATCTGCAACTTGCGCCCAGTACCGCTAGGACATGTCGTTGGCAAACTAACAGGTGCTGTGACCCAACTCACCCAACGTTTGAAGGTCCTTGTTTCAACCAAACTGACAAAGTGAAGTCTCTGTCATCTCCCAACCTGGGTACGACCCCCGGGGCGAGGCCACACAGCCTTTCATTAAAAAAGCGATAGGACTGAGTCCCTCTTTTACGACCGTCGGCGATGCTGACGCAGGCCCCAGGGTCCACATCCAACAAATCAATGAATCTGTGATAACAAAAAACCACAAAATGTAACAATAACACAACGTAATTACTTCAAACACTTGCTGAATCGTGGTGAAGGTTATTTGCAATTTACGCTATACCGTGGTGCCCTGTTTCCTCTGCTAAGTTGCAGATCAAATGTGATATCATTTATGACAGAAAATACTTCGCAAAGATATTTTCAAATCATTGAAAGAAACTTAGCAATAATTGAAGGATGCTGCGAAGTGAGCTTGCGAGTTCTAAGGTAAGAAGGCACCCGAAATGGGTTTCAAATTTAATCTGCTCCGACTGTAAATCGAATAGACTTACTGGCGGTACCGCTAGGCCATAGGCCCACAGCACAAACCAGTGGTTATTTTTGGCTTAGAACAACACTACTGTTATTCGCGATGGATTTTATTACAAGACCTCACGTGAAAACTTTGACTGTAAAATTCTTCGGTTGACTTTTCAATTAACAAATTAATACGTCACCGCTGCAGCTGTTGATTCCCAAGCCGGTCAAATCGGTCATAGTATCGTCAACGCTGCAGACTCTACGACTTTTCTTCGGAGCTGTGTTGTCCAGGCGCTAAGTCGCGGAGATACGAATCCCACAACTCGTTACACGCTTCGGTATAATATCGCGAGTATAATGAAGATTTATTTTTGATCGCTTTCACCTCACCGGTAATCAAACTCGCATTGGGAGTTTAAGTTGTAAACACCATGTCACATCCTACCTGGGTTTTTTATCCAGCTCCCGATCTCTTTCTGGGCATTTTTGATCACACGTTTCCACTTCGCAAGCTCCCCCCAACAACCCCTCCTTCGAGTCCACTGCTTTGCAGTACAAAGTGGGAGTAGGTTGACCGCAAGTGCTGTCAGGGGCAGTGGTGTAGACTTTTTTAAACTGAGCAACATCGAGCAGTGAAAGGGATTCCCCATCATCCTGGCCACTCCCAAAATGAATCGCAATCAAATGCAGCAGGATTAGATAAAAATTTTGCCGGGGTTTCATAGTTTTATCATTTTTACTGCATTTTACCTATTTAATTGCTTTCACTTCGAATAAAATATGTAGAAATAGTATAAAAAGCATAATGAATTTTTATGCGATTCATTTTCAAGAAGTTTTTTTATTTTCTAAAACCCTCCACAACTTACTAAATTCTTTACTAACCTCCACTATTGCGTAAATGCTTTTGTTTTTGTTTCAAATGCACAAGCATTATAATAAGATTCTGAAATTTGTCGATAAACTTGAACATTTTTTTTATTTTCGTTAAATTTTTAATTTCCCTCGAACTTATCCAATTTTATTTGGTGTTAATTTACATAGTCTCAACCTTCAATAATTAATGAAGAAACTGTAGCTTGTCAATTTCAATTTTCATGCTTAATTCAAAGCCAATAAAGCGCATGATTGTGACATCATAATCTTCGTCATCGCGTTACATAACACAAGATCTCGGTATCGAGTCGTAGCTATGTCAAGTGGGTGCGGTCTAGCAGCGGGAGTGTAAGGACGAGAAAATTAGAATGGAAGTCGGATTACTCCAGATCAAAATGACACATATTAGGCCCATGGTATTTTTATAAAAACGCTTTTTAGACTTTAAGCGCTTTTTAGACCAAGCTTCGTCAAAGTAACAGGGACCGGTGCCTTGTTGCCTCCAGGACTGTGAACTCGAACTCGAAAGAACTAGATATTTTTGCCGAACTCGAACTCGTAAAAAGTCTGAGGTAAGAACTCGAAAATATTTTACTCAATAATCACACTTTTTTACTCAAAACGACTTGCCCCATGCTCAAGATAATCACTTTTTTTCTAAAATCAAAAAACTTGATTAATTTTCACTGGACTCGAACTGGTAAAAATGAAAATACTAACTCGAGCTTGAACTCGTTAAATAAGCTGAACTCCAACTCGAACTTAAATATGTTAAAAAGACCGAGTTCGCTGCCCTGGTTGCCTCCTCATCGGCTAGCAGATAGTAAGTCGGTGAGTCCGAACTTTAACGTAATGCACCATCAGTGGTTTCCTAGTCTTCGTGTAAAGTTACGTGTTTTGATTTTTGTTTCTTTTTTGCAAAATTATCAATCAAATCTGTCGCAAAAATTCAGGGTTCATGAGCTTGGAATTTTTTGAAAAGAATCCGCCACTAAAAGACTAATTAGTTTGTAGGCGTATCAGGCCTATCTATCAACGTAAGCTGTGTAGGTTCTAGTATTTCCAGAATTTTAACGATAGCCTAATATAATTATGATTGTAATAGGATCACGCCTGCAAACTTCACAAGTTATTTTGTTTAAACGTTTTAAATGTTTTTTGTGAATGTAAAGCGATTGCTCTGCTAGCTCTAAATTTCTTTCTCAAAAAGTAAAATTAAAATTAAGCGACTATAGATCTCTCTTTCCATCTAATTACTCAAGTGTTGACGATTTTTGTCGAAAATCCAGAAGATTCAAACAAAAGCAAGCATCACTTGACTTTCTACGTCATAATCAAGGGTCATTATGACCTCGTTACAACGAATTATCTAGAGAAGTTGAGATGACGTCATAGAAAATTTGAAATCGCATAAAAACGATATTTTTTAATCAATGTAAGTTACGGTATTATTATCTTTGGGCTATTATTATCATTATTTTCTTTCCTTGAAAATTCTTTTATGACTGTTTTGTTTCCAGTGGGTCTGTGTTCTGTTCAAGTTTAAAAATAACCTTGCAGTGAATAAAAAATGAAAATCAGCTTAGGGTGGAAAAAGCTAAAGCGATACTTATTACTGCAACGCACCGGCGTAGTTAGAGTGAAGGGGGCCCATGTTAAGAATGCTTAAGATATTCGTAAAAAACGCTGTAGTATATAAAGAAACAGCTCAGATGGCCGAGTGGTATGGAGCGTCCGTTTCTTGAGCTGTAGACTCGGGTTTGATTCCGAGTCGGGTCAAACCAATGACTTTAACATTGGTATTCACAGCTTCCCTGCTTTACGTTCAGCATTGAAGGGACAGAGTGGAGAACGAGCCGGCAAGTTTACCTGTTGTGCCGTTGGGAAAGGCACTTAGCGGGATTCCCCCATCTTGGTGTGGTAGACAGATGGCTGGCAACTTCTAAGTGAGCTCGTACAGCGCATTGATCGCTTTCTCGCGATAGGAGGATAAATATGCAACTAAATAAAAAATAAAAAAATATGGTTTACAACAGCTCATAGGCGCGGGAAGTAGGGTGCCAGGGGGGGCTCAAGCCCCCCCTGAACTTTTTTTAGCCCCCCCTGAACCATTTGAGCCCCCCCTGACAATTGAAAAAATTATGCACTGAGTGCGACGGTATTAATGCTCGCAACGTACATACGTAATGAAGCAAATATTTTTTAAAGTGCTTTTAACCAACGAAGAATCACTATTCTTTTAAAAATCAGTTAGTTATTATTCACTAGGTCAACGTAAAATTTGGTAAAATTTTCAATTTTTGAATTTTATTTTTAACCGTGTTTTATATCAGCGTTTGCAAACCTTTGCAGCAGTCATGGACGATGGACCAGTAAAAGTATAATGGCTGCCAATTCTTGTAGCTGCCAAACACTTTACGCCAAACTACTCTGAATGCTCGAATGAAAGTCGCTACTGATCATGGGAATTACGTAAATCGTAAACGAAAATACGGTGAAGTGCAAAAAAACGGTCCTCAATCCTTCAGATGTTCCGAATTCCACCAAAATTTTTGTGAAGAGCTAAAAAAAAGGTCTTCATGGCCCGGACGCGTTACATGAACTGGAAATGTTGGTGGCCAACCTGATTTGTGCACATGCCAAATTAACCCGGGATCGACAGCCAAGCATCCAAAGATCGACCGGTACATCGCGATCGACTGGTTGGGCACCCTTAATCAAGCTTATATGAGCTGGTGCAAGTTCTCTTCTGGTTGAGTTTTTTAATGGTTTTGAATTTTTTCTACCAACCCAATGAAGCGGCTAAATCACTACTAAACTGGCACCGATGATCAGTAGGCTACTCGATTTGAGGGGGATGCCATCCCCCCTGAAAACAACACCATCCCCCCATAAAACATTTTAGCGTAAACCAATTCTTACAACTATAATGACCATTTCTTTTTAGGTCTGCGTGAAAAGTTGTAGCCTACCACCCCCCATAAGTGTTTTCACAACTCGAGCACTGCCGATGATTGTTACTAAAATTGAGCTAGTACGCCTACCTAAATACCTATATCTACACATCTCATTATGTTAAAAAATGGTTCAGTGCTTTATTTTGATTGTGTGTTTTTTGTTATTTTTAAACCTCAATGGGGCATTGTTTGTTGCATGTAACTCTGATCAGCAAAGCAAAAGTTAGATCGGACAAATTTTGTTTGCCTACTTTTTGGTTTTGTCATTGAGGTATTTGCATTTTACAAATACATGAGTAGTGATTCGAGCATGGTTAGAAAAGCCTAATGGTAGTAAGCAATCTTGTTTTCCACGATAAAAAATTATCCTGAAAAAGTTCCGGTCACTTGAGCGGGCATGCAATTGATGTCTATCAAAATAGGTCTGCTGAGTGTCCTGCTCATAAAAACGTGCGTTCGAAAAAAGGGGGGTCTGGGGGGCTTCGCCCCCCAGACGTTGACACGATCTTACTATTTTGAGCCCCCCCTGTCCAAAAAACGTTCCCGCGCCACTGCAACAGCTTCTCCCTCTAAAAATTTTTCCTCCTATTAACTCTTCTGATGCTGTTCAAAAAGGCCTTTGACACCGTCAACCATGAAATATTACTACAAAAACTAGAACATTACGGAATAAGAGTGATTGCTAATGACCTGCTTAAATCATATTTACGATGTAGAAAACAATTCGTCACGTTGGATGAATTAGAACATTCTGGGGGGTTATTACAGGATGCTCGTTAAGCGGTTTGCGAGCTCGCAAACCGCTCGGTAAAAGATTTTTCCTCGCTAACGCGTTTTTCGGGATTACAGGATTTTCCGAGCTGGCGAACTCTCTCGGCAAGTAGCGAGAAAAAAAATGAGCACGTTAAGTTACCGAGCGACTATTTCATACACAACTAGCCATGGCAGAGCGCGGTTTTTTAGGTCATAGTTTATGCACAATAGTTAGTACCTAGTTTATGACACAACTAGAGCTTTATGCAACTCCCAGGCTTGTTGTGAAATGGTGGATTCAAGTTCAAGCATATTCGTGCATGCCAATTAAGAGCCAAAGGCTCAAGTCGCTACTCTCTATCTCAAAAATGACATATGTCAACAGAAAAAAACAAACTTTCAAAAATAAAAAAAAAAAAAACAAAAAAGAAAAATGCAAAGCATAGTCAATATACAAATGCATACACATCAAATCAAGACTAGTAGGCCAGCAGCTGTTTACTGGCTAGCGCCTAGTCTAGTGCTAAAACTGTGCCAGTATTACCAAGTTGGGATGGTTTTGATTTGGTTGCAGGTGAGAGTGTAGGCTATGTATAGGTGTCTACACATGAACCGGTATAGGCTTGTTGTGAGGTGCTAGACCAGCAGCTGCTGTTTGCTGGCTAGCGCCTAGTCTAGTGCTAAAACTGTGCTAGTAGGCCTATTGCAAGCATGCGTTGGCTGCAGACTTAGTCGGAGCATTGGTCGGAGAGTATGAAGTAATGGTATCTTCCACCAGTAACTGTGTGAGGCCATGGCCAGCAACTGCTAGTCTAACACCTCACAACAAGCCTATGCATGTGTAGACACCATTACTGCATACACTCTTACCTATAACTAAGTTAAAACCATCCTAACTTTGTAATACTAGCACCGTTTTGGCACTAAACTAGGCGCTAGCCAGCAAACAGCAGCTGCCAGTCCAGCACCTCACAACAAGCTTATACATACCGAGCAGTTAGCGAGACACTCGGCTTTACCGAGTAACTGCTCTTTCTGCGAGCGCAACCTGTAATCCCAACTTTGCGAGCACGTTATCTCGGCTGCCGCTCGGAGAATTTCTCCTCCGAGGAGAATTAGCGAGAGAAATCGCTCGCTAACGCATAAAATCCTGTAATAACCCCCCTGATCTCTTCCAAATTAAATGGGGTGTACCCCAAGGCTCCACTCTAGGTCCATTATTGTTTCTACTTTACATTAACAATTTGGTTAACTGTACATTGGCTACATCTTATTTGTTTGCAGACAACACCTGTCTTAGTTTTAGTGCCTCGTACACAACTAAATTAATTGGAGATATCAATAGTGAACTGAATAAAGTTTATCACTGGATGAAAGCTAATAAACTTCGTATTAATGCTCAAAAATCAACTGCCCTGTTGAAACCCAGTAAAACTAACAAGCATATTCATAATGTTGACGTTTTGTATAATGGTGCTAAGATTAATGTCTGCAAATCAGTGAAATACCTGGGCGTACACATTGATCGTGATCTTAGCTTCAAGCTCCACATACAAATCCTTCAAAACAAACTTTCTCGCTCTCTAGGAATCATGTTTAAAGTCAAAACTTTTCTTCCAAAATATGCACTGCCTCAACTATATCATGCAATGTTCAACTTCCATCTACTCTACTGTATCACTATCTGGACCTCCACATATTCAACCTATCTTAACTCCATTCGTATCCTCCAAAACAAAGTAGTTAAACTCCTAGCGGGTATTGATTGGAGACAATCTAGTTCCAGTGCCTATAAGTCGTTGGGTATTCTCACACTCGATGACATGATTAAAATTCAAACCGCCCTATTCGTCCATAGCCATTATAACAACAAGCTACCTCCTGACCTACAGAGCTACTTCACTAACGTTAACGCATGTCACTCTTACGCAACTCGCTGGCAAGCATGTGAACTCGATTATCACATACCAAGGTTTAAATCTTTAAAAGCACAGCGCTCAATCAAATATATGGGGGTTAAAATATGACATTCAATTCCTTTAGAGATAAGGAAATTACACTCAAGAAAATTCAAAAAATCCCTGAAAGACTTTTACTTGAAGAGTTACTAACAAGTTTCATTGTTAAAAAAAAGCACACCGTTTAGAGGGAACAAGTGTCATAGGAAACTCCATAAAATCTTTTTTATTGAATAGGGTTATTGTTTAACAACTGCACTTTTTAATTAACAATTTATACAAATTTATAATTTAGTTTTAGGGGTGGCTGCTTGACTCGAAGACCTGAAGGTACCTTCGCAGTCTCCCTGTCCTATGATTTTTATTGTTTTGTTGTTGTTGTATTTGATCTGTTACTTTACTGTTGGACAAATAAATTACATCTGAGTCTGTTCCGTGATTTCGTGGACACATGAAAACTGAATCTACGCTGTCGAAACGCCACAGCTAGCCAGCCAATTTGGGCTTTATTAAAACTCAATTTATTATGCTCAAAAAGGTTATTATCTCAAGGGTGGCAACAGATGGCAATAAGGTAACGGCACACGATCTACGGTGACTTTACTAAACGACCGGTAGCAAGGACCAAGGAGTTTTTCCGCAACTTCGGGACCAGCTTCTGCTGAGCGGGTGGTTTCTAGTTTGGCTTTGAATATAGAAAAGTCGGCGTAATGTGGAGTTCATGGTGAAATCATAGACTTGGTGAAATGCCCCAGTAACAGGGTAGACCAGCACAAACCTAGTGGGCTACAGGGTTTAAAATAAGAACCAGAACAGACCAATGCCGTGGTAGTCTAGCTGGCTAGCAGCTAGACTAGCTTGCAACATTTTACAGTTTTATGAAATTCACTGAAAATTTTCAAGTTTGAGTTTCCAGCTCCAGACTACAATGTGTATGGAGTTCATGCAAATTTTACTTGAACTAAGTTGGAGTACCAAGCTGACAAGGCAGAGGTCTAGATCTTACCGTATAAATCTACCCTGTAGTTGCGATCGTAAGAATTTTGGCTGATTCAAGTTTTATTGTGTTTGGTCTAACTTGCTGGCTAACAGGCAATTTCAAAATCAATCAACTTCTTTGTTCTTTGGAGGCCTAATGCAGCTGTGTAGGCCTAGAAAGTTTTGATTTTTTAATTCAACAAAAAGACTGGAGACTAGTGTTCCCTCTGGAGTGAGAAATTTAAGAAAAATGCGAAATTTTTGGGCAAATTTTGCTCATTTTAAACCAGAAATTAATATTATAAAATGCAAAACTGAAAAACTTAAACAAAAAACTTGAATATTTTAATGCAAGACTGTACTGGTAGCTTGTATCTTGAAAAAGCAAATTTAAAGCAAAAAATTAGTAAAAGGGGTTCTCGAAGTAGTAAAATCTTAAGGCAAAAATTTCAATGAATTTATCATTTGGGCAAATTCGCACTCGTCAAAATCCTAGAGGAAACACTGGTGACTATCGCGTGCCCTCCAAACCATTATTCAATAAGCTCAAAAGCTTGACCATTAATGACATTCATCAGTTCATATACGGTACTTGAGGTTGCTACATACACAATGCACAGCTAAATACATAGTATATACACAGGGTAGAGTTTAAAACAATTGCAATGAACCGGTAACATTTCTAAATTTGCATCTTTAACACAAATTCATGCAGTATAGACTATAATTATTCAACTAGAATTAGCACTAAGCCTAATTGTAATTATTTTATTAACAGATTATGTAACACCAAAACAAAACTAGCTGACAAGGCAGCAAAAATATGCAAGTGCTAGGACCCAAAGTCTGGAATCAAGTTCCTAGTGAAGTTTAACCTTATTTCTTTAAAGCCTTTACTACTAAATACCGGTACAAGTTGTATTTGCTTGAACAATACACAAAAACAGATTAATAACTAGATACTGGTATGCATGATGTAGGCCTATTTAAGATGCAATTGAAGTCTCAACGTCAAAATTTTTTTCTCTAAATTTCCATTACTGGTATTAAGGCAGTGGCTATATGTAAGTGCCTGTACAAATAAGCTCTTGGTTTCTTTTATTATCCCTTTGTGCTGTCCTGGTTCTACAAGAGCATGATGAAGTAATAAAACAAACCAAAGAGACAAATGTTATGGACTCGTAGAAATATATAGCCATTTCCTATTACACAGAATAAGAACATGTGTGTGTGTGTGTTTATTTATATATTTGTTTAATTATTTTTTTTTAATTTATATTTTATTCATTTATTTTTTTGTTTTGTTTATTTTTACCTCCGGAAGATTTTTATATAATGGTGTAGTATATCGACTGAAAATGGTTACCTCAGTAAAATCTCAGAAATGCTTATTTACCTTGTGCTTTATATATGTTGTGTTTTGTTACTCTTTTTTCAATTTTTTTTACTCAGTTATTGTAAGTAAATCACTGGGGCAGTTGACTTTGTAGACCGTATGATCGTTTCACTGTCTCCAATCAGGAGATGGTTTTCTGACTCTCCATTGATAAAATTATGTGTGAAAATGTTGTATGGTCGTACTGTGCTCCTGATAAATTAACTTGCTGTCCCTGATTGTCAAACTAGACTAATGATAAAGTGATACTGTTGCAATACCTTGTACCAGTGTACAGTAGATATTGGTACCGGTACAGGTAGTTAATGAAGCGTGGGCCAAAAATATGTGCACAAGTACATGTTATGTTTGTCATTTTAATTCAACTGATGTATAATAGCAGGGCAATGGCATTGCTCAAAGGGTACCGATAATGTGACATATCAGTTTTTCATCTTGTTATTCTATGATTCCTAATTGCAAATGTCTATATTGACGACTGACCTTTCATTTTTCTGTGCTTGAAATATATAGTGTATATTTGGGGTAAGCTGCATCCACAAAACTCTTTTTGGATTAGAATTTAGCTAACAAAGTTCTGAGGTTTCCTGGTTGTCAGGTTGTTTACAGAGAATTTGATCCTTGCTAGCACCCAAGGTAGTGAACCTGTGGTTGCTTCTTGGTGGCTCTGGTTTTATAACAATGCTGTATGAAAACAAATGTGTTTTTTTATGTATATAATTGCACAAATTGATCAATGCACAATAAGTGAGCTCGCTTAGGAATTGCCAACCATTTCTCTACCTCTCTGATGGGGGGAATCCCGACAAGTGTCTTTCCCAAAGGCACAACACGTACTGGTAAACTTTCCAGCTTGTTCACCATGCTGGTCCCCAAGCAGGGAAGCTGTGAATAGCAATTTTAAAGTGATTGGTTTGACCCAAGTCTGCGACTTCAAAGCCAGACACTTCTATCACTAGGTCATGTGAGCCCAGTTAGAAGCTGCTAATAGGCCTACCGTTATGAAAATGGTTGTTTCTGTACAGCTGTACCAGTATACTTGTAAAAGAGGTTGATATTTTTGCTGAGGTTCTACTTATAGGTTTCTGGTATTATAATAAATTTAAGAAGACTGTCCTGTTTTTTGTTTAGGTTGACTGCAATTTCGTCTTAAACTGATAGCCGGAAAGAAGAATGTAAAGTGAAGTGGTATTAGAGTAAAAACTTTGAAAGAAATGGGTGATTTTTTAAAGTTGTTTCGTCGTCAACGTTCGATGAAACAAGTAATTGATGAAACTAGTGATAATCAACGCAATGAAACATCTGCTAGTGATGCTGAGGAAAATGAAAATTCCGAAGCTTCAGTAGAACGTCACATGTCTGTGTGCTCGGAATATGGTCCAGGCTCATTTGCAATGTCATCGCATAAACCTAGTCATGGTTTCAAAGAACCCAAGGGTTGGAGAAAGTCTCTTCGTAAATTAAAATTAAAAAAACCTGAGCAAACGATTAGTGTTTCGTCTGATAATATTCTCAAAATGCCATCAGGGTCTTATATTTTCATCCCAAAAAATATAGATAAGTCCTCCACTGAAACAGCTGGTAAACGATGGTCCTATTCCCAAGACTTGTCTGAAGACAATGTTCCTGGTGCTCGTGAACTCCGTGGCAGCATTGAGAGAAAATTAAGCGTGAAAAAAGAAGTTGATGAAAATGAACACGTGAAAAAATATCGCAAGAAAAGTTTTAAACACAAAAAAAATGGAAAATTTTTCAACGATAATTCTGAGAATCAACATTACGTTGAATCTTTGAACTTTTCCGCTTGCCCTCAATATGAACATCCTGTTGATAATCGACTTGATAATTCTAATCTATCCACTTTCCAATTTGACGAGAAATCCATGTGTTCTCATCTTGAAAGAAGTCACTCAACACCGAATGCTACTGAACATGTACAAGATCCTTTCCAGAAACATGATTGGTCTGCTTTCGGATCGGAGGAGTGGACTTCAAGTGAAAATCGAAATTCCTATCATTTGACAGTAGACAATGACACCGCGTACACAAGTAAGTTGGGATTCACAATTGTATTCTACTCGCAGTATTATGGCAAAGCATGTTACGAGTGACATGGCCCATTTCTGGGGCTTGGCGCCTGGGGAGAACAACTCCAAAAAATTGTCGCAGAGGTAGCGATGCTGATGGTGTCTGATTTGACTGACCTGGGAATGAACCCAGAACTTCTCGTGCTGAAAGCGAGGTTTTTAACAACTACCCCAACAAACATCAACTGTTTTTATTTGTTGTGCTATTGTAAATTTGAAAATGCACTTACATAAATTTTTTGGGAGTAAACGTTTACTTTAACCAATTAATACATGCCATGTGTATATTTACGTATGCATTTTCATGGTGTTGTTGATCATGAAAACACTACAGAGTTTCTTAAAATCCTTGCTCTTGTGTCGTTGATGATTATTTCTGTAATTTTTATCCTTCTGTCACGAGAAATCGACGGACAGTTGAGACGCTGTGCATAGGACGAATCTAGATTCGTTCTATGTTAAAGAACTAGGAGTTGTCTTTTTTTCAAGTTTTTTCGATAAAGTATTGCTTTTGACTTCTTTAATTTGCTACTTGTCAGATTATCCTAGCAGGAATAATTATCGTGAGGCATCTTGTCTGACAAAGCAACAACGAGGCTTGGGTGGGCGTTGAACCATCAATCTTGCGATCATTGCCGTCGTAAATACGATGCTCCAAACCACTCAGCCACGCTGCCGACCCATTTGAACGCCAAAATCTTTTCTGTTTTCAGCTTCCACAAGCAACCAATCTTTTTCTTCCATGCAACCATCTACTTCCGGTCAATCAGTGGAATACGAAACACCAGATGAAGAAAATATTCCTCAGCAGTTTGTTGTGAGATGTTTTCAATTATTCATACAACTCATTACCAACTTTGTGCTGTAGGAATTGATAAATTTGTTGTGGAAGCCAGTGCCAGTTCCACGGCAACTCAAGATGCAGCTACCTTCTGGTTCGGAAAAGATTTGCATACTCAGTTGTTTGATTTATTTAGGATATTGATGAGGCTCTGGGAGATTACGAAGCTCCTGCAGGTACGCTGGATGCTCTACATGGTCAGCAAGGATTCGGGGAGAGCGATGAGAACACCATTAGAACACTCACGAGTTAGTAGTGTGCATTGAATGAGTTTTGTGGTGTCCAGTAAAGGCATCAAAAGCGTGTTTTCTTTGATGAATTTGGGCTCTCATATTTTTGCTGAGCCGTCCTGCTGTCGTAGTGGTTTAAGACATCGCTGACGTTGCACGAGCTGGTGGGTGCGATTCCTGGCCCAGTCAAATCGGACACAGAGTAGAATTTTTTCTCATTTGCGTTTTTACAATTCGTGTTTCTTACAAACTGCGTTGCCAATACGTCAAGGACGCAGCCACCAGATTGTGAGGCCATTTGCATTACTTTATTATGTTCAAAAGAATTGGTAGTTCTTGATTTTGGGCTGTTCGGTTGTTATGATGACCAAACATTGCGTGCGTGCGACTGTTCGGCGTGCCGACTCGACTTTGATATACCTAGCCCTGGTTCTAACCCTTATCTTGACCTTTTACGGTTTGTGGCTCCTTCTAGAGACTCTCAGCTCCAGTAGTTCCCTGCTCAGCGGTGAAATTTTTTCTCGGAATTTCCTTCATAGCGGCTACAGCAGTTTGCTGGTC
This sequence comes from Trididemnum miniatum, assembly GCA_964006365.1. Taxonomy (NCBI): domain Eukaryota; kingdom Metazoa; phylum Chordata; class Ascidiacea; order Aplousobranchia; family Didemnidae; genus Trididemnum; species Trididemnum miniatum. The sequence continues at coordinate 27,908,994 of OZ023237.1, forward strand.
ATAAAGTGGTTGATTAATTATCATTGATATCTTTCGCTTGAGCTCCTGCATGTTGTCTCGTGTTGAGAACCCCTAGCCTAATCGTTCGCACTAAAACCTCTTACGGTGAGCATCTTAGTTTGTTTGATGATGCCATAGAGCGGCACAGTGCTGTTTCGGGATATTAGCCCTAATCAGCCGCACTCAGGTAAAAGGTACACTCATCCTTCAGATTGCTTGGCCGTAATCAGCCAAACACCCCTCCAAATTTGTAATACCCCAAAAGAAGCTTTACCTTTGTGGTACGTAACAAGTACCGTGTCATTCCAGTCAAGTTATATTTACGTAACAAGCACCGCAGTGGTGCGTAACTATTATCGTATCACTCCTATGGCTGGAGTTGTTTGCAATTGTTGGTGATGAAGGAAGTTCCATTCTCCTACTCAACGCGTGGAAATCGTTATAACTTCCCATTCAGCGGGCCATGAAAAACGACGTTCGTTTTATTGTTTGATGATGTTGGAGATGTTTCTTACTTTGCGTTGTTTCAGGTTCACTTATGCGAGGAAGAGCGATTACTAAATACGAGCGCGAGGCTGAATTTGTTTTGGAAAATCTTGAATATCGTCCTGCCTCATTCACCACAATCCCAGATCATCATTATGTGGCCACTGATGTAAGCAATTGCGTCTGTTTTTCTGCTGCATTGCTTTTTTACCGCATGGCTACCATTTTATTGATCTAAGGCTGCCTTACCTGGTCGATTTGTTGCTGCCTGATGAGACAGTGTTGGCAGTCAAAGTCAAATCTTCAATATATTCGTGGTATTACACGGAAGTGTGGAGCGAGTGACCGGGTCCATCTCTGCGGCTTAGCGCCTGGGCAACACAGATTTAAAGATCGTCGCTGCGGTGGTGAGCTGTTGGCGATACTGTGTTGGCTATGACCGATTCGATTATGATCGATCCGATTATAATCGAACCGCTGTTGGCGAAGTCGTGAGCAGCCGCGCAGGCCGCCGGCGCAGTGTTGGTAGGAATGATTGCATTGAATCAAAACTTGGCTCATTACTCGCTGTAAAATGTTCCCTATTTTTTGAATGAAACGTATCGTTGTGCAGCTAATTGATATGTTCTTTGAACCCCAACACCTCATCTAGTTTTTTTCATGTTTGGTGTTCTCGCTTTCTCGTAGTGATATTCCACATCTCTTAATTTCGGGCAATTTGATCAAATCTGATTACTTACACATCAACCTTATTTTGCAGTACACAGAAGTGGATGGTGTGTCGGAAGGTATCACAGTGCCGGTGAGTTCTTTTGATCTTTTTAGTCGCCATTGATCAGGGTCGGATTAAGGGGGTTATGGGGGATACAGCCCCCCGTGACAGAGCTCTGTAAATCGCGTGTGATGTCCATTTCAGATTAATTAAGTATTCTAGAATAATTCCAAATCTTTTTTTTTTCGAATCCAGAATTTTGAATCTTTAACCGAATCCTAAATCTCTAAAATGGCCGTTAGCACTATTTTGGTATCAGTTCAGCACGCAACCGTTCGACTACTGCAAAACAAAAAAAGACAACCATTTGTTTCATTTTTAATGACTTTATAGTCAGTACCAGGATTACAACACTATAAATTCGAAGCATGTGTACACGCAGTGACGCAGTCATGGAGCTAACTGCGGGCATGCTTAAATTTTAGAAACACATGAAAAAATGCGGCTCCAGCATATATACAAGTGCTGCAATAAGCTGCATACTACATTCATGGCCTCCCACAAGCGTTTTACGGCCTCCGACGATCACCGCATGATCACACACACGAGACCCAGCGTGCACTTGCGTTTATGCGCAACGTCTAAAAAGATTTATCACGCGCAATTTTTCACAATTAAACCGAATCCTAAAAACGGAACCGGTTCAAAATAGGAACCGGTTCCTAGGATTCGACATTCTGAGATGGACATCCCTAGCTGCTTCTTAGGCCTTCACTCACTTTCATACGCTGTGCTCGGTTGGCGTAGTGGAAATAGACGTTGCTATCGGTGCATGAAGTTCTGGGTTCGATTCCAGGCCGGTCAAATTGGAAACAGTGTTGCCAACGGCTCGCCACCATTGCGATGTTTCGTCGGAGCTGTGTTGCCCAGGCACTAATCCGTGGAGATGGGCCTCGCCACTCACTACACACTTCGGCGTAATATCGCAAGTATTATAATGTTTGTTTTTTTTTTTTATTTCATCGGCATTAAAACTTGATCATTTTCATCAGACTTCTGATGACAACATATCGTGGGATTCAGATGAATTTGACGCCGATTCTGATCAATCCATGGATGAAATCAAGAAGAGCAAGGAGAAAAAAGAAAACAAAAAGGCGAGGGTGTGTGTTTCTTCCTGGGGTGCGAACTCGATCAACTCGTTATTTTTTTACTGGACGCGAACTTGAACTCTAAAACAAAATACCTGAACTCGAACTCGAAAAAAGTAGATTGAGTTCTGAACTTGTCCTAAATTTACAAAAGTTGCTTGAATTTGGCTTAAGTCCGATAAAAATAACTTAACTTAACATAAACTCTGTGACTTTCCTGTACTTGAACTTGACTTGCAAACTTTTGGTGAACTCGAACTTGAACTCGAATTGCTTGCGGGTTGGCTCTCCTGGCTTCTGCTGAGTGTGAACGTCTTTATTCAATGGATTGATGCTTACCAGCTCTGACTTTGATGTATTGCAGACGAAAGACAGCGACCGCGATTTACCGAAGAAAAGATTTTGGGATCGCAGTTCAGGAAAAAAGAAATCGATTACAAAAAGTAAGTGTTGAAGAAGCGGCGCCTACTATAGCAGTGTTAATCTTCTCTTGCATTTCAGCTTCTGATGTAGAGCCGAGTCTTTTTGTGGATCTGCATATACCTTCCGACAGGCATGATCCCCCCCAGTTACCCGCCATGATACCGGCTACATTGACGGAAAATCAGCTGAAGCGACGTCGAATTGTCGGGACCATCCTTTCAAGTGAACAATCGTACATCGAGTCATTGCAGAGATTGGAGAGTGATTACAAGTGGGTTCACACCAGGAGATTGCTTCTATGATGTCATAATTGCAGCTCAGATGGCGAGTGGTAAGAACGTCTGCCTTCGTAGCTGTAAACTCGGGTTTGATTCCGAGTCGGGTCAAATCAATTGCTACACAGCTTTCGTGCTTGACGCTCAGCATTGAAGGGACAATGTGGAGAACAAGCCGCAAGTTTACTTGTAGTTTCGTTGGAAAAGACCTTTACCGGGATCCCCCTTCTTAGAGTGGTAGACAGGTGGCTGTTATCTCTTAACAACTCGTTACAGCGTTTTCATCGCTTTTTCGTGTTAGGAGAATAAATACTTGGCAACTAAACTCGTGAAGACAACTACCTCTTATTGTTTTGTCACAGACAAGCATTATTGAATACCAAGCCTCCTGTTGTTGGTGCTGATGTCGTAGAGAAGATTTTTTACAAGATTTCCGCGATTCTACAGAGTCATCGACTCTTCCAGATGGCTCTATCATCAGTTGCGCTCACGTGGGATGAAAATGAAGAGATAGGAGGAACTTTTGTCGCCTCGGTCAGTTGAAGAGTGATGAGTAGCATTTGACTTGCTGAGTGATGCCTGTACGCAATGTTATTGTTAAGTAGTAGTTAGAACTCCGCAAGCGGTGTAGGAAGTCTGTAGTTCGATTCCCGGGCTGGTCAAATCAGAGACAGTCGCCATTGGCTCGCCACTGCTGCGATGTTCTTATCTCCCGGAGATGAACCCCGTCAAGACACTCTTATACGCTTAAGCGTAATACCGCGAGTATAATGAAGGTTTGATTTTTGTAGTTTTCGAAGCTCATGGTGTTGGAGTGTTACGGTGATTTCATCAATAACTTCACCGCAGCAATGGACACGGTCCGCAAAACTTGCGTTAGAAAGCCGCAGTTCCTCGCGTTTTTGCGCGAGCGTCAATCTGAAAGCAAAGATCGACTTAACTTGTACGGTCTTATGCTGAAACCTGTGCAGAGATTCCCACAGTTCATCATGTTGGTGCAGGTAGGCGATGAGAACTTTCATTCTTGTGTTTGTTTTCTCACAGAGCTATGTGATTGTGGCGTTGCAAGTTTGAATTATTGATGACGCCATCTTGTTTTGAATAATATATGATCTATGATCATCCACGTCGCCTATTATGACGTAATCGTGTTTGTTGTCTAACAATGTTTGAAATTTTGAATGTTCCAACCTCAAATAACTCATCACGAGCAGTCATTGCGCTGAAAGATTAACCCTATCCAACTTTTGTTGGGCTTTTAGACCCGCGGTTCTTGGTTCTGCGTCATAATCATTTTTTTGATGTCATAAGTAAAAAAATGGTTATGACATCAACAAACTGATTATGACGCGGAAACTAGAACCAGGAACCGCGGATCAGAAGCCCACGAAAATAGAACATGTGGACGGGGCAGATGGTGCTTGAGTGATCGTCCGCTTTCCTCGTTTCTGCGCGTGTTTTCAAATCCACTGCGACCAAACTAGCTGGTCAGGGAATCAAACTCGGGTTCCTACCTCGAACAGACGTTTCTGTTTTCATAGCAGCATTACCGAGCAGTTAGCTTGATGGTTAAAACACCGCTGATGGCGCCGTAGGTCTGGGCTCGATTCCCGGGCCGGTCAAATCGAACGCAATGTCACCGACGGCTCACCACTGCTACGACGTATATTCGGAGCTGTGTTGCCAAGCTGCGGAGATGGACCCCGCTACTCGTTATAAGCTTCGGCGTAACGTCATGAGAATCTTCATTTCTCATTCTATTGACTTTGGAATTGGTTTCGCAGGATCTTCTTAAGCACACCCCCTCTGCGCATCCTGACAGGTTGCAGTTGCAACTTGCTCTCACCGAGCTGGAAACACTTGCTGATCGTTTGAACCAGAGGAAAGCTCATGATGAAGATGCTTCCGACTTTCGAAGTTTGCTGGAAAATAGTAATTTGAAACTTAGCGCTCACACAAAAGATGGCAGAGAAAGAATTCTCCTCAAGCAAGGTAACTAGAATGTTCATTTTGCTCGTGGGGTTTCGCCGAAGTGTAACGAGTGGCGGAGACCATCTCCGCAGCTTAGCGCTTGGACAGTACAGCCTGAAGAAACGTCGCAAAGGTGACGAGCTGTTGGCGACACTGTGTCCGATTTGACTGGTCCGAATCGAACCGAAGACATTTGGTGCCAATAGCGGTGTCTTTAATCATTACGTCAACCGGGCAGCGATCGCTAGCGAAATAGCTGCTCGATTATTGCGGCATTTCGTTGCGTGTCACAACTTTTTGTGTGAATTTGTGGTTGAAGGTTTGTGTGCATGTGCGAGTGATTTTTATTAGCATTTCAGATTGCCGAGTGGTTTACAGCTTCCACCTCTGGAGTTGCAGACTCGGGTTGGATTCCGAGTCAGATCAAGCCAATCATTTTAAAATTGGTATGTCACATTTCACAGCTTCACTGCTTGACACTCAGCATTAAAGTAGCACTGTGAAGAATAAGTCGGCTAGTTTACTTGTGCAATTGGAAATGGCACTTAACGTAATTTCCGCTTTCTAAGACTGGTAGACAGATGGCCGGCAACTCCTAAGCGAGCTCGTTATAGCGCTTTGACCGCTTCCTCGTCATAGGAAGATAAAATATGCAAATTAATTAATTATACCGTAACAGGCGATGTACGAGAATGTGAATACAATGATGATGGGTTGCTGGAGAAAGTTAAGGATTGTCTCCTGGTTCTCACCAACGACCTGCTCATATGTTGCGCTATCAATACAAGGTAGGCAAGAAACATGCTCGGATTTAACATTTCGAATTCATAATCCTATTCGAATACAAACTAGACATGCCATAGGCCGCTAACAAACCGCTAACCGGTGTTTTTGCTGGTCCGTCAACGGCCCAGTTTTGGCTTTTGGGCACCTGACAATTTGGGAAATCTCTTGTAATGTTTCTGGTAAATGGTTTTGTAAATAAAAAGAATGGGCTTCGGGCAGGCCGGGCTTTGTTTTTGGGACGAGTTGCCGGATCGGTTACCGCTACTGGGCTAGAGGTTACGGGCTACTGGCTGTCCGGGTTGCAAAAAAGTCAACCCGCTCCATGTTTACTGTTGATACGACTTGCTTGTTACCAGCTATCTCCACATGAACAGTTTTGAACGTCGGGTATCACTGACCCAATCTCCTTCCTCCATATACGACGCTTTGCATCACACCGTGCGGCAAATCTCTTCATCAATAAGGTCTAGACGGTGATCTGTGTCGTCACAATGAGATGTCGTGTCTGTGTTGCATGGTTGTAGAGAGGGATGCGTGCTCGCATGCGTTGTTAGTTGAGTTCGAGTTCGTTGAGAATTTGGAAGCCCAGATATACTTCTTGATTTTTGTTTTTTAATTTAAGTTCGAGTTCAGTCATTTTTACCAAGTTTATGTTAAGTTCAAGTAGTTTTTGTTAAGTTTAAAGTAAGTTCAAAACTCGATCAACTGTTTTCGAGTTCAAGAATTCGTGTTTTTGGAGTTCGGCAAAAAATAACGAATTGAGCTAGTTGTAATTCGCAGCCATGATGTGGAGAATAGTCGCTCGATGTTTTCTATTGTTTGCGCTTTGCAAGGTCTTGTGGGGAATCCCCTGCTTGTTTGTGTTTGGTTTGGAGTACTGTGCAATTACTGCAATAGCATCGCTTCTATGTTAATTGTGACGTATGTGGTGGTATCAGCCTTTCGTCATAATGACGTCACGAGTGGTGTGTCGTTTCTCAAGCTGCTTTCGTAAACTGAACACAATAAATCTCATTACCATTTTGTGACGAGCATAGATTGTTAATTTATGCTAAGAAGCGCTTTAATCTTTGACCGCATCGCACGTACGGTATGTGTGGTTTGTACGGTAACGGTGTGTTTCATTATAGAAAACCTCATCAGCGAGGTGTGACGTCAACATACAAGGATATGTACAAGTTGAAGTGGAGGGTGAATTTAGGGGAGGGGGAAGTGAGTGACGGACCCCCAAAAACATCGAACACAAACGACCGGGAAGCTCTCCACGCTGATTTCATAACAATGCAACAGATCAGTAAGTGATTGCCTAATGCTGCGGTGACATCATATTCTCATTATGACTTCATACAGGTCGATTAGTGGAGCAACTGAAGCTGAGTCATGACGGGATTTCGAGCGCAGTTGTGGAGCGGTGCATGAGTGGATTGGAAATGAGAATCCGTCAAGCGGAACAAAACGCTACTCAGCCCGAAGATTCGTCTTTTTCGGTGAAATTCACCTCAAAGTAAGTGATTCTGTTGTTTGGTTTTGCCTCCCTGACCTCCTACTTGACAGATCAGAGACTGTGTCCCGGACGCTGGTGCTTCCTTTCAACTCACAGAAGGAGGAATGGCTTGATGCGATATCGAGAGCCAAGCTAGCCAATGGTGGGTGTGATTGAATACGGCAGGCTCTTAGGCGTGTGCGTGATTACACGAGCTGCTTTGAAATGAAATACAAAAGAACCCAAACACCAGATAGCAATGCTCAATATTATGACCTCATACAGGTTCCGAAAACATAGCAAGTGGTGACATAACAGAATAAAAATACATAAAATTAAAAGGGCTATTAATTCGCAAAAAGTATACATGAGATGAATAAAATAGTATACAGTACTTTAGTAATACCATAATATATAAGTAATAAACTCTTGTTAGACATAAGATACCTCTTGTTAGACATTACACAGTGCAGAATTTTCTTCGCTCACCGTCAGTTTTCCGTCAAGTTTAAGCTTATTTACAGCCAAAGTAAGTTTGAAGTTCAGTCTTTAGATTAGGTACCGTATAGCTTACTGACGCTGAGATTGTCTCTTTGGTCGAAGTAAGAGGTTTGTTTATCGTCTTAGTTTTGTTCCACCCTTCATGGCACCCTATTCTTAAATACCCGTGTTGCTTTTTTGCTTCGTTAGCCAATACCTGCAAAATCTATTTACTTTTTTTATACATTTTGTCAGCTTTACATTTGGTCATTAAACTTACATATATAAATTTTTTAGATTGACAGTGGTTACTAGGGTGTTTCTAAATTGCACCACTTTCGAATTTCAAAACGCGTACCAATTTTTCTGATGGAGTTTTTGACGCTGATTACAAATCTGATGTTAATTTTTGATTATGACGTCATCTTGAGGGTGCACCCCCGCATTTCTCGCGTTTTTTTGCGATTTTTGATATCTCGTGAAGCACTCACGATAGAAACTTGCAATTAGTGTCAAACGACGCAGAACATACGATTTCCTACATGTGTTCTGTACATTTGAAAATCGTATCGGTGCTAGAAAAAAAGTTACGGCAAAAAAACACATTTTAACCCATTTTTACCTATAAGTACGCTCGTATTTTTGTCGGAATTGTGTAAAAGCATACATTCATTGTGACGTCATTTTAACGCTAACCTCCTCAAATTAAAGTACAACAATAAAGTTCAAAAAGATAGGCGAAGCTGCTCATCAGCCTTTTATGCAAGTATTCGAAAGCATTTAAACATATCGTACTTAGTCACGAAGGCCTACCACATAAAAGTTCAAAGTAAGAGCTAAACCCATCCATTTACACAACTCACCATCAAACGCTCTACTGCCATAACTTATACAATAGCAACAATTCACGTGCAAATTACAGAGCAAAAGTTTTTCCACTGTAAGCATTGTTCTCTTCGTAATCACTAGGGCAAGTTTTTGTTGCACTAAAAAAATAAAAAAGTTGCGTTTATTTTTAACAAAAGTTGCAAAGTTGCTTGCAAAGTTGCAATTATTTTACAAAAGTTGTGAAGTTGCATGAAAAAATTTAAAAAGCGGTGAATTCAGTTGACAAAGTTTGTGTCTATTATGGACATGAACATGATTTATTCAAATACCGGTACACTGCTAAATATTTCCAAACATCGTCCTGAGCAAAGTGACGATCTTTAGCTAACAGCTGCTTTGCCCAGCATGCTGAAGCTCATAATTACAGAATATTGCGAGCCTATTGCTACAAAATAAATGACGCTGGAAAACCTCATTCATTGCGCATTCTGTGACAATTACGGCTTGCATTAAAACAAAGTAGACGTAACGCAGGCTTACTTACATCTAGGAAATTATTAGTAAAATAATTAAACAAGACTGTTCACACTTTTTTGCGAGATTTTTTAAAAATATTTCGTAAAAGCTGCAAAAAAAAGTTGCCTCTAAAAACCAAAAAAGTTGCAAAAAGTTGCAAAATAAAATTTTGGCAAACAGCTCTAAAGATACTGTAATGAAATTTTTCGTTGCTTAGAAAGCTTCCCGAGGCTGTAAAAAAAAGTTGCAGAAACTTGCCCTAGTAATCACATTAATACATGAAACGCCTATTCAATATTGCAAAGAAGTGTTCTAATGCGAGTAGCAGTTTCGCCACTATTTGGGATGGTGAATCAACAATTCTGTTTTGAACAATCTTTTTCGGTTTGCCTATTTGTCCTATTTGTCTTTCCGTCCCTCAGTTGTTGTTTTCGACGACTCTCCAAAAACATTGCAGGAAACCTCTGGCATGCGATAGGCCTACATGGAGCGTTTTATGCTCTCTGTTGTGAAAAAGCTTTTTCAAAACCAGCTTTGCCATTCTGCAGAAGTTTTTCGAGCGTCTGCATAACCCGGAAAGCGACAAAAACGCTTAAAGCGACGTTTTGTGGGGGTCACCCAATGAAGTGCGTGCTCGCAGAAGTATTTTTAAGGCAATATCAGCTAGCTCTACATCGACTTCTCGGTAGGCCAGTGAAAGATCTCGCTGGAAGAGAGTGGTTGCAGGGTCTTCGGCTGCTGCTGGCTTCAAGTGAATTAATAAAAAGAAAGGTACATAGCTTATACCGAAAGAATGTATGAAAACAATCCCAGTCAATTTTTGCTTTCCAACTTTTTCTCCAAGTGGCAGGACGTTGAGAATCAGAAATCGAAGACCCTGCAATCACTCTCTTCCAGCGAGATCTTTCACTGGCCTACCGAGAAGTCGATGTAGAGCTAGCTGATATTGCCTTAAAATACTTCTGCGAGCACGTACTTCATTGGGTGACCCCCACAAACGTCGCTTTAAAGCGTTTTTGTCGCTTTCCAGGTTATGCAGACCGCTCGAAAACTTCTGCAGAATGGCAAAGCTGGTTTGAAAAAGCTTTTTCACAACAGAGAGCATAAAACGCTCCATGTAGACCTATCGCATGCCAGAGGTTTTCTGCAATGTTTTGGAGAGTCGTCGAAAACAACAACTGAGGGACGGAAAGACAAATAGGCAAACCGAAAAAGATTGTTCAAAACAGAATTGTTGATTCACCATCCCAAAATAGTGGCGAAACTGTTACTCGCATTAGAACACTTCTTTGCAATATTGAATAGGCGTTTAATGGATTAATGTGATTACGAAGAGAACAGTGCTTACAGTGGAAAAAACTTTTGCTCTGTAATTTGCACGTGAATTGTTGCTATTGTATAAGTTATGGCAGTAGAGCGTTTGATGGTGAGTTGTGTAAATGGATGGGTTTAGCTCTTACTTTGAACTTTTATGTGGTAGGCCTACGTGACTGAGTACGATATGTTTAAATGCTTTCGAATACTTGCATAATAGGCTGATGAGCAGCTTCGCCTATCTTTTTGAACTTTATTGTTGTACTTTAATTTGAGGAGGTTAGCGTTAAAATGGACGTCACAATGAATGTATGCTTTTACACAATTCCGACGAAAATACGAGCGTACTTATAGGTAAAAAATAGGTTAAAATGTGTTTTTTTTGTGGTAACTTTTTTTTCTAGCACCGATACGATTTTCAAATGTACAGAACACATGTAGGAAATCGTATGTTCTGCGTCGTTTGACACTAATTGCAAGTTTCTATCGTGAGTGCTTTCACGAGATATCAAAAATCGCGAAAAAAACGCGAAAAATGCGGGGGGTGCACCCTCAAGATGACGTCATAATCAAAAATTAACATCAGATTTTGTAATCAGCGTCAAAAAACTCCATCAGAAAAATTGGTACGCGTTTTGAAATTCGAAAGTGGTGCAATTTTGAAACACCCTAGTGGTTGCCGTATTATAACCGAAACGTTTCTACATTTGAATATGCTTCAATTTGTTTTGGCTATTTTATTTGTAATTGAACTTTCCAAAACTTTTTTAGCTCAGTTGTAACGCTCGTCGTTATCAGTGCGGTAGGTCTGGGGTTCAATTTCCGGGCCCCTAACACTCATGAAATCGGACACAGTATCGTTAACGGCCCGCCATCTGTGCGATGTTTGTTCGGAGCTGTGCTGGCCAAGCGCTAAATCGCTAAGATGACTTCGACACGAGTTTTGGTCAGAAAATAGCGCTGTGCGTTTTTTTTTTTATGCAAATTGGTTATTATTTTGACAGCCCCAGGCAACCTGGATAGTTGGTTCACCCCTGAGGGGGGCGATGTTGCTGTTCAGTGGCATTCCCCTCTGTTTCTTCGAAGTATCAGCACAGGAATGCCATATCAATCTTTACAGGTGCGTGCTATTTTCATCTAACCTTTGACCTCTCACTTTTGACATTTGACCTGTGTAGATCCAGTGCGCGTACGCGTTCATGCCTGCTAGTCACGTGACACAGTTGTGGTTATCTTGCCCGACCAGTACAGTGCTTGCACTCGTCAGTATGTATTACATCACAGAAGAAAAAGTCGAGAAAGTACACGTCATGCAGGTGGGTCACTGACGTTGTTGAATGACGTCATTCGTTGACGAGATTGTATTGTAGGTTGAGAGCTCGGTGCAGTGTATGGAACATTGGAACCCATCAGGAGATTACTCATCTATCTGGCTTGGAATGGAGTCTGGATGGTAAGTGTGTGGTTGCTAGTTCGATTCCCGCTGATGGCTTGTAGCGGTACCACGCGCACATTGCAGATCCTATGTGACCGGTTCGACTCCCGGCTGGAGCCGATAGCGCTCTTCGCAGTCTCCGTCAGTTTCTGTTGATAAAATATTCGGAATACAATAAATTAATATGGGACGAAAATAGCTTAAGGGGAAAAATAACGTCACAGCAATTCTTGAAACTGGACGTTTCGACAACATAGATTTAGCTGTCATCATCAGGAGTGCAAGCATGGCAGTACAAAACTGAAAGATATTAATATTCAGATTTGCTGCGGCTTTATTCACGGGCGGTTAGCTCAGTTGTTAAATACATCGCTCTCGGTGCAGTAGGTCTGGGGTTCGTTTCCCGGGCCGCTCAAACCGGACGCAGTGTCGTCGCTGCGATGATTCTTCGGAGCTGTGTTTTCCAGGCGCTCTGCCACCTTGCCACTCACTGCACGCTTCGGTATAATAAGTATAATGAAATGCTGATTTGATTTTGCGGCTTTTCCTTCGACTAAAAACACCTTCAACTGATCAAGTGATTGTAGTTTGTTGGAATATTTATCCGACGGAAACTACCGGAAGTTAAGCGAGGTTGCCATGCCAACGATGTCGACCGTCATGATCATGAAGGCGCATGCCAACATTCTGTACGTCGGTCTACTCGATGGAACACTTGCTATGTACACGAGAAATGCGGGTGCGTATCCAGTAATTTGTTAAGTAACACCGGTGTGGAAGTTGCTGGTCTACTGGTTAAACACTTCGGCGACGGTGCGGAAGGTCTGGGGTTCGATTCCCGGGGCGGTCGGAAGCAGTGTCGCCACCGCTGCGGTGTTTTTTCAAAGTTGTGATGCCCAGGCGCTGAGCCGAGGAGGTGAACCCTTCGGCGTGATACAGCGCGAGATTTTCTGACTAAGTTACAGGTTGGTCGGACGCGAATCAATATTGTTTCAGGAAGCTTTGGGCTGGACCATGTGTCGTCTATAGTGGTTGGTACTGGGCCGCTTATCTACTTGTCCCCGGAACACGATAAATTGTGGGGGTGCTCCGGAAATAACGTGGTCACCATTTGGGATGATTTCGTATTTTCGTTGTTCAGTGTCGACAAGAGTTGTGTCACTAAACGCATGATTGTCCCTGATTTCTATATTTTTATCCTCCTGTCACGAAAAAGCGGCGGAGGCGCTATGCATAAGACGAATCCAGACTCGCTTAAGGGTTGTTTTTGTTTCCGAGTTTTCCGGTTGAGTTTTGCTTCTGACTTCTTCAATTTGCTGCTTGTTCGATTCCACCAAGAAGAGATAATTATCGTGAAGCGTCTTATCCAAGGACGCAGCTACGAGGCTAAGACGGGAGTTGAACCATCAACCTTGCGATTATGACAGCCGCAATAAGGACGCTTTAAACCACTGCGCTACGCTGCTTTGTCGCTTGTGGAGCGATGAATTCCTGAAACGCGATTTGTTACGTCATCAGAGTTGAAGAACCAACCAACTACTTGATTGAAAGTCGAGTGCTAGTCATATGACCTCTTGTGTTCAATCAGGCGTGAACTAATTCAGTAAAAGTGCATCAATAAATTATTTGTTTTGGCCAATTTTTTCTATCACGCGAAAGGGGTGCTACCAATTAGGCAGTGCAGGCCAAGCAGTGTATGGTAGTGCAGGCACTGTTTCAAAATAATGCAAATAATAATCACTGTTTACTAATAATTGCCTGGATATGTGCAAGCGATCTAGCAGATCGATACTGCAGTGTACCATCCACAGGATCCAGTGCAGTAGAATGCATTCCAACCACACCTAGACAATTTAGTACCGGTACAAGTGGTGTACTTTACTACCGGTACCTATATGTAGTACTTCTATTGTTCTGTGCAACTTGTTTTTCTATTGCAAAAACTGATTTTTTTTACTTGCACTAACTAACAGTGCCTGCACTATCTACACTGCCTGCACTATCTCCACTGCCTGCCTTGCCTACAGTGCCTGCACTGCCTATTTAGTAGTACCGACGTGAAAGTGATCAAAATGCTATGACGAGCTCGCTTAGGATTTGCCGGACATGTATGTACTCTGTGAAGATGGGGAAATCCTGCTAAGTGCCTTTCCAACAGCGCAACGAGTTAACTTGCCGACTTGTTCTCTAGACTGTCCCTTTAACCCTGAGCGTGAAACAGGCGACTCGGAATTTAAACGGACGGCCAAGTGGTAAGAGCGTCCGCTTCGGAAGCTGTAGACTTTGGCTTGATTCCAAGTCGGGTCAAATTAATGACTTTGAAATTGGTATTCACAGCTTTCCTGCTTGACGCTCAGCATTACAGGGACATACTGTGTGACGAACAAGCCGGCAAGTTTGCTTGTGGTGTCGCTGGGAAAGGCACTTAGCGGGATCCCCCATCTTGGTGTGGTAGACAGGTGGTCGGCAACTCGTAAGCGAGCTCGTTTAGCGCTTTGATCCCTTTTTGTGATAGGAGGATAAACATTATGCAAGTAAACTAAATCCTAGGCTATAGCTCCAAACGCTCTTACCTCTCGGCCATGTGAGCTGTTAATTTCCTGATTATTGTTTTAGCTCGCGGTCGCTGCTTATGGATGGCGAGGACTTGGTTGTTAGTTTGGTTACCCGTGTGGGCCGGGGATTGTGGGTAACCTTCGCGCACGAGTGCACGCTCAACCTCTACCATCTCGATTCTCTCTGCAGACTTCAGGAAATCAACTTAGCGCGATTTATTCGAGAATTTGTACAAAGTAAGTAGTGTGCTCGTGTAGATATCTCTGTTGTGGAACAATGACGTATACAGTAATTACGAGATCAAGAAGAAAAAATGGAACCACAGCAAGTCTTAGAACTGTACGTTTCCGCAACAGATTCAGTCAGCATCAGCAGCTTTCAGTTTTGTGCTGCTTACACTACTGATGATGACAGCTGTATCTAAGTTGTCGAAATGTCCATTTATAAAAATTACTGTTGCTTTACTTTTCCTCCTAAAGTTATTTTCTATGGTGTGATTGATTGCCGTGGTTTATGCTCAGGTCTGGAACTCTCGGAATCAATCAGTGAAATCTGCCATATCACCAGTCTCTCTAGCGCCCACTCGCAGCTGTTCGTCGGCACGAGCAATGGCCTCCTTTTGGCGATGCCGCTTCCTAAATTGCCGGATTCCGTGCCCAAGATAACAGGTGAGTGGAATCTGCTCTGAATTATCTCCAAGCCTGTTTGCATGTCATGTTTTTGATGACGGAAATAGAACTCGATTATGAAGAGTGCAGCGACATAGCCTAGCGGTGTGAGAGCAAATTTACCAATGCTAGGTGACGTGTTCGATTCACGGCTTGAGCCGATCGCATTTGACATTAGTACCGGGTGGCAGCTGATTCTAAGGGCACACTTGGCAGTCTTACTCAATTGCGATTGAATTCCAATTTTAAAATTAATGCCTGATATTATTGTCGTAGAGCATAGCTAGCCGGTCTCGACATCGCTGCCCGTGCAATGACCGCGGAGATGGATCCCGCCACTCGT
The DNA here is from genome assembly GCA_964006365.1 of Trididemnum miniatum. Lineage (NCBI taxonomy): Eukaryota > Metazoa > Chordata > Ascidiacea > Aplousobranchia > Didemnidae > Trididemnum > Trididemnum miniatum. Next base: position 27,924,421 of record OZ023237.1, read on the forward strand.
TTCGGTGTAATACCGCAAGTATCAGTATAGTGAAGATTTGTTTTTTTAATGTATCTTTCGTTTTTGGAAAATGAAAACGTACACGCATGCGCAGTCCGCTGTTATGATTTCAACCATTTTGTTGCAGGTCCTTGCAAAATAAGTCGGCATGCTGTTTCTGGGCCTCTTTCGTTTCTATTCGCTCCTCAGTTCCCCCTAACGCGTCGTCCGACCCCCCTGCCTGATGACCCCCCTCCCGTACCCCGCAGAGATGACCTGGATGATACGCTTGTGACGTCATCAAAGGATGACGACGACGAGAAACGATCAACATTGTAAGTCTTGAAGAAATGATGGGGCGCGGATTTGATGAGGATTTTTGTCAAATCTGATCCGTTTGTTAGTTTATTTTTTCCCCACTGTGTCTCGCTTTGTCAGCGACAAGTTTCCCAACCGTCGTTTCTTCATCACCCACTTTTTGATGCGACTGACCCTCAACACCAGAAATGTTTTAAAGTAAAGTAAATGAAAATTCGGCTGCAAAAAACGGTGTTTTTCCAAAAAAACGGTCTTTATCCTTGGGAGTGAAACTCCGGGACATTTTTCTAACAAGGACAAGACGGTGTTTAATTCCCCACCTGAATCCCCCCTCCCTGGTTGGGAACCCCGTATTCACCCATGACATTGTACCGGTCGCTCATCGTTCGCGACCGCTTCGTTTTTTTGCCGCACTCAAAAGACGAAAATCGCTGAAGTTAAGCTCGAGAAAAATGGATTGAATTTTGAAGTTAAGGTGCGTTTACCGATACGCGGCAATGCGGCAATTGGGAAACTTGCAAACCATACTGGCCTGTGATTAACGCGATATAAAATTTGCTCTCCTGCGCCAAGCAAGCTGATGGTTCGATGATGTCGTAACAATGAAACGTGCATTGTCTCATTTCCCGTCGTCAAGGTTATTTCAAACATTTTTTTGATACCGAGCGACGTAACGGTAAAAATTGTACAGATACCATTCCTTGATATCGTATGTTTTTTATCGGGTTGCCGCACCAAAGTTCAACGTAAGAATAAAATAAACAAAAATTTTCGGTATTCGCGTTGCCGCGTATCGGTAAACACGCCCTTATCTTAAACTTGAATTTAGCATAAACATGATAAAAATTACTGAGATGAAAGTTGAACTTGCAAAATTAGAAATGAAAAACTTGAATTGGAACGTGGCTGGAAAACTTTTAGTGAACTCGAACTGAATATACTTGCGGATTTGTGATCCTGCCGGAGATTATCTTTTATTTTTGAGCCTGAATATGAAGGCGTTGTAGTGGACAAGTACAGCTGTTTCTATCGTGTTGAGCCTCATCAGCAAATCTTTTATTTTAGAACTCCCTCCAAGGTAAAATACTTTGCCCATACACCCCCAGATTCTCCCCCATCATACCGAGAAGTGATTTCCTCTCCCTACGTGGGGGATTCACCGAAAAGCCCCCATCGGCCGCCTCCCCCCTCCAAATTGGCTCTGCGCCGCTCAGAAAAATTATTCGAGTCTTCTCGCTCGATGGCGCTAACCCCTGAGAGTGGGACCGTGTACCAGCGCATGCAATCAATAGACAGCCCCCAAACGGTGAGTTATCTTCATGGTACTTGCGGTATTACGCCGAAGCGTGTAGTGAATGGTGGGTTCCATCGTTTGGGCAACACATCTCCTAACAAACGTCGCAGTGGTGGCGAGCCGTTGATAATTCTGTGTCCGATTTAACCGGCTCAGGAATCGAGCCCTAGACCTACCGCACAAATAGCGATGCCATTAGTTTTGCGCCAGCCGATGTCTGGTTAATTCACAAGATATCAGTGCACGTGATTGCAACGGCGGCGGTACCACGGTACAACGGCGGTTATCTTTTCCTGCGGACAATTAAGTTTTTGCGGGTTAGAAAGTACGGTTAGTATCTTACACCTCGTTGATGTGGATTGTGGAAACTAATGTTTAGTAATATGATTTGAGCTGGCAATGTGGTCTTGTGGCCAGGTGTAAAAACTCGATATTTTTGCCGAATTCGAAAAAAGTTGATTAAGTGTTAATGTCCTAAAGTTGACGAAATTGCCCAAACTTAACCTAAACCCGACAAAAGGTGGTTGGACTTGACGTAAACTCGGTAGAATTACTGAACTGTGCTTGCAAACTTTTGGTGTAGTCGATTGTTGAAAATGCGCGCGAGTTTTCCTTGTACTTCAATAACAAGTCGTGTTTATCGTCAGGTCAACTTCGTCAAGTGGAACGAAAAATCGACGAGGCATTGTCCCATGCTGCTTGCCTGTGGGGAGGGATACAAAAAACTAGGGGCGAAAACGCACAGGCCGGGGTGCAGTGGTGAGGGCCTTTCCCCGAGTATTGTGTGTTGGAAGGTGACCACTTGATGGAGCTATAGGGCGTGAGTTTTTTAGATGAATGCTCAATTTTTTTCATGATCTGCGTCTCGTTTTATTTTCGTGTTGTGTTATAATTGCATTTCTATTTTTTTTATTCAAGTTCCAACTATTTTACCTATTTGTTTACATTGTTTGGTGTGACGTTACATTAAGATAATGGTGCAATTGTGCGTCACTTTAGCAACAACCAAAGTTGCTTAGCGTCGTCGGTTACCTCGCCATTGTGTAGCTTGGTGCAATGTCTGCTCACATATTAACCTTACGTTCAATGCAAATTGTTTGAGGAAAAATAAACCACGATAATTCTCAACACTGGACGTTTCGACTGCGTAGATTCAGCTGTCATCATCAGGACTCAGCAGTGTACACAAGGCTGTACGAAACTAAAGAACTAGAATGTTCAATTCTAACTGTATGCTGCACGTTATCGAGGCTCTCAGGTGTAAGAATTATGTGGCATTATTTTTCTTGAGCTATTTTCGTCGCATATTAACTATAATCCAAATTGTTTATTTTCCCACTTAATGGAGCCAAATCACTTCTGAGCTGATATTTTTTTGCACACAGGGTATTCCATTCATATATCGTAGTAGTTGCATTGAGGTTCCATTGAACCGGTGCTGACCTAGTTTTAATGCAAAGTGTTGCTTTGTAAATATTCGCAAGCCATTTAGACTCGTTGATCTTATGCACTAATAAATTGCGAATTGTCCACTTCTGTTATTACTGTGGTTCTTAGCCACGGGGCACCGGTATTCGTATCTTTTGGTGGTCCGCGAATGCATTTATCCAGTCCACTTTTCAATAGGCCCACGGCGTTCTAGTTAGTGCAACCTAATGTCATAATTCCTTTTTTTTTGTCGGTATCAAAAAATTATGATGCAGAAACTAGAGCCGCGGGCCTCAGCTAAAGCCCACTAAAGTTGGACATGCGGACAGGGTAATTGTAAAACCGCAGAGTTACAAAGAATAATGTAGTCACCAATATTTTCACCGTAATTTTAAAAAATCTTAAAAGTTTAAGGCTTTAATCGTAAGTCCTTTTCAGAAAGGGGTCAGAGATTCAGAAGGCTGGGAACCACTGCGTTGTTTTTGTATGTGCATTAATTGCTAGTGCATTTTTTGTCGCGCTTGGATGAGCTTTATTGACATTGTTTCATGATCTTCGAACTCGGGGTTATACAGCTTTAACAGCACTTAAAATCACTTACACGTTTTCGACCAGTCTCAGTATTTCTCATGACATTGCACATACTTTTCTGACCTGTTTTTTTTTTTGTTCTATTTTCTGATTTTAATCTTGAGGCAAAAATCATGCGCCGTAACGGCAGCTTAGTATATGGCTCAATGGGAACAGCGTCCGTCTCTGGAGCTGTAGACTCGGGTTTGATTCCGAGTCGAGTCAACCCAATCGGTATTCACAGCTTCCCTGCTTGACGTTCAGCATTGAAGGGACGATGTGAACAAGCCGGCAAGTTTATTTGTTGTGCCGTTGGGAAAGGCACGTAGCGGTATTCCTCCATTTTAAAGTGGTAGATGGATGATCGGCAACTCGTAAGTGAGCTCGCTAAAGTAGCTGCTTTCTCGTTATAGCATAATTGCGCCACTGAACAAGCATTACTCGCTGCTACATGGTCTTCTGGTGATAGACCACGTAGACCAACCACAATTCGAGTGTTGACACCGCTGATTGTGTTGCAGTTTCATTTACATACGAACCGGCCGGTTAGGTTAACAGTTAGGACAATGCGATTAGTGCCGGAGGTCAAGGGTTCGATTACCGGCTTGGACACAGTGTCGCCAACGGCTTGCCACCGCTGCGATGTTTTTTGGAGCCGTGTTGTCCAAGCACTAAGCCGCGGAGATGGATCCCGCCACTCGTTACACGCTTCGGTGTAATATCGAGAGTATAACAAAGATTTGATGTTCGAAAACGCATTTTTCCTACAATCTCTAAATCTTTTATGTAAAGTTCAAATCAACTCGGCAACTGGGCCGTTTTGATTTAGGGAAAGACTAATTTTTGGGTATATCCCATGGTCTTGCAAACCTGTGTTTGGCATTTGAAGCTGATGTTTGGAGGACTGATTGAAAAGTGCAGAACACCCCTGACCGCGTCGGGGGGTCATTTGCCCTCCCCGTTAATCCGGCCCTGCCCTGTAGTTGATTGTATTAATCTGATTTGCAAAGTTTGCTCGCACATCAATCTTATGACGTCATGCTGATTCCAGCACAGTGCGGTAATTGTCCCTTCAAATCGTGCTGGTTCAGTGTTCGCTGTTCCATCATTTTGAGTGGTTGAAACTGCAAGATTATGACATTTCTCTCCTAATCTCACCACTGAAGTGCAGAATTTTTGCTTGAAGTTAAAATTCATTGACTATTACACGACGAACAAGTTGAGCTGGATCAGGCAATGAGAGGCCTCACGCCGTTTTGATTCCACGCTTGCCGCTAGTGATTACTGATCGACAAAATCAGGTGATGTCATAGTCGTGTAATTCGACAAAATCACCACTCGTTCATCGTCACAATGATGTAACATCACAATGTTGACGTCGATGAATGATGCAAGTATCCAGTAGGATGGGCAAAGATCAAACCAGTTTGATTCGAACCAACGCATAAGGAGCTGGGACAATTACATCTGATTTCAATCAACGTGACGTCATAAGATTAATGTGCAATTGACGGCTATGTTGATTATGGTGTTTCTAGTAATAAAATAACATCGAAACTGTTGTGTACATGTGGAATGCGGCTTGCAGAAAAAAAAAACGACATTGCAGTAACATATTAACCAACACAGCAATTCCTTAAAGAGTGTTGGACAAAATTGGCACCAGGACATGCTGGTATGCACCAGTGCAAATGGACACCGGACAAGTGGGACTGGTCTCGTCGTAACATATTGAGCGAACGTGTCAATTTGTTCTGGAGCACCTTCGTTCCTCCGCTTGTTGCCCTGCTTTACTGCTGCGGTCAAGCAGGAATCTGGCAAATTCACTTCATTGCCATTCTAAAACTTTATCGTGATCAATCCGCCAACATAATTATAAATGCAAGTTGCACAACTTGACTCGATTCACATTATTCGGGTCTCTCGTGATAAGACCATGACCAAGCAGCAACTCGATATGAGGAGGCCAATGTTGCGAGCCCAATGTTAAATACGGATGCTCGCTGCGGTTAATACTGAGCGATATCAAATCGTCGATCAAATGATTAAGAGGAGTCACTTTGTCCAGGAGTGTGACGTCATCCGTTGATGACGTATCGGGTTTTGACGAGTAGGGAGTGGCGAAATGTTGGTTCGTAAAATTCTTCAATTCTTTCTTTACTTTGCGACGAAGAACATCGCTTTGATGTTTTTTAATTTGTAATTCTTCATGATAAGATTCGATGAAATGAGACTCCGCTGCCTCTGATGGAGGATCTGGCTGCGATTGAAGACGCTCGAGCAACGCTTCATGAAGTTTGCTCTGCTCCAAGATCAAGTTTTCTTTCTCTTCAATTTCTTTATCCAAGGAAGTGCACCGCGCTCGGGAGATCTGTAGTTATGTAATTGGTGAAGTAACTGCTCAAACAAAAAAGCCTCAACATATAACCCTAACTCCACTCTAAAGCCCGGTGTTGGCTGCCAGATTCTATATTTACACGCAGGTCACTTAATTTTGATCCGAGTGTCACAATAATAATATTAAAATAACTAATCATTAAGTATCTCTTATTTTCAGCTCCATTTCACGTAAAAATAACGTTATCTTCTAAGCAGATAAAAATAAACTTAAGACTTAAGACGATGCTGACTTGAAGAGCGCAAGATCACTTCGCAGTCTCCCTCAATTACAGTGGTATTTTCAGTTCAGTATTATTCGAAAACGACCTCAATTACTACTAAAACACAGCAGTTCAATGACCTACTTGTACGAGTTTATCTGTCTGGTCGATCACTTGCTCCAGCTGGCCGAGTAGTAAGGAGGATACTGCAAGCGGATGGTGGAGTGGAAGTTGAAACTCGTCTTGCTCCTCACGTTCGAGATCGACGTGAAGTTTAACCAATTTTGTTTTTAAGATTGATTCAGCATTTTGAGGAGTTACGTCTAAACAATAATTTCTTAATTAATTACTATGCACGTCATCAACTGTGCTATGAAAAGTCTGTGGAGCTAATTAGTTCCATATTCAATTATTCATCTTCATATCACGAGAAAGCGTCATAGCGAGCTCGTTTAAAAGTTGCCGACCATCTGTCTACCACTTCAAGATGGGGAAATTCCGCTACGCGCCTCTCCCAAGAGCGCAAGTATTGCCGGCTTGTTTTCCACACTGACCCTGTACAACTGAGCGTCAATGCGGGAAGCTGTGAATACACAAATTTTACATCATTGGTTTGACCAGGCTCGGAATCAAACCAGAGATTACAGCTCTTGAGGCAGACACTCTATCTACTTGCAAATCTAAGCAAATTGTTTTCTACCACAGTTGCTACTAACTTAACCATGGTAGTTACTTGCCCTAACAGCAAAAAAGTGGCAATAGATTGATAAACCTGCAAATTTATGTTTCAGAAAAATCAATTTCATACAGTAATAAATAACTAAAAATCAAATTTTTGCTTTGAAAAACTCAGCATTACCAGTGTTTAAAGCCTTTTCAATTAAAATCTTTTGCGACTTTTTAATTTCTTCATTCAACCTTATGCAATTTTGTTGAGTGTTGATAATAGCTTGATTTAAGGTTTCTTCCATAGCAAAATAGTGAGTTAAATTGTAGAAAAATTATCGAAACTGATCTAAAAGCACAAGATTTAGACAGACAGACGTTGGAATGTTGGCGAATTACCAGCAGCAGGATCGTACCAACACAACACAAGCACCAAGCGCACAGTGAAAAACAAAATTAAGATGAAAAAATAACACATTTACAGGACAAAAAATTCTGAGACAGGGAGCAGGCTTTTTGCATTTTCTAAGTGTACAGAGATGGGGAAAATCTAATGCAGCCCAAAAATGAATTTGTCAATCAATTATCACGTGTATCAACCGTATCAGCACAAGATGTTGCTATCATCAAGTCAACTACGAACACGATTATTCGGTATGAAAATGAGAGAAAACTGACAAATGATTTGAGAACCAGTTCAAGTCTGATGCTTGTATTCGATGTCTTGTACAATGAAAAAACAACACTGACAAACAGGTATAAACAACATGATAGACATCAAGGAAGCTGCGAAGGAATAGATAGATGCGGAGTCTGCAGCCACCTTCAAACAAATTTGATCGTAGTCCAAGTTGCAAAATTAATAAATCGATAAAGAAACAAAACGTTGATCAGACACATTTCTTGCCGCACTACAAGACAATACACTGAACATGCGAGGTCATTTGAAAACTTTGCTATTTCTAAATAAACTGCTCTTCAAGTGTTTCCAGTGAAACCACAAAATTATTTGAACTTTGATGAAACACTAATCGCCATTTTAAAATAATTAATTGCTCAAATTCGCACACAATATTCCTGTCTCCTTGATTTAGCTGCATGAAATTTTGGGCAACTTCAAAACTCAAATCTTCATTGTACGCACGGTATTACGCCAAAGCGCGTGACGAGTGGCGGCTCCATCTACGCAGCTTGGTGCCTGGAATTCCGAAGAAACGTCTCAGCAGTGGCTAGTCGTTGTCGACTCTGTGTCCGGTTTGACCCGGCCAGGAGTCGAACCCAGGCCTCCTGCACCGACAGCGACGTCCACCACTACGTTCACTGCATCCCCCCTCCATATTGTCAATGAAACGCAGAAAGACAGCAGAAGATAAACATAAGATGATTTATTTGTTTTCAGCAAGTGAATAACCCAAACAATTCTTAGAATTTGCTACAATTCGTATGAAAATATCGCCCATAAATGTTGCAACGGTAGTAAGCATATTAAACTCAATAAAGCATCAAAAGAACTCATAAAAAACACAGCTACCCAAGTAGACTAGTTAATAAGAATCAAACTGCGATTCGCTGTAAATACTAGCTACATTACAGTGAGCTGTAATAAGCGTGACGACGTGTTTTCAGAACTGGAATTCAGTTAATATGAGCTCTGTTGCAAAAAAATCTATTTTCTGGAAAAACGCTGCACCCATGGTCAACCTTAGCAAAGATTTTTTTTCAGTGAGGGCTGACCTTCAGCTCAGACTGCTCGAGAATTTTGCAAGATCAGTGATTACTATAGAATTGAATACACCATACAAGCAGAACTGCTAACTCGCTAGCATTGTTAATCGAGCTCAAGTTCTTCATTATAGATTTTGCGAGTTCAAGTTAGAATTTAGTTATTTTTGCAGAGTTTGTGTTAAGTTTCAGCAGTTTTTGTCATGTTCAAGATTCATTCAAAACTCAATAACTTCTAAGTCCCAGTTCAGGGTCTTTTTTCGAGTTTATGTTCGAAAAAAATACCGAATTGAGCGAGTTGATTTCAGAGCGCTGCACACAACATCAAAAAAATGCAGAGAAGATGCTATGCATATGTGAACTTTAAGATACAAAAAAGTATATATATATATACAGGATATATTTAACCAATAGCGTTTGCGTGGCATCCATACAATGATGTGACTGAAGTATCACACACAAAATATGAAAACACATACATTAATCTCAACAGACTCATACCAATCCTTGTTTTTCTATCATTAAAATCAAAAACGAGCGTACCGGTACCACAAAAAAATTACATTTCATCATCTTCAATATCAAGCTCTGCAAAATTACCACATTCAACATGTTTAGGTCTGACAAATGCTCCGTAACCATTTTCACATTGAAAGTATGATTTCCCCTGCACTGTACCGTCATGTTTGCCGTAAGGTTCATCGTAACGAACACCGACCCAGATATGAGGACGAAACTCAGTGTAACCCAAGTATTTAACCTCGCCACGCCGAACCATTTGACCAGGGACATTAACCTGACACCTTGAACCAACTTTGATCCGATGCATGGCTTCCTCGTCTTCAAGCTTTCTCTCCTGTTCAGCTTTCTCATTTGCAGCGATTTCTTGAGGATTAAATTTTCCCAATTTATTTTGTTTCAGAAATGATCTCACAGTTTCTTGTCTCTTCTCATAATTCTCCTCGGACATGTCGTATTTTTCAACTTTAGTCACGTCGTTGAAAGAGCTTGCTCCTTGTGGGTTTTTATCGATCACATGCAACCTCATCCCATCATCAATATGATACGAACCCAAGATTGCATCAGGATTGTCCAATCGAAACATCATTTTGTCTTTTTTGTACACTTCGATTAATTGATCTTTGATAAGCGTCCCCGTGATTAATTCCAACTTTTGCATAATTTCAGCAATGCTACTGCCTCGATCAAATCGTCGTTCGCTAACAAACGATGTAGCTGTGCTACTCACCAATACATTAACCACACTTGCAGAATGAACTTCCATGATAATTATTAACAACCAAATTCAACAGTGAAACCTTAAATATATCCTATATGTATGATCAGAGATGGGCATTTATCGGCGATAATTTATCACCGATTATCTTTATCGCTCAAAATAAATTATTTATCGATTACCGATATCGCTTTTGTTATAATATTTTGTTATCGTCGATAAATTATCGCGATAAACGGTTTTTTAAGCACACAGTGTTTTAACTTTAAAGTTAGTGAGTTGGCGCTATGGAAAAAACACACGGTGTCCATTAGGACTTGTAGTAATCTTAAAAATTTATCTCTTTGTTTCGTTTAATTTCACGGCAGAGTCCGTGAACCGCTCTCTTTTATTGAAAAATCTGGAAAAACACTTTCGCAATTCGACTTACAAAAAAAATTTGTCAAGCACATTGAAAATTTACCGCAACATTTATCAGAAAAAATTATCGATTATCGATATTGCTATAAGAAATTGAGATTTCTCGATTATCGGTATCGCCAAGGACTTTTTTAAAGTTATCGATTATCGTTATCGCTTTAGTACAAAAAGGTTTATCGTGCCCATCACTGTATATGATACACACAAAATAAGAATGATATCTGGTGTCATTTTGCCACTACAGAATATGAAACACCATAAACCATTTCTTACGACTTCGCCAACAATAGTATCTGCATCTAGTTGCATATTTACTCTCATATCATGGGAAAGCAATCAAAGTTCTTTACAAGCTCACTTAGTAGTTGCCAGCCATCTGTCTACCACTTTAAGATAAGGGAATCCCACTAATCGCCTTTTCCAACTGGACAACAAGCAAACTTGCCGGCTTGTTCTCCACGCTGCCTCTTTAATGCTGAGCGTCAAGCAGGGAAGCTGTGAGTACCAATTTTAAAGACCCAAATTTCACTTTTGGTCAGGCTAATTCGTAATTTTGATTGAGAATTAATTGTACAAGGTTCTGACTACTTTCACCTGATGAGCTGCAATAACAATAAAAACCAGTTCCTGAATTGTGATAACCTTGCCAATGTTACTGAGTAAATATTTGGATCAAGATTGTGGTTTCTTGCAGAGGTGTCTCATAATAGGTGTGATGCCTTAAAAGCCTACTCAAAGAAAATATAATTGGGCATATTTAGGACTTTGGCTGCACATAGAAATTTCAGCTTGCGGTAATGCATATTGCTGGACATATGATATTCCAATTAAAACGTTTTTGGTCAAGTCATTGTATGACACAACTTAGAGACTCAAGCTTTATTTATTAGCTGCAGCTATCGCGATTACAATACAGCTACAGGGTGACCACAAAGGGACCGTGAGGTTATCGAGTCGAGTAGCCACCCTAAATCAAACAAACCACAGTCTACAGCTCCATGGGCAGACACTCTTACCACTCGTCCGTCTGAGCCGTAGAAAACCAGTCATTGCTTTAGCAAGGATGAATCACTAAATATTTTCTGCTTAACTAATAGTGTACAATATATTATAGGTGCAGTGACTGCGCTAATTTTTTAAACTTTTTTTTTACCAGTAGGCAACTATTGTTATAAGCACAGTTCTCCATTATTATCTTAAAGTAGAACTGAAGTACAAAAATATTTTTTCCCTAAATGTATTAAAACATACAACTTAAAACTGACATTAAAAGTTTTTAAATGCTTTTAGTTAACGAAAAATCAGCGTTCAAAATTTAATATGATGACATGAAAGTGTGCATTTTACGCACTGACGTGTGCAAAAGTTACAGCTGCAATATTTGATAATTGGTCAGACAAAGAGATTTTGCTTTACGAACATTGCAGCTGCAACTTATGCACGCATCAATGCGTAAAATGTACACTCATGAAGTCATCGTCTTATAATTGGCAAATTCGATTTTTTGCTAACTAAAAGCATTTAAAAACTTTTAATGCCATTTTGAATTATTTGTATTTTTGAATATCTTAGTAAAAAAATAATCTTATGCTTCAGTTCCCTTCAGCATACATCATTTTGTCGCTGTTTCCTCATTTTTTGCTACATTGTGGTTTGTGTTATCTATGTTGGTCATTTCATGGCCAAAAACAAAAATTCACTACAATTATATTCAATGCAAAAGAAATTCATAAGTTACGGCTATTGCTGTTATGACAAAGTTTTTTTTACAGTGTACGTTGCACCAGTGCATTGTTTGCAGTTTGAGAAAAATCTATTAACAAAAACAATGACTGTGAAGCTACTTTCAAAACAAAGTTTGTTGAAACAAAAGAGCCCAAAACTTCTTTTTTATGTTCATTCATGTGCCAGTAACACATTTCATTCAAATTTGGCTTATTTACATACTTCAATCTACATCCTACATACCGACATATTCCTATTGTTAACTGACCCAGATAAATTCATTGCTCAGCACTCTAGCCCTGAGCGATGAGCACAGGCAAAGTCAAACAATCAGCAAAGTCAGACACCCTTTCTCTGTCACCTCTGCACTGTCCAACTTAACCAAAAAGCAAATGAATCTGCACTTCACATTTTTCACAACAAATTTCTATCAGCTTCATGGTTGATGGACCTAAACCAGTGTTTCCTCTAAGGTGCGAAATTTGAGAAAAATGAAAAATTTTGGGCAAAATTTTTCAATTTTGCACATTGCTCCATTATGGTGCTATAATGATTTAAAAGCAAATTAGTTGAAAGTGCTGAAGCTTTTTTTGGGTTGAACAAACTTGTTTTACCATAGAAACTCTTATTTTAAACAAAAATTATTCTAGACCTTAAACAGTTGAGTTACACCCTTTAAATGTTCTGTGTTTGGGCAAATTTTTAGTCAAGTTTCATACTTGGGCAAATTTGCACCAGCTAAAATCTTCGAGGGAACAGTGACCCCAAAACACCAACTCAAAAACAAACTACATTTGACCTAGTGTCAAACTGGTGCGTAGCCTAACCATGCATTCATAATTTCTTGACCCCATATTATTCTTGAATGTAAATACTGATAATGGTACCGGTAGTTAAACTGGTAAACCTGCCTAGTCTACTTAGCCTACCGGTGCCTGTTTCTGTTTTTTTTTTTTAATTTTGTATTGGTCATTTGATTGATTTTAGCTAATCTTGGACAACATTTTTTAATCAATTCAATTTTATTTTGTTATATTTTAACTATAGCCTAGACCACTGGTTCCCAACCGCCAGTCCACATTAGTGTTTCTGCCGGTCCCCAAAACATATTCTTCCCACAGCTCATGCAAAGCAAATCTATCACCTTTGGCTTCAGTAAAAAAACAGCAAAGAAATCCACTGGATCTGTGGATGCCTCGTTTGTCTGTCATACTGGCATCTTAATTAAAACTGCAACAAATTTCTAACCAACTTTGATTTTGTTCGACAGTATGTTCATAAATTGACGTTATTGTTTGAACTGATTGAAGTTTTGTTTTAATTTTTGTGTTTAAGTATGTAGCTAATGCCAAAATTATGAGTTATTTTCTCCCATGAACAGATGAACTTAGCTGATGGTTAACAAACGCGGTTGTTAGCTTCTGAAATATGCCATACGAATTGCGAAAGTTTGCTGGAGGTCCGTGAACGTTTTGTTTAGTTTTTACCGGTCCGATGATGTAAAAAGGTTGGGAACCACAGGCTAACACTACTTCCTACCCCACCTTTCAACACCTCGACCTAGCTTATCAGCAATCGAACTCTCAAACCACAAGCCGCCAGTTACGGTTCATTGCTTTCAGTTTATAATCATTTTTAAGGAATTTAAATTTTTCCATTCCATGCTTTTTATCAACGAGCGGCTAGATATGCGACAGTCTGTTTTAAACAAAACCGCTACAGCGATTTTGTGCTGACTGCAGCGTTTTTGTGCTTACTGGTGACAGTTTTTGAGCAGACTGGTAGGCTAAAAGAAAATTTTTGGTTTATTTTATTACCCCCACTCTTCCCCATCCCGAATAAAAAAAAAGTTTCCTGTTAGCCCACAGAAAATAAACTAACTTCGTCGAGAAAAGAATTAACCTTCAGAAAAGCATCGCATCCGTGCCACCGAATGCCACTCCAGCATTCCAACCCCTACACCACGCCGCTGTTGCCGCTACTTCGTACAATGTTGTTACTTATAGTCAGCTTGTTATCATACGTACTTTTCTTACGCATCACGTGATTTTCAAAAACGCTGTAGCGGTTTTGTTCAAAAGAAACTGTCGCATATCTAGCTTCTCGTTTTTTATCAACGAAAAGCTAAACACGCAAAAAATCTTTTTCAACAAAATCGCTGCAGCGATTTTGATAATCACGTGACGCTTAAGGAAACTGCGTGTAATTCAAATTTTTAGCTTCTCGTTTTTTATCAGGGCACCGAACCCATAGGTATCGTAGGGAAAGATAGCCAGTATATTTGCAATTATTTTACAAAAGTTTCGGTAAGAGCATATACCATCTTCAGTGTAATACCATCCTGTAGTTTTTACACTAAAGATCAGTGGCGATTTTAGCACCCAAAAAGTGGGGGGCCACTTTGGGGCCAAAATAGATTGAGGTGGGGCCACTGAAAACTGTGTTTGAGAGGAAAAAAGTAAGTTCAAAGAGATTTGCAAAAAAACTTAATTAGTAAGCATATTGCGATGTGACACACTAGGCTATACAGGCCTATTTTGTGTAACTTAAAGCACTATGCTTGTGAAGCACTTGTTGCCAACGTGACATTCCAAAAATATCGAGCAACAACAAAGCATGCAAAGTTGGGCAGCAGCCAGATCGCAATGTCAAGGGGGTCCATTAATTTTCAGGGGTGAGGGGCAAATATTGACTAACAATTTTTGCAAATTTCAGTTTCTTGATGGCCGCGTGGTATAGAGCGTCTGCTTCTGGATCGGTAGACTTGGGGTTCGATTCCGAGTTGAGTCAAACCAATGACTTTAAAATTGGTTTTCACAGCTTCCCTGCTTGACGTTCAGCATTTAAGGGACAGTGTGAAGAACAAGCCGGCAAGTTTACTTGTTGTGCCGTTGGGAAAGGCACTTAACGGAGTTCCCCCATCTTGGTGTGGTAAACAGATGGCCCGCAACTCCTAAGCGAGCTCGTACAGCGCATTGATCGCTTTCTCATGATAGGAGGATAAATATGCCAATAATAATAATAAAATAGGTTTCTCAACTTTGTATGGCAAACATGCATCAGAATGTGAAAGAACTCAGGTTCAACTACCAAACTACCATGCCTTATTTTGTTCTCAAAAATATCATTTGTGGGCTATTCACCGCATGTATTAACGCATAGACTATCGTTTTGTTGTTGTAATTTTTTTCTGGTCATGATTATGGTAAATGTGTTAATCCGTCGGTTTTGTCGGTCGGTAAATGAAAACAAACTTCTGTTTTGTCGGTCGGTAAATAAAAACAAACTTCTAGCCCACGGCCTATGCTAGCCATTCAAAAATAATATCAAAATTACCATGTAAGTACGTTTTGTGGGACAGCCAGTAAAAATATGTTCTCTGTAAAAAGCTTAAACCCCACTCGGCTGACGGCAGTGGAACAGGGCCGGCGCAACCGTCCACCGTGCCCTCCGATCCGGGGGGCACGCGTTTCTGGGGTCCCACTCCGGTGCTTGATGGGGGCTCACTTTCGTTATCTAAAGCTTTTTTTTTGGTCTTCAATTCTGCGAGATGTATTCTTTTGGGCACAAACACTTTTGCCTGTGGGACCTCGCGTTGAGTTCCAGGAGGAAGGGTTAGGGGCTACGATGATGGGCTGAGTATACTTTTATACCCTGTCACAGGTTACATGAGCTTGTTAAAACTGGGGGGGGGCAACCTGGGGGCCAGCCAAGAATCTGGGGGCCATGACCCCTCTGGCCCCCCTTAAAATCGCCACTGCTGAAGATGGCATAAGTTTATACCGAATTTAACGTTTGCAAATTGATTGCAAATATACTGGCTATCATCTTTTTATTAAGATTGTGTAAAGCTGGCAATCTGTGGCACTGGTTTGGTAGAGGATTATGACATAATAGGATAGAAGTTATGCATAGCGAAATATAGTGTTTTTCATTTCTACTCTGTCAACTCAATAATGAACGCGATAAGATGCAATGTGATGCTTGAATGATATGTATGTCGGCCATTCCTGTCTCTGTCTCGTCACTACCAGCGCCAGTGATGCGCACGATAAACCTTTTCGTGCTGAAGCGATAACGATAACTAATAATTTCAGAAAAGCCCCGGGAGATGATAGCAATAATCGATCAATTTCAATTTCTTAAAGCGATATCGGTAATCGATAAATTATCGCCGATAAATTTTTCCGATAAATGTTGAGGTAAATTTTCAATGTGTTTGATGAGGTTTTTTTTGTACGTCAAATTGCAAACATGTTTTTCCAGATTTTTCAAGAAAAGAGAGCAGTTCATGGACTCTTCTGTGGCATTAAGTAAAACAAAGAGAGATTTTTTAAATTGCAACAAGACTTTATGGACACCGAGTATTTTGCCAAAGCTGCCATCCAACAATGTGTGCATAAAAAATCGTTTATCGTGATAATTTATCGGCGATAACAAAATATACTACAAAAGCGATATCGGTACTAGATAAATCAAAGCTATTTTGAGCAATAACGATAATTGGAAATAAATTATCGTTGATAACTATCGCCGATAAATTATCGCGATAAATACCCACCTCTGACCAGCGCTATCCCCCCCACTATCAACCAAATACACTGTAACATCTCATTAAAATCGCTAAATTTAGAAGTCTACAGGTCGGCAAAATGTTGTAGCCTTTTTAGCGCGCTGCGGCTTTTAATTTCCGATTTGCGGAACGTAGCCTATGTGGGCAAGACCGCAGCAAAAAGTTTTCAGTCCTAGAAAATTCTGTTGATGCAATGCAGGAACAGATTCAAAAATGCAGCTTCTGAGCTTAAAGGAAGCAATTAAATCGAAAATGAAACAGTGACCTCGTAAATTATAACCATGTTTTTCAGCTCCACCAAGATTTACTGTTTTGGTCGCAATGATGTAGCCTAATCTACTGTAAGGTATCTTCTCAAAGGATGGAACATTCTTCATTTTAAGCCAGGGGTTTTTAACCGGGGGTAAATTCACCCCCTGGGGATAAAATTTGCCTACCGAGGGGGTAATTTTTTTGAAGTATAAACTAAAACAAACTTCAATTTTCAGTATTAAAAAGGTGAAAGTGTTGCACTGGGGGTAAATTATGCTTTCTTCAATCGGCAAGGGGTAAAGAATACAAAAAAGGTTAAGAACCCGGCCCTGTTTTATGCCCTTGACGCCCTAGTGTGATGATAGAAAAAGTTTGAAAAAACATTTAATGCAGTTTAGATTAACAACTTACGCAAAAGTCCTTGTTTAAAAAGAGTATTTAAGTCGAGAAACTAACCACAACCTTATGAAATATACCTTAACATAACAAGTAGATATTTCGTGCTGTTTACAACATACAATTAGTCATAACATACAATAACTCATAATAAACACTTCGTCAATTTTAGTGATTTTAAATTAATCAATAATTCCATAATATCGTCAAAATCATTAAAAATTTTCAGCCACACAGTTCTTTTGTTGGTGTTACCTCTGCCAGACACGATTTACGCAAATTCGGATAATGAACAACGCTTAACGGCGTCGCTTCAAATATTGTTTCATTGTCTCTACGCGAATTTCTATGGCGATTGGCTATCTAGTTTTTTCTACGATATTTTTGATCGAACCGCTTAAAATATCGCTCCGGTTTAGGTTCAGGTTCCGCAAAATTTTTTTTTAGCTGTTTACCTACGGATCAGATTTTTCGTCGTTTGATTTTGCAGGTTTAGTTCTGGTTAAAAATAAAAATGCTTTGAATTATCGGGTTCAGGTTCACAAAAGCACAAATTTAAAGCTTCAAATTCGGTTTGGGTTCATGAATTTGAAACCGTCAATTCGACTTATGTTTTGGCGCACTGCTTCAGGCGCGTTTTTTGTCAAAACTACTTATTGTATTTATGCTGACTGTACTTTTCAAGGTGCTACTGCAGCTCATAAAGAATGTATTCACCGGCAAAAATAATAAGCGAAGGCCCATGAGCAGAAAAGGTTGAAATACACTGGGCTATACGCAAGCATTAAAACAATTATGAACAAAAGACTGCGAAGTTCGCCGTTGCACAGAGATTGGTTTGATTCCCTGGCTGACTACAACGACGTAATTACTATGGCCACAACAACAAAGTTGTATTGCATTGTATTAGTTGCGTATTCATCCTCCTATCACCAGAAAGCGATCATAGCCTTATAACGAGCTCGTCCAAAAGTTGCCAGCCACCTGTCTACCACACCAAGATGGGGGAATCCCGCCAAGTGCTCTTTCCCCCGACACAACAAGTAAACTTGCCGGCTTGTTCTTCACACTGTCCCTTTCATGCGGAGTGTCAAGCAGGGAAGCTGTGAATAGCAATTTTAAAGTCATTGGTTTGATTCGACTCAGAATGAAACCCAAGGCTACAGCTCCAGAGGCAGACGCTCTTGCCACTAGGCCATCTGAGCTGTCCAAGATGAAGGTTGCAGCAACAAGTGCTCATGCAACGGCTACGAACTTGAACTTGAACAAAACAAAAATCCCTGAGCATAAACTTGATCTTGAAAAAAAGTTGACCGAGTGTTTTTGAACTTATCCTGAACTTGACAAAAATTGCTTGAACTTCGCCTAAACCCGATAAACACTGATTAGCATAAACTCTGCTAAAATACTGAACTTGAACTCGCGAAATGGAAAATATAGCAGGCTACTAGAAATTTTTAGTGGACTTGAATTCGATTGAAAATGCTCGCGAATCTACTCGACTAATTCGATAGGATTCGATGTAAAACACATTAATTGTGTTGTATCGTAAATGAGTAAAGACCACATTATAAAGACTGTTGCTTCGGATAAAAACAGCAATCTACGACCGGTTTGAAAGTCGTCCTGAGCTAATTCGATCAATCTACACAGCAGGCTATCAGCAAAAAATTTAAACAGTGTTCTGACGCGTCTGCAAGCGCTCGCTGAAACAAACAGCTTCTAATTCGAAACACTACGGTTTCAATAAAGTAAAATAATAGCTTATATCAGTCAGAATCAACACATATTAATAACAAGGATTTGGGTCGCAAAATCTTAATAAAAAAGTAGCGTGGTTGTCCTGCAGCCCCCGGGACATTGTCTTCCCAAAAATATATTGAGCCCAACTTACGACATTTATTTTAAATTGTTTTTTAAGTTGCAAAACGCCCTTAGACGGCCATTTCTTTATAACTATAAGTTGCAAGGGCTTTTGAAAATGCCCCCTAATACTAACAGCGAACGTACTTCCCCAGTGCTGGTCAAATTTTTTTTTTGAAAGCTATTTGGGCTTTTCATATTTTATAAAACTTCTATTACAGTGTTGCTTCCGTCTTGACTTGTTGACGAGTTCAAATTACAAAACAACGTCAGGTTGTATTGTTAAACGGCAGACGTCATAACAGAGTTGGATATTCTTCTATATATTCAGGCCTGAAATCAGTTAAAAGCAAGGAAGGTCGTTTGGTAGCAACTACAATTAAGTGGTGAACTTAGTGAAAAGTTTTTAAAAATTTAGTATCTTATTTGCACATTGCGTTTATCTCAAACATATACCGGAACAGGGCGTTCCAAAAGTCTTGGTTACATTTCAAGTTCCCTTATATCCTTAACTATGAATGAAAGTTGTGCCATTTTAAAGCTAATTACATTAAGTTTTTTGTAAGGCTATCGATTTAGTTTTCGTAAGTTTTTATATCCTTAATATTTCCGAAATATTCAATGTCAAAATTTGCCCAAGGCTTTTCAAACGCCCTGTGTAATTTCTCATCGAGACTTGGGTAACCCATAAAACAATCCATGCGTTGGTTAAGAATTTTGAAGCATTAAAACTGCTTAAGTTGGAGAAAATATTTGAGGGTGAAAAAACCTATAGACTTTGACCCACGAATCATCAGTGGCAAGTGGACACTGGACAGGGTAAGCAGAGAAGCAGCCAGCGAAAAAAATTAGGGGGCAGAGCCAGATTTAGACAATACGAGACAGTAGCGGATTTAGAAAGTTTTGGTGGGGGGATGTAAATAACTTTGAATTAGGTTGAATGTTAACTAAATACAAAGACGCTCAGACGTTTAGACCCGGAAGCGAGTGTAAATATGCCCTTTGAAAATGTTTCATGTCAGGGGCGCATTGAGAATTTTTTTCAGAAAGGGGGCACCAAATTTCGTTTTTTTTTTCTAGTGCAGTTTTTCCCGGCAGAGTTATCAGCAACTTAAGTAACAAAAGGACTCTAAGGGGGTCCGGGGGCATGCTCCCCCGGAAAAACTTTGAAAATTTGCATACTGTAATGGCAATTTTAGTGTTTTTTCAACAATTTTCAGGCAAAGTTTGTTCATGCTTTTGGCCTCTGTCTTTGAGTGCTTCACCCAATAATTATGATTTATTTTGTTCGCACAGTTTCGATCATGGCGACTAAGGCATATTGTTATCGAAGAGGTTTGAAATTTTGAAAAAAATTTATTCATCAAAAGCATTGTTGAAAATGGCTGGTGGAGGGGATGCATCCCCCACACCCCCTCTAGATCCGCCCCTGATGAGAGGTCCGTTTTCATTAGCCCCTAGTAGTCGATCTCCAAATAGAAAATATATTGTCTTCATGCTTCAAAATGAGGCAGTGTCCCGGTGCTTTCCTGGCTGCGTCACTGAGAGTAGCATAGGTGTTTTTGGTGAAGTTGTAATAAACAAACAGTGAAATGCGATGTTCACAGATTTTGAAGCGTTTACGTAGCTTAGAGTTTTATCGGCCGTTATTAAAAACTGGCTCATTTATGTCAATCAGATTGATTAGTGGTGTCAGCATGGTTGGTTAACGTTGGGGTTAGAGACATGGATATCGGTGTGTTAGGTCTAGGTTTCGATTCTCGGGCTGATCAAATTAAACACAGTGCTCACCACCGCTGCGAGGTTTCTTTGAAACGGTGTTGCCCAGACGCCAAGCCACGGAAATGGGCCCTCCCCACTCGTTACACGCTTCAGCGTAAAACCGCAAGTATAGTGAAGTTTTGATTTGAGTATGAAACAAGCAAAATATACTGCGCAATTTGCATTTAATCATTATACTTTTCGGTTACGCTGGACCCTTCGGCGAAGCGACGATTAGAAATTTTACAAAAGAAACTCAAATCTTCAAATCATATTACACCGAAGCGTGTGACCAGGACCGGACTTAGACAATAAGAGGCCCTAAGCTATTTCCATTTTTTTCACTAGAAATTGGTGAAGACCAAAGAAAAGGTCTTCATTTATGCAGAGGTGTTTTCAGTGCAAATATCGGTGAAGACTAAAAAAAGGAATTTCGTTGTTTGTGATGAGGCCCCTCATTTTCTCCGGGGCCCTAGGCTTCAGCCTGCTTAGCCTATACATAAATTCGCCTGCGTGTGACCAGTGGTGGGGTTTATCTGTGCGGCTTAACGCCTGGGCAACACAACTCTAATAAAACATCGCAGCGGTGCGAGCAGCTGCCGGCACTGTGTCCGATTTGACCGACCTGGGAACTGAACCGAACACCTCCCGAACCGCTATCGATGTTTTTGACAAATGCGCTACAAACTATTTGTCAAAATTTTAAAAGAGAATCCCAGCCTCAGCCTGCATAGAGGATTCATTCAATTACAACAAAGCGACGGGCCTCTGCCCCTACAAAAACGCAAGTATTGTTACCCCACCAGGATTCGAAACCACGTTTTCGTATTAACTGGTGATTGCTTGACGAAGCTATATCTTTATGATGTAGACGAAAACGCGAGAGAATTAACGATAACGTCGTATCTAATTAGGGAAATAACGTTGTCGAAGCGAAGTTTTAACTTCCATAAAAAAATCAAGCCAATTTCAGTTCATGAAAAAAAGCGATGAATCATGACAAAATAACGTGACATGTTAATACTCACTCGCAAAAACCAGTTGTAAGAAAACTACATGCGCCCAGTCACTAAGCACATAATAAATTCCTTGTCGTTTCGTTTAGCAGTAGTAGCAGTGTCTTTTATTTCCGCACCGTCGACACGATAATACTGTAGATGCGACAAGATGAAGGAAATATAACAACGGTGCAAGAAAAGAGGCAACAAAATTATTAACGTTATGGCATGCAAGTAAGAGAAGAGCAATTAAAAAAAGAAGAGCAGGCTAGGCATGGTTTAAAAGCAAAGGCGATAAAAATGACTGTGTTTTTCATTTCGGTCAGTATTTGCAAATTAACACGAGCATACTGCAGTTTTTCTCCTAAATCTTCATTCAAAGCAAAACATAAGACTGATGATGAGTGATGAGTAGTATAGGCTACTTTTGCACTGGCAATCATCCAAGCATTTATATGCTTAGAACTTCAGGGCTTAGATACATATCCTCCCTCCATTTGACTTTGCCTTTTAATAAAGAAAGAACAAATAGTTGCGAAGTGACTAAAATTTGCCAAATTTTTTGATGACTTTTGCAGTTTATCTCTCTCCTTCTCCCCCTCCTCTTCCCTCCTTCTCCCCCTCCTTCTCTTCCCTTTTTTTCCCCCTTCTTCTCCCCCTTCCCTTCCCCTCCTTCTCGCCCTTCTTCTCTCCCCCTCCTCTTCCCTCCTTCTCTTCCCCTCCTTCTCCCCCTCTTTCTTTCCCTCCTTCTCTTCCCTCCTTCTCTTTCTCACCTTTTTTGCTACGCTATAACCTAAACTTACGATTCCAGTTATAATTGTTCGAGTTTCGAGAATGTTGGTCACTCTTTGCAATTTTAAGCTATAATTCGGCAAAATACGTTTATTATGTAAGCTACTAACAGGGCCGGATTAATGGGAAGGCTGTGGTGGGTAAAGCTCCGGGGCTATCGGTATAGAGGCCCCCAGTCAGAGCATGCCAAACTCAAAAAAGGATTAAGTAATATTTTTTGAATTTAGTTGCGTATTTATCCTCCTATCACGAGAAAGCAATCAACGCGCTATAACGAGCTTGCTTGAGAGTTGCCGACTATCTGTTTACCACACTAAGATGGGGAAATCCAGTTCAATGCCCTTTCGAAGGGTACAACAAGTAAACTTGCCAGCTTGTTCTCCACACTGTCCCTTTAGTGCTAAGCGTCAAGCAGGGAAGCTGTGAATATCAATTTGAAGTCATTGGTTTGACTCGTCTTGCAACGAAACCCGAGTCTGCAGCTCCAGAGGCAGACGCTCTCACTACTCAACCATCTGAGCTATGAAGTGGAGACCTGTGGAAGTACGGGTCAACTGCTAACGTCATAATTAGGTATTCAAAAAAGCATGGAGCCTCACCAGGAATTATCCCCGGGCTCCCCTGAAGTCTTGATATGGCCATGTACACTATGGAACAGAACGTTGTAATTTTTACCATCTTCCAACTTAATGGTGGTAGTAGTACGGTCAAACTAAATAGAACGCAGCAATATAGGAATTTAACTACAAACGGACACAGAAAAAGGAGGAAGCATCAAAACGATTAACGTTGTAACATGCTGGCGAAAATGAAACTTGAAAACGGGGGAATTTGTAGGCATGGTCGCGACACCCAAAACTAAAATAAGGTAGGAAAAAAAAAACAAAAACCGAACATAAGACGGGATAAAAAAAGACACTGAGGAGAGCACAGCTCCAACACCGCTATGATATAGTGCAATGGTAGGAACCATAACAGTGTACAAGGTTACTCACTGTCGTCACAGTGCAACTGAACTAGTGTTAGCCATTGTTTCATTTCACGCTTCGGCTTGTTTTCAATGCCAGCGTTCACCCGTAGCTGGCCAAGTTTCTTGCTTCTTGTGGAAAAGCAGCCGAATCAGAATTCAAAAAATGATTTACGAACCTGTTGGAGAATAGTAATAGAAACCGCTAACGCCGCGGGGTGTCTGCAGTTTCAAATCGGGTCCAGCCTGTGTCGCCAACTACTCGCCACCGCTGCGATCTTTCTCGCCTACTACTCGCCACCGCTGCGATCTTTCTCGCCAACTACTCGCCACCACTGCGATCTTTCTCGCCAACTACTCGCCACCGCTGCGATGTTTCTCGCCAACTGCTCGCCACCGCTGCGATGTTTCTCGCCAACTACTCGCCACCGCTGCGATCTTTCTCGCCAACTACTCGCCACCGCTGCGATCTTTCTCGCCAACTACTCGCCACCGCTGTGATGTTTCTCGCCAACTACTCGCCACCGCTGCGATGTTTCTCGCCAACTACTCGCCACCGCTGCGATGTTTCTCGCCAACTACTCGCCACCGCTGCGATGTTTCTCGCCAACTACTCGCCACCGCTGCGATGTTTCTCGCCAACTACTCGCCACCGCTGCGATGTTTCTCGCCAACTACTCGCCACCGCTGCGATGTTTCTCGCCAACTACTCGCCACCGCTGCGATCTTTCTCGCCAACTACTCGCCACCGCTGCGATGTTTCTCGCCAACTACTCGCCACCGCTGCGATGTTTCTCGCCAACTACTCGCCACCGCTGCGATGTTTCTCGCCAACTACTCGCCACCGCTGCGATGTTTCTCGCCAACTACTCGCCACCGCTGCGATCTTTCTCGCCAATGCTGCGATGTTTCTCGCCAACAACTCGCCACCGCTGCGATGTTTCTCGCCAACTACTCGCCACCGCTGTGATGTTTCTCGCCAACTACTCGCCACCGCTGCGATCTTTCTCGCCAACTACTCGCCACCGCTGCGATGTTTCTCGCCAACTACTCGCCACGGCTGCGATGTTTCTCGCCAACTACTCGCCACCGCTGCGATGTTTCTCGCCAACTACTCGCCACCGCTGCGATGTTTCTCGCCAACTACTCGCCACCGCTGCGATGTTTCTCGCCAACTACTCGCCACGGCTGCGATGTTTCTCGCCAACTACTCGCCACGGCTGCGATGTTTCTCGCCAACTACTCGCCACCGCTGCGATGTTTCTCGCCAACTACTCGCCACGGCTGCGATGTTTCTCGCCAACTACTCGCCACCACTGCGATGTTTCTCGCCAACTACTCGCCACGGCTGCGATGTTTCTCGCCAACTACTCGCCACGGCTGCGATGTTTCTCGCCAACTACTCGCCACGGCTGCGATCTTTCTCGCCAACTACTCGCCACCGCTGCGATGTTTCTCGCCAACTACTCGCTACCGCTGCGATGTTTCCGAGTAGTCCAGGCGCCAAGTCGCGTGATGAGCCCCGACACTCGCTACTCGTTTCGGCGTAATACCGCTAGGATATTGAAAATATTTTGGTGATTCCTGAGCTCGGGTGTTTGTTGGCAGTGGCGGCGCCAGGGGGGAATGGGGGGCTCCGGCCCATTTTTGTAAATCGTGCAAATCCGTTAATTTTTTTTCTGGGGTAGGGGAGGAGGCAAACGTGGACCCCTTCCTGGCCTCTTTCTTTTCCTGTCTTTAAAACGCAACAAAATTTTTAAGAAGTCACTAAATGAAGTGTCCAGGGCACCCAGAAGTATATCATTTGACCACAAGACATTACTTTTGACCGGTACGTTACAGCAGTAACTAGTAAGTAGTTGATAGTTGCTATCGGTTTGGTGCGTGCAGTGCAGAAATTTGCGAGTTAAATTTTTACAACATATACCGGCGTTCGTTCATTATGCTGTTATGTCTGACATCAGAAATCCTTCATACACTTTAGGCTACTACAGAGCCGGGTAAAAGCAATGTCAATTTCTGAATAATTATGCTTACTAGTGTCTTATTTTTACTTCATAATTAAGTCCCCATTTCGACGAAAAATCCTTCGAGATACGCGCCAGAATGCTCTAAATTAATTCTAAAATTTCGAAATTTTTTGGTGAAGTCCCCGCAGACCTTCTTGAAAAAGTCTAAATTTTTACAAGTATTCGTCGGTTGGTTTGTCCTTTCCACTTGTTTCGAGCTGGCGCCGTTCCTGTTTGTAGATTAAACAACCAAACGTTGTTGTTCTGTTACAGATGCTAAACCACTCCAGAATCTATGCTAAGTCTTGGTAAAGCATTGATGAATATATAAATTGATTCTAAGAAGTTTTGTCAATTGGTTTGATTAGCGGTAGAGGATGGATTTGAATTCCATATCTTCGTCTTTCAAAGCATCTGCGAAAGCTTCAGAGACATCGGCGAAAAATTCCGAAACATATGCGAAAGCTTCGGATACGTCTTCCGAAACATTTGCGAAAGCTTTGGATACATCTGCGAAAAGTAACGAAACTTGCGCAGCAGAAGCGGAGAATCCTGCACAATCATACAAATCAGAAACTGGTAATTCATCTGAGTCTACTTTCACTGGCAATGAACATTACGAGCCTACTTCTGAATCTGATACAAATTTTAACAAACAAATTCTAGATTTTGATGAAATTCAACCGAAACCTGCAAAACCATATGCAACGCCGCATGAATCTTTCAAAATAAATTCTGAATCTGACCTAAATTCTTCTGAACAGATTCAGTCGCCCTCGAGGCCTTCTTCAGCTTTGCCTCCAGCGGCTGACTCGCCTCTACCGCCAGTTTTTGATGAGCCAGAAATCGTAAAAGTGGAAATACAAGGGCGCTTGACATCAGAAACGAACTTGGTGGAAATAATTAGGAAAAATCCCCAGATTATTGGCAATATTGCCCAACTTTTAGCCCCTAGATTGGACCAGGTGGTGGTCCGAGTTAATATACAAAGCTTCACGTGGGACATTTTGACAAAGAACCAGGAAGCTCGCGAGTTTGTGACCAAGAGCTGTCAATCAAATTCTTTCTTCAAAAATTTAACGGAAATTGTGCAAGACGCGTGCTTTGATGACGTCAAAATAAAAGAATTCTTCGTCACACTCGAAAAAGAATTTGATGAAGTTCGTCGCGAAGCCCTCGAGAATATGGCGATTAAACTTGAGGAGGGCGTCAAAGACGTAACTGAGGTTAGAATCATGAAATATGCGGTAATGTTGTAACTTGCTCAAATATTAATAGCGCAGATAGTTAAATAGTGAAAGCGTCTGCCTCAGATACTGTAGACTCTGGTACGGTTCCGAGTCGGGTCAAACCAATTACTAACAATTGGTATTCACAGCTTCCCTGCTTGACGCTCAGCATTAAAGGAGCAGTGTGGACGGAGAACAAGCAGGCAAGTTTACTTGCTGCGCCTTTGGTAAAAGCATTTAGGGGAATTTTCCCGTCATAGAGTGGTAAACGGAATGATAGGCAACTAACTTACTAAGCGAGCTCGTCGCAGCGCTAGATCGCTTTCTCGTGTCTGGAAGATTACCGTAATATGCAACTATAACTGTCAACACAAACACATGTTTGGTTAGGATTCCTCTATGTGTAGCACCTTAGACTATTGCTTGTGACTAGAAAAAAAATAATAATAATCTTCCAAAAATTTTCTTGTCACACTCGACCAGACAGCACTTAACATCGCGATAATAGATTTGCACGAACTAACAAACAAACTGAACCCCAATTTTGATTATTGCTTATAATGATCCAAAACTGGCTAAGCAAGTTGAGCATGGTGGAGCTAAAAAAACAAAACTTCACAAATCTCAATTCTGTTCCAGTTTGAAAGCTCACATTACGCTTAAGGCAAGTTACCCTCCGAAAAACGCAACATAAAAACTCAAGAATTAACAAAAAAATGTTTTTAAAATGAAGTTTGAATACCTTCTTGAAGTAACTTCGAACTTGTTGTTACTTAAGTTGAAACTTGAAGTTGCTTTGAACTTGTTGAATGCGTGTTCTAGCGTAGAGCGGGACAGCGCTGTTTCAAGCTATTAGCCCTCATCAGCCGCCCTCAGGTAAGATACATTCATCTTCCAGAACGAATGATTTTTTAGTTATTCCGTGTTCTAGCGTCGTTTCACGTGCAATGCAAATGCCGTATGCACAATATGATCAATGTTCTTGAATTGATTAATAATGTCAAGATAAAAAGATGTAATTTTATGAGTTCGATTTCCAGGCCAGTCAAAACGGACACAGTGCCGCCAACAGCTCCCACCGCTGCGACATTTCTTCGAAGATATGTTATCCAGGCGCTAAGTCGCGGAGATGGTTTCCGCCATTCACTATAGACGCTCCGACGTAATGCCACGAGTATAATGAAGATTTGATTTTCTTATTGTAGATTTTATTCTGTTCACTTCACGTTGATGAGCCCAAAGGTGGAGATCAGAGCGAGATGGAGACTTCCACACCAAACCAAATGGCTTCTCCTTCGTCAGCGACCATAAAAAGTTGGTCGAGTAAGTCTTTGTCTGTTTCGAATGAAATTTAACCACCCGCGTGATTACAATGCAATGAATACTATTAGCGCATTAGTCATTTAACTGGAATGTGGCAAATTTGGCAGATCTGAGGGGGAGGGGTACTAAGAAAGCTCAAGACCCCCTATAAATTTTATCAAAACATCAGAGATTCTAAATGCCCCCAAATTATAAGACCATCATTTTTTATACTAAGCCTCTTTCTAAAAAAATTTTGGATCTGCCCCTCTGACGTATGATGTTTACGGAAACACTTTAAGATTACTTGCCATGGAATGTCATTGCAGTTATATAACTCCAGCAACTCAGATCAGATGGCCAAGTGGTAAGAGCGTCCGCCTGTAGACTTGAGTTTGATTCCGAGTCGGGTCAAACCAATGACTTAAAAATTGGTATTCATAGCTTCCCTGTTTCACGCTCAGCATTAAAGGGACAGTGTGAAGAACAAGCCGGCAAGTTTACTTGTTGTGCCGTTGGGAAAGGCACTTCACGGGATTCCCTCATCTTAGTGTGGTAGACAGATGGCTGGCGCCTCCTAAGGGAGCTCGTATAGCGCATTGATAGCTTTTTCGTGATGGGAGGATAAATATGCATTGCTACTAACATTTGGATCAAAATATTACCTCTCTGTTAACAGTGAGATTTTGTGGTAGGCCAAAAAAGTCTTACTACGTGTGAACGCTGTAAAAATCAGTTCTACGACTAGTTTCGTGATTTGACCGCTCATCAGCTAGACTCAGGTTTGAACCCAGGACCTTGTGATTGAAAGTTTAGCTCTCTTACCATTTAGCCAGCGGCTTACAGCGTTTCGACAGCAACTTCATTTCCATGTCTGTCAATACTGTAGTGAAACATCTACAGTTGTACAGTAACATTGTGCTGACACTGTAAGTGGGTCAGCAGTTTCTAAGCCTTGTACCTGAAGTTCCTCGGTAACTTTCGCACTTTATCTTTCAGCTTCTTCGCTACGATCAATTGAATATCATTATCATCATAAAAGCAAAGTCGTCAACATATCTGAAAGCGAAGGTATTCACATCGGAAAGAACACGACCACTGCAGGTGAGTCTCGACAAAAAATAAGCGGCAGACGCAAAATTAAGAAACAGACAGACTGCATACCAGCTTGTTGACGAAATGGGTGGACACACCGCTAACGGTGCGGTGGGTGTAGGGTTCGATTACCGCGCCGATAAAGTCGGACACAGCGTCGTCAAACGGCTCGCCCCGCTGCGATGTTTCTTCGGAGTTGTGTTGCCCAGCAGGCGCTTTGCAGCGGAGATGGATTCCGCAACTCTTTACACACTTCGATGTGACACCGCGAGTGTAATAAAGACTTGATTTTGATGAGGGCAGGCGGCATGACCGTCGTTTTCATTCGAACATGACCTCAAATGTTGCAACCGAAAAGTTTGCACTTTAATATTTCATGATGGCGAAGTATTACTAATTTAATTCTTGAAACGTTTCGTCTAATAATTTTCAGATGAAATCGTCAGGATTATTTGACCAGGTATAAGGGAGTTGATCGGCCTTGTAAACTACTGTGCATTTGAGGCTGAATGAAGTTTTTACGATGAATGTCTTTCGGTTAAAATAAACGCTAACATAAGGAGCGATACGCTCTTGTTTTTTCCTGTTTACCCACCAAGTAAAACCTGCTTCATTTACTGCATAACCGTTGTCGCCTAGCCGTAAACACGCCTTAGCAGCGACTTTAACAATGAAAACATTGTTTGTTGCAATTTGCAGACGGAAAATCTGAGCCAAAAGATGTTGCTACGAGTGAAGCTGGTAAGCAATAAAATAAGTTGTAAGTCTATTTGTTGATTGTTCATGTTTATCACCAAACTGATTGATGATTTGATTTTTTCATCTTTATCCTCCAATCGCGAGAAAGCGACGGAGGCGCTGTGCGTAGGACGAATCCAGACTCGCTTAGGAGTTGTCTTTGTTTCCGAGTTTTCCGGTTGAATTTTCTTCTGACTTCATTAATTTGCTGCTTTCCAGATTCCACCAAGCAGAGATAATCGTCGTGAAACATCTCATCCAAAGACGCAACAATGAGACAAGGTTGGGAGTTGAACCATCAACCTTGCGATCATGGCTGTCGTAAAAACCACGCTTTGAACCACTGCACCACGCTACTGATTTTTTATAAAAATGGGAAAAAAGTTGGACAGATTGAGGGAGACTGCGAAGAGAGCTTATCAACGACATGACTAAACGATATCGAGCGCAGGTTACAGATCATACGTGACTGGTTCGATTCATGGCTGGAGCTGATCGCATTTGACGTATATGTCTGGTGGCTGCTGATTTGAAGAGCGTAAGTTCACTTCGCAATCTTTCTCAATTACTATTCAATTTTCTGTTTGATATAATTGGAAAATAATCTGGTTTATTTTTATTATATCTTCGAGTAAGTAGCCACCTGGTGTATACAGTATGCCAAATGCAATCGGCTACAGTCTGAATCGAACCCGTCTCGCAGGATCTGTATCCTGCAAGGTCATGCCGCTGACGAACTCTGGCGTTAATTTTTTGACAATATTCAAAACAGGGTTGAAATTCTACATCATTTCAAACAGTCATTATCATTTTTGACAAGTATAAAGTCGTGGAAATTGAAGGGGAAATTCAACACTTCTAACTTTATATACACTGGTTATGAATGAAGGATTCGTGATAGCAATCAGCATCTAAAGCGGTAGACACGGGTTCGACTTCAAGTCGCTTCAAACCGTAAACTTGAAAATTCAAAGTTTTTTCCTGCTTGGCGTTCAGATTTGAAGGTAAATGTTGTAACAGCTCAGATGGCCGAGTGGTAAAAGCGTCCGTAGACTCAGGTTTGATTCCGAATCGGGTCATACCAATGAATTAAAATTGGTATTCCCAGCTTCTCTGCTTGACTCTCAGCATTAAAGGGACAGCGTGAAGAACAAGCCGGCAAGTTTAGTTGTTGTGCCGTTGGAAAAAAGCACTTCATGGGATTCCCCTTTCTTGGAGTGGTAAACTGATGGCAACTCCTATGCGAACTCGTTATAGCGACTCCGTCGTTTCACGCAACAAAATGGCAAAACCTCACCTGTCATTTTCGTTTCTCAATGTCTACAATAAGCCGTAGTAACTGCGGAGTTATAAACCAGAGTCTTGCTGTCTCACAGTCGTCGAAACAGTTCTATGCTGCTGACAAAATCGTTTCCCAATAAAAAAATTTTGTCAATTCAACGTTGCAATGCTCTATATCAGATATAAATAACTGTAAACAAATAACGTAAGCTCACAATAAACAACCTGGCTAAAATGACCAATGTCACGCAATACACCGATAGCCGTGGCGTGTTCAGGAGGGGGAGCATTGTGGCAATGTGCCATGCCACCCCTTTTTGACATTACCTTTTACTAGAAAAAGAACAAATGTTGCTAAAATGGCTGAAATACACGAAACTCTTTTGATGGCCTTTAAAGTGTACGCTCTTCTTTGCAGTTTTTCGCTTCGCCACTAACAGGTAGTAAGTTTAATGCTGAATTTTTAGACATTTTAAACTTGGCAATGGAGAAAGTCAAAGAAGCTCAGAAAGACTACAAGACAAATACAATTGCTCTTCAAGGAATCAAAGTTTCAGAGGACAGTATCCCGACCGTTCATCCGCGGATGGTCGAGGTGGATTTTTACAACGAAAATGCGGCTGGAACTGACATTTACGTTCCGTCGGATAATCAGTTTGAAGATTACTTGAAATATGGAAAAAGAGTTTCGTACGAAAAATTGTTGAAATGTGTGGACAAAATCGACTTCATATGTTTATGCGGTTACCCAGGTTCAGGCAAAACAACTCTTTCTAAACGCCTCCGAGATTCTCTTCAGAAATTCGTTTGTTTTCGAATAAATTTTGCGGACATAAATTACCCTCACGATTATAAAATTTTACTGCGAGAACTTCTGCTGGACAAAGCTTATCCGATCTTGGACCAACGAACTTGCGAAGATGCTTTCAAGTGGATCAAGCTCAACAACGACAAATGCGTGATAATATTGGATGGTTACGATCGGGCTCAGTGGGTGATGACTTCAAGCCCAGCTCTGGAAAGCTATGACGTCCGTCAACCTATCTGTGACGTCATAGCCAATCTATGCAAGAAGCACTTTCTCCCTCACGCGCGGATTATTCTCACATCCCGACCTCATTGTCTCATCACACTCCCCCACGAACTTCGACCGAAATACTCCTTACTTCTTCAAGATTTGCGAACAAACGACATGAAATCTCTGCTCTTTGCTTTCGCCGAATCTGCTGCTGATAAAACTTGGAATACTCTGGAGAAGACTGCTCCTTGCTTGAAAAGTTTCTGTTTGAATCCTTTAATGCTTCAACTCTACATACGGGCATCCAGGAAAAGTCTAGAAGAGTCAGAACAAATCATGACCATGACTCGGTTATTTTCAGCGGTTTTGTCCGACATCCGGGAATCTGTGAGTTCATCTAATCGAGATATCGAAGCCATCAGTGATCAGTTGAGCAGACTCGCTTTTAAAGCCACAAACGAATGCAGAGTTGCCATTAGTGAGGAAGATCTCAAACACGAAGGACTCGAAGTCACGAATGTACAAGACTTGATGACGGCGTTTCATCACAACAGCAGTTCATCGAGGAAAGACACAAAACTGTATTTTTTTCACCAAACACTTCAGGAATACTTCGCCGCGCGATATGTCATGATGCAGATGCAATTTGATGAATTTCAAGATTTTTTAAAGGAACGTCTTTTTACAGACCGTTGGAGCATGGTTCGCAGATACTTATGCGGGTTGCTGGTCGATATAAACGACGATGACTGTACGTACTAGTCGGTTGCTGTAATGGATATTGGTGCGGGAGGTCTGGGGTTCGATTCCTAGGTTGGTCAAGTCAGAAACAGCATCGCGAAAACCTCCTCGCCATCGTTGCGAAGTTTCTTTGGTGCTTTGCCGTCCAAGCGCTAAACCGCGGAGATGGGCACCGCCACTTACTATATGTTTCGGTATTGTGAAGCATGCTTAGAGTAAGAATTGAAGCATTAAGCAGTGCCAGTCGATTTGCGACGTCATCAGGAATGATTGACAGCTATCCATCTTTTTTGTGGCATTTTATGTAGAAGCAGAGAGCTGTCAAACTGCAAATCCCATGAATTGTGACTTAAAAAACTTCCATTTTACATTGTGTTACCAATGATTTCAGCTGGATGACCATCATCAGTTTACTTGTGCAACAATCACCCTGTCCACCTGTCCAGTGGGCCAAAATCCGGAGGACTTTTTCTGCGTCACTACTGAGTTTTTGATGTCACCATCATATTTTTTTCAATTATGTCATCAAAAAGTTGATTATGATGCGGAAAGCTCATGGTTTGGCTCACTTCAGCTGGACATGTGGACAGGGGAAATATGCTTGTGGCTTTACCATTGCTTTTTTTTCAGTTTTACAAACCAGTAGCAGCTTGTTGAAGACGATCTTCAAAGTTATTTTGGGATCAAGCGGAGAAGAAAGTAAGGGCTGTAATTAAACTTTTGAAAATGACTAGGATTAATTCATTTTTTTAACCGTGCGTTTGAAGTGTAGTTGTTAAAGACACCCATAACGATGAAAGAGCTCTGGGTTCGATTCCCGGGCCGGTCAAATTCCACACGGTGTCGCCGACAACTCGCCACCGCCACGATGTTTCTGCGGAGCTGTGTTGCTCAAGCGCTAAGCCGCGAAGATGGACCCCGCCACTCGTTACACGCTTCGACGTAATACTGCGAGTGTAACTAAGATTTGATTTGATATTTATGAGATATTTTGTTTTCACAATGAAAAAAAGGCTTTGCAAAGGTAGGTTTGTTGGGCAATTTCAAATATTGTTTGTTGCTTTTAGATGTTATTTCGCAAAAGAAGACAGCGCTGCTCAAGGAAATGACATCTTTGCTGACAAATAAAAAACCAGGTAGAGACAGCTGGTTGCATTGATAATAACTCCTGCAATTAACATCATGCATCACGAGGAAACAGAAGATTTAGTTGTGAATCCTGATTATCAAAAAGTTGTCATAATATTTTTGTTTAAGGCAGAAAAATAAAACCCCATAGTAATTCTTAAAACTGGGCGTTTCGACAACATAGATGTCTGAGACTGATCAAAACGTCCAGTTTTAAGAGTTGCTGCGGCTTTATTTTTTGTTCTTAAAACTATTTTCGTCTCATGTTTATTGTGTTCCGAAGTATTTTTGTTTATCTTTTCGATTTTTTAACTGTTTTTTATTGTTTTTGTTAAATTTTTAGATCAGCGCGGTCTTGTCCTTATTTGCAATGACATTCGCGAATGCAACAATGACGTGGTGACCACTGCGGCAGCTGATTGCTTCCCCGAAAATATTTACCTTTTCAACACCCCCCTCGCCGCGAGCGACGCCCACGCAGTGAGCTTTGTTCTAAAAGCGGTCAAAAAGCGAGTTAAGAGCCTGGTTCTGTGGAACTGCAACTTGCAGAGCTCTTCGTTTGTTTACTTTTGCGACGCAATAAAAGAAATGCCAGGGACGGTGAGTTTGACTGAGACAAGGGGAAAACTTGCACAGAGAACAAGCTGCCAAATATTTTTCGTTTTTTAAATTCATTAAGGGGGCAAAGGCTTGTTTAGGGGGCCCAAACTCGAAATTGCTAATCTTTCCGTTTATACATCTAAAGAATGGAAGTATTGATGCATTAATGTGCATAAATAAAATTGAAAGGGAAATTTGAGCCCCCTCGCTCCCTCCTGGATTTGCCAAAGGAAGTGATTACTTTCTGCTTATCAGTTGCTTTAATTTTATTCTCGCTTGTTTGATGCTTAATTACCCATTCGTTGATGAGCAAAACAACGGACAGCGTGAAAATTGTGCTCCACCACTTATTCCTCAACGTGGTGAATTGTAAGTGACCAGCTTGTTGCGTGGTGGTTAAGAACATTGCTATCGGTGCGGGGTCCTGGGTTTGATTCCGGGCCCGGTCAAACCACACTTAGTGTTGCCAACGGCTCGCCACCGCTGCAATGTTTTTTCGGAGCAGTGTTGACCAGGCGCTAAGTCGCGGAGATGGATCCACCATATGTTACACGCTTCGGCGTATTATCGCGAGTAGAATGAAGATTAGGTTTGTGCATTGTTTAGATTGAATCGCTTGATATTCGTTACAACAATCTTTCCACTGATGACGTCACACGTTTGGCAGAAATCTTGCACAAAATAGAAAACGAAGTGAAGATAAACGAAGGTGGGGTACTAACTCAACTGACTGTGGCATCGCCAGGGGAGCACAAGGGCACTGCTCCCCTATTTTTAAAGGAGCTTAATCTGAAGCATACCATTCTTATATAATACCGTAATTTTTGTAGCCTTATCCCTTTTGTATTTTGCCCCCTCCCTAAATTTTTGCTGGCTGCGCCCCTGGACATTAGCCAATGAGGATTCTGAATCACAAAGCAATTAAACTTTTTCTGACTCTGCTGTTGTTTTGTCATAATGGGTTATGCATGGAAGCAGTCTGGGGCCAAGTCACACGCTTTGAAGGCTTTAAGTTGCCAAATGGGAGAAACTTGGTTTGATCCGAGTCGGGTCGCTGTTTTCGCTTAAACCATGACGCAGGATGCAGCAGAATGTCCAGGAGTTGATGATTAACCCGAACGCTATCGGTGCGGGAGGTGTGGGGTTCGATTCCCGCACCATCCAAATCGGACACAGTGTCTTCAAAGGCTTGCCATCGTTGCGACGTTTTTTCGGAGCTGTACTGCCCAGACGCTAAGCCGCGAAAATGGCCCCGCTACTTATTATTACGCGCTTCGCTGTAATAT
The DNA here is from genome assembly GCA_964006365.1 of Trididemnum miniatum. Lineage (NCBI taxonomy): Eukaryota > Metazoa > Chordata > Ascidiacea > Aplousobranchia > Didemnidae > Trididemnum > Trididemnum miniatum. Next base: position 27,960,409 of record OZ023237.1, read on the forward strand.
AGTGAGTATGATGAAGATTGATTTGAGTTTGTTTATTCAGTTATATATTTAGTGATGTGGATTAGACCTGACTAGTATTTTTAGTAGAGATTATGTACATATTTTTTTCTTTTAAGGTCTTGTTGACGAAACTGGGTCAAATAGAAATACGAATGACGAAGAAAGAAAAATTTTGCAAACAGCGTTGAATAACTTGGAAAACTCGGTTAGTAAACAGCTCACAAAACAAATTCCTGCTGGGTTTGATACCAAGTTATTTTTGTTAACCGCAGTTCAGGGCCCAGCGGTTCCCAACCTTTTTTTCTTCATTACGCAGTACACTTTTGATGTAGCACAATCAACTGAATACATGATTCGGAAAACGGCACAAACAAAAAAAAAAAAAACAAGTTCTGACAAAATCAAAAATAAACTTTTTGTATTTTTGTGTGATGACTGCATAGAGTAGTCACGTTTGTTAGAAATACTCATTAACCTAAAGGTTCCAAAGCAATGAAACCCATTACACTATTATGTTTAGTTCACACGCAAGAAGTGTTTAAAATTTGAAAACTTGGGTCGTTTTATAGTACATATTTTGAAAACGAAAAAAATAGCAACAAACCAGAGGGTTTGTGATGACAGAATTTCACTAGAGTTATCATCAAACAGCGGTTGATTGGAAGCTTGACATATTTGACTAAGTGTTGGTGAAAACAATCACGAAGTTCACAATACTATTATTACTCTGCCTCTTGTTTGAAAAGTATATTGCTATAAAAAAGATTCACCAACATAATAGGGTGACCGCTTTTACACGTTTTTCGAAAACTCTTGGTTTATGCGATTTACAGGGGTCAAATCGGCACCGAAACATGTTGCAAAATTATGAAATATTTTTAGGGGGGGGGGGAGGTAAATGACGTAAATCGAAAAGCGTTCCATGACCGACTGTAGCAAAAGCGAAAAGCGTTCCATGACCGACTGTATAGTTACCGCACCGGCGCTGTAGTAGAAGTTTATTATAAAGCACGTATTAAGTTTACCATCACTCGAGTCTCAAAATTTCAGATTGAATTATTTGTTAGGAATTTAGTTGCATATTCATCCTCCTGCCACTGGGAATGCGATCAAAGCGCTATAACGAGCTCTCTTAGGAGTTCTACCTACCATTCCAAGATGGGGGAATCCCGCTAACTGCATTTTCAAACGGCAAAACAATCTGATCAATAAGGGTGGTTTCTGTAATGCTAAGCGTCAAGCAGGGAAGTAGTGAATACCAATTTTAAGTTATTGGTTTGACCCGACTCTGAATCAAACCCGAGTCTACTGCTCCAGAGGCGGACGCTGTTATCACTCAGCCATCTGAGATGTTGCCTGTTAGCTTAGCATAACTGATCCCGACATCAAGATTTCATACCTGTATGCTTACACGAAAAAACATCTGCAAGCTCGTTTAGGGAATTTATCGAAATGCAGATTTGTGTTCAACGAAAGTTTGACCCGTCTCGGAATTAAATCCAAGTCTACAGTTCCAGAGACGGACATCTGAGCAGCTCCAAGTTATCAGGGTGCGCTTGCACGAAACGTTTTTGCAGCGAAGCTGAACTCACTTGCTTCGGCGCAGCCAAATAAAGAGGTAGCTGCAGCAAGCAAAGTACTTTTTGTTTTAGAATTTTTTTTTTTGCAGCTTGCGTCGTCATGCATTAGCCTTTGCTTGCTGTAGCTACCTTTTTACTTCCAGAAATTTTAACTGCTGTAAACAGAACCTTGAAAGTGACTTAGCCAAACGCACAACTGCGCTTTGAGAACTTGGAGCTGCTTAGGTGATAGAGCTCCGCCTCTGGAGCTGTAGACTAGGGTTTCATTCCGAGTCGGGTCAAACCAATGACTTTAAAATTGCTATTCACAGCTTTTCTGCTTGACGCACAGCAATAAAGAGACAGTGAGGAGAACAAGCCGGCAAGGCAGTTTACTTGCTGCGCCGTTGGATAAAGCACTTATACCCCATCTAAGAATGGAAGACAGATGGCCGGCAACTCCTAAGCGAGCTCGTTATAGCGCTTTTTCGTGATAGGAGGATAAATATGAAACTACATAGGGCCTACCAAAACCAAATACTACAGAAACGCATGAGAACAAGTTGTTTTTGTTACAGACGTTAAGAATCCAAGTTGAATGGACGGCTTCTGAAAAAATTCAGATTGAAAAACAAACCTGAGCTGTTACAAAGTTTAATATCGGATTAATGACAAGCAACAGCGTTGACCCAAAGAAACTGCGTTTGGTCCTCGAGGAGGTCGAAACCTGAAAGACGTAAATTTGTGGCTTCACTGGACGATTTCGAATCGCTTGTCGTGAAGTTCTACACTTATTATGAGCAAGCAATTCCATGTATCTATTGAACCGCCACTGATCTGCCCAAGCATCTGAGTTCTCTCATTGTCTCTCTGCTGAATGGGGTTTTGTATTCATTACCGATATGTCCGGTTCCGTAAACTCTTCGTACGTGTTTTCAGTAAAAGTTTGCACACAATTAAGCTCCCAAGTGTAAACAATATCTTGAAAAATCTTCAACCAAACTCTTCGGAATCTCACAAACAATAAACAACCTTATACGTAAAAAGCACAACAGCAAAAAGATTTGGAGTTTTATCCAGCATTGACCTCTATCTTCGCCTTGATCACATTTTTGATTATTTAGTTTAGTTGCATCGGTTATTTGCCCTTCTATCACGAGAAAGTAATTAAAGCGCAGCAACGAGCTCGAGTTGCAAGCCATGTCCACCATTCTAAAATGGGAAAATCTCCGCTAGGGTCATCTTCTACCATGTGTGCACATCACATAGTATGAAAGCCTTAGCAGCAATTGGATGGCTTGAAACAAAAATGCTATATTGGGCTAAAAAATTTTATAACAAATGAAAAACATCTAGTGGCGTCGCTAGGAATGGTGACACCCGGGGCGGAGCTTTATGGTGTCACCCGTCTTGCAAGAAGCAATAAACTATTGAGCGTTTAAAGGCTGGAGGCCAATGGAAGGCATAAACCATTTTGCTTATCGAGTTTTGTATTGCAAGATAGACATTGAAAACTCGAAGTAAAGGTACCGGGACAGCGGGTGCAAGCACACGTTGTTTAGGCCATTTTCAATTATTGGCCCATTACAATTTTCAATCGCGAGTGATTGAACGCTGAAAAGGGACATACATGACGAACAACACATACACAAAACCCTTCGCACTTCCGCTTGTGCCGAGCACCTGGCGCGAAAGCTGCGAATACTATTTATAAAGTCTTCAGTATGACCCGACTGGGAAGAAAACCCCAGTCTACCGACTACCAAGTGGACGCTCTTAACCGATACATCCAGCCCAGGTTTAAAACTCGAAGTAGGGGCGAATTGAAAAAAGCAGTTTTTGTTATTATAGACTAATTAGCGCTAGTAGTCTGCTTTTTGACCTTTTGTCTCTACTATGGCTGTGTAATAAAAATAAGTTTATTGATTCAAACCCGGGGGGTAGATTTTGAAATTCCATTGACAAGGGGCCAATTACTTAAAAACGGGATATTTGCGAAAAATAGCAGTTTGGGGATTGACAATTCTGCTGATATTTGGAGGTCGAGTTTGTTAAATGTTTTTGGACATTTTGTCTCTTCCATGATAATGCATAATGATAATATTGATTCAGACCCGGGGGGGGGGGTCAATTTTCTGTTGACGAAGAGCGTTGAATTCCGTTGACGAATCCGTTTGAATTCCGTTGACGAATTCCGTTTGTTTCCGTTTAAGGTCAAATTTCGTTGACGAAGAGCCAAACTTGCATATCCGCTGATATTTGGATGCCGAGTTTCTTCATTTTGTTTCTTCTGTGGGTGTGTAATGATAATATTGACTCGAATCCGGGGGATCGATTTCAAAATTTCGTTGACAAAGGGCCAAACTTTGTTTACTTAAAAACGTAATTTTTGCACTATAACAAAAGTCTCGTCAGCCTTGCTACGCACAGCCAATCCAGGCTAAACTCATTCCAGACTGTAAAGACTCTTTTTTTCATTGCTTTACCTGGACACCTCGACTTTATCTCTTTTCTAGGTTGTGCCCTAGTTTTAGCAGGCGACCGGCCCCAAACAACGATACCCAATGAAAGAGCCTATAACTACTAACCCACAACTAAGCCCACTAGCCCACCGGTAGCCTAACTAGCCCACATCACCAGAAGCCCCAACGGCAACCCACAGTTTTGCAGAATTTTTGCAGTTATGCGGAATATGTCACTATTGCATATCTCACGATATTATGCTGAAGGGCACTCTATCAAGTTTTGGGGGCCCATTTTCACGGGTTAACACCTCAGCAACACCGCATTAAACCCACAAAAAAACGAGCTAGCGAAGGCGAACGGGACCACCGGCTACATTCTATCCAATATAATTAACCTGGGAATCATACCTCAGTTATGCAGTAAGACTTCACGTTCCGAATCCCTGTCACTCCGGCTGTGATGCTCAAAACCATGCCGCCAAAATGCGCTGGCAATTCATTACACACGTCGGCGCAAAACCGCCAGGCAAATCTTGTAGCGAAAACATTGAAACAAACGAACAAAATATAAAACGACTCTGACCAAAAACAAATCTTCGTTTCCTCAACTCTCGCAGTTTCAATTTTTATCAAATACAGATTTCTCTCTAGCTAAGGTAGACCCTCCGACCGCAACCGAGAAAAAACAAAAAATATTTGACGATTTAAAAAGTGTTTGGCCCACCATCCGCTGTTTTCTTTCACAGCGATACCGGTACTTTGTTTTTTACTCACTGGATAGTTAGCCCAAATAGTTTCATCAGATTACACAGATGATTTGTTTTCATAAGCATTAAACACAAAAAGAAACAAATAAACATAAACCAGTTTTTTTACATGTTATGCTGGTATAGATCAGGGTAGCCAACCCGCGGCTCTTGCACATCCTTTGCTTCTTCTATAAAATCCATCAGCAGCCTGTAGTTCTGAAATCATGCTGCGTTTGACAATGCATAAGATGCATTATCACGTAATAATCACTTTGTTAAGAGAATTGCGAGGGGTGTGTAACGAGTGGGCGGCCCATTCCCGCGGCCATGCGCCTGGGCAACACAGCTTCGAAGAAACATCGCAGCGGTGGTGACACTGTGTCTACTTTGACCGGCCCAGGCAACAAACCCCAGACCTTTCACCCCGATAGTGATGTCGTTACCACTGAGCAAACTGGCCGGTATGCTATTAATCTAGCTAAGCAAAAGTATGATGTGTATCAACAAGAGGTATGGTGATGTTAATGCGATCATTATCCATTGGGCTTGATATGGCTCTTTGCTGAAACACAGAAAGAAATGTGGCTCTTAGCATCTCACTAGTTGGCCACCCCTGGTATAGATGTGGTAATTAAACAAAATAGCTCAGGCAGTGTAATCAGAGCTAAGCATTTGGTACTAAACTATGTTGCCCTAAGCATGTTTACGGGCTGGGTTGGACCTGAAGAACGTCCTGAGTGCTGTCGCTTTCAAAAATAGCGTCTTCATCGGCTGGCTGCTGAGATTTTCCACTCAGCATAAAAAAGGGAAGCATTGACCCTTCATATTCTTTTAAAAGTCAGTCAGTCAGTAGCAATTTACTGTATTTAGTTGATGTCTTAAAAGAAAACAAACACAAGTTAGGGCAACACAAGGGACAAGTAATAAAGTTCAATATTAACCAGAAAAAAAATTTTTTTTACATCAACAAGGAGACTGCGAAGAACCGATCAAGGTCTACAAGTCAAGCAGCCACCGTGGGATCATACTGCAGTAATTTCAGTTGGTAAGATTTCCGTAGTTCATTGAGATTAGAAGCAATCTCTTAATTGTGCTGCATAATTGTAAATATATATTTTAACGGTAACTTTCTAAAAATTTGCTTTTTAGAAGTGTTTTACATCGCGAATAGGATAGAGTTTTTAGTTCTGATGAGAGAGAATTCCAAACCTTAGCCCCTTGAAACTTGAAAGATTTTTGACAACGGTTTGTGCTGTTTTTAGGAAGATAGAGATTATTTTGCGTTTTTGATCGAGTATGTCGATCGTGTGTTGCTGTAAGGCTGTTAAAACAGGAAAGGAGACCAGAAGGAAGTAATTGCTTCGAGTGTTGGTGCATTAATTTAGAAATTTCATACGTATACAAATCGTGTATTTTCAAAATGCCAAGTTTATGAAATTGCGGCGTGATAGAAGAAGAAAATGAGTTTGAGATGATTCTGATTGCTTTATTTTGAAGTCGTTGTAGTTTAGCAAAGTAAGAAGAGAATGTGCTACCTCAAAGCGGGAGACCGTAAAGCAAGTGGGGATGTACAAGAGAAAAGTAAAGGAGATGCAGAGTAGAAGACGGAAAAACATAACGAAGCTTGCTCAAGATTCCTATAGATTTAGAAAGTTTTGAGACCATATTTTCAATGTGTATCTTGAAATCAAGTTTCTTGTCTAAAGATACTCCTAGATACTTAATAGAGTCTAGACCAGGGGTGGCCAACCTTTTGATTCCATGCGCCAAAAATTTTCACTCTTAATTTAGATGCGCCACATCAAGCATCCATTTTTTTCAGTTCTTTAAAACAAGGGCGTGCAATATCAGTGAAGAGCAAAAAAAGGGTCTTCACTTCACGCCCTCAGACAGTGGCGCACCCAGAATTTGGCAAAGGGGGGCCACAACCAGTGGTGTAAAAAGTAGTCTAGAAATCTAGTTAAGTAAAAGTATTGTTACTGATGGCGGAAGCTACTTGAAGTAGAGTAGAAAGTAGGTCAAGGGAATGTAAAAAGTAACCAAGTAGAAGTAAGAAGTACCACCAATTTGAAACTACTTAAGTAAAAAGTAGCGTTTGCAAAACCAAGGCCATAAAGCTGAGCTTTGGCAAAAGATAATTTGCTCACTTCCAAACTTGACATACATTTTGCCGATACTGAAGTATATTTAGGATAATTAGCACATTTATTTGACGAAAATAAAAAATGGAAGTGTGTCATAATCTGCAAAATGCAACCTCATTGTCCACGCCAAACACAAACAACAAAAGACCAATTAGTATCACGAAATTGTAAAACTTATATAATATAATAAAACAATACTTAATACTAATTTTGCCAATTTTATCATCAAGCATGATTATTTATCATTTGCGTGATACATTGCTTAATATTAACTACTTATTTTTTTAAGCCACTTAAGTAGCGTTACTATCTGATTGAACTACGTAAGCACAAGTAGAAGCAGTCGAAATTTAAATCACTTAAGTAAGCACTAATTACCAAGCAATAATACTTAAGTAGTCTTCTTAAGTAAAACTACTTCGTTACTTTACTCAACTGGCCACAACCGCCACAACCGGCTGGGGTGAAACCCAGAGCCGCCAACGGGTTTTTACGGTTTTCACATAAAAAACACTCATTTTAGCACACTTTTTTTATCGAAAAAGGGCGTGCAGTGAGTGCAGTCACTACGGACAATGCAAGAATATTTTGGCAGCTTATGTCTAAAAACAGAAGCTTGGCTAAAATAGATGAAAGGAGGCTACAACCATCATTAGTTTGAAAAATTGTAGACTAAAGTTTAGGTTTTAGCACCTTATTACAGGGCCAGGGGGGAGGGGTATGGCACCGTGGCTCCCCTGCGCTCGCCTATGTCCTCAGACGTCATGTTTTCCACTGACAATGTCGGTGGAAAGAAAAAAATATAAAAAGGTCTCCACGCCCTCAGATGTTCTGTTTTCCACTGAAAAATATCGGTGGAGAGCAAATAAAAAAAAATTAGTGAGTAGAAGTGGCTTGTCATCAAAAAGATGCAATGCGCCACTTTTAAGTAGCCAATGCGCCACAGGTTGGCCCCCCCTGGTCTAGACCGGTTATTGTAGAATCACCATAGGAAAGTTTGATTTCAAGATTTAAGTTATTTAATTTTGGGGGAATTAAAATGAAAGCAGATTTTTTCGGATTAATTTGAAGTTTGTTCGCATTACACCAATTTTGTAACTTCTTTAGTTCCAAATTGCAGTTTGTTTCTAAAGCAGTTAGAGAAGGATTGCTCAAGACAAGTGTCATCCGCAAAAAGACGAGGTTTGGTTACGGCATTGTGGAGATCATTTATATAAATAAGAAACAGAAGGGGGCCTAATGTAGAACCCTGTGGTACACCTATATTTATGGGTTTTGTTTGGGACTGACAGTTATTAATAGAAACGAATTAAGTACGTGAATTTAGATAACTTTCGATAAAGTCATATGCTCGCCCTCTGATGCCGTAATGAGACAATTTTTTTAGCAGAATTTCATGAGAAGCAGTATTAAACGCTTTTCGAAGGTCCATTAACAGAAGAGCAGTAAAATTTTTATTCTGGATCGCATCATACGAGGTAGTTGTTACGTCAAGGAGGGCGTAAACGACACTATGGTTTTCCCTAAAACCATATTGATACTCGTAGAGAACATTATTATTTTTGAAAAAATTTACAAGTCTGGTTTTTATCAGTTTTTCTTGGACTTTAGATAGGCACGGAAGTAGAGAAATGGGTCGATAGTTGTTGGCTTGTTGTTTACTCCCAGATTTAAAAATTGGTATGACTTTCGCGGTTTTGAAAATTTGAGGAAAAAGGCCAATATCAAAGGCCAGGCCAAAATATACAGACAGAACGGGGGCTAACACTTCGTTTCCTAGGCGCAAGAAGAAAGAGGGTATATCATCATGTCCACTAGCTTTGTGCAAGTTTAAAGAGTTAATTATATTATAAACTTCGATAGGTTCGGGATTGTGCAAAGCTATGGTTTGAGGTACAGATTTTGAAAGATAATTCTTAAATTCATATTTACCTGTTTGCGGGACGCTTTCAGCAATTGATTGCCCAATCTGTGTAAAATATTCATTAAAGCAATGAGTAATTTCATTAGGAGTGTTTAAAGTGGAATTATCAGTGTTAAGCGTTGAGGGAAAAGTAGAACAGTTTTTAGAAGGCAATAACGAGTTAATGAATTTCCATAATTCTTTGGGATTATTTTTGTGCTTAGAAATGGTCTTATTATAACTCAATTTTTTTGAAAAATTTATCACTCTTTTTAATTTATTAGCATACTGTTTATAAAAAGATTTTTCAAAGTTATTGCCGTTTATATAAAAATTTTTATGCAATTTTTGCTTATTCTTGATTGAGGTCAGTAATCCTTTGGTCAGCCAAGGTTTTTGCACAATACGCTTTTGCTTTCGTGAAGCCTTTTGTAAAGGAGCATGCTTTTCGATCACCTTAGATAAAGTTTGAACAAGCTTGCTAAAGCTATCATCTAGGGCAGGCCTGCACAACATACGGCCCGCGGGCCGCATGCGGCCCGCGAATGCATTTTGTGCGGCCCGCGAAAGCATTTCAAAGTTGATCAACAAACGAAGTATGTCTGCCCTCTGTATTCCGTGTGTTGTGTGTAATAGAAAGCACTTTGAATAAATCTTTTCCTTCAATTGTTACTTAACAGTTATTGGCCTATAGCGCATAATCCTGCGTTTGTTAGAATTTGTTGTAGGTTTATAGCTAACGATCTTAACCTCGATGATTCAGAAAAGAGCATTAAGAACAGAAAATTTTGGAATTTTTCACTAGGCGATTGCGCAGGCAAAGAAAGAACTATCAGATACGTGTACAAACTAAAGAGAGCTAATCATACAGAAGTTTAACATGCGCATTTGCTTCTTTTTACAGTTATAGCTTTAGTGTTGTTTATTGCTTGGTAGTAGCCTGTGTTGTGTTTTTAGTTGTAGCCTGCAGTTAAATTTTGTTTTTTAGTATCGTACTTAACCATGTCTGAAGGAAAGAAAAGAAAATAGACAGCGAGCACAGGGCGTTTAACTCTGAGTAGACGAACAAGTACTTGTTTGTAACCTATAAAGACAAAATAATCTGCCTGGTGTGCCGAGAAAGGATATCAGTTCCCAAAGAATATAATTTGAGACGACATTTGGAAACACAGCATCCTGCTTTTGCTGAATTAGATCAAATGGAAAAGAGCCTTAAAGCAGCAAGCCTCATGAAAAGTCTTGGCAAGGAACAGCAATTTTTCAAAGTACTCGGCAGCGAAAGTGCAAAAGGTATGGATTTAAGCTTCAAGATTTCAAGGGAAATTGCTGTTTCTGGTAAGTGTTTTACAGAAGGGGAGTTTGTGAAAAAGTGTATGTTGCTTGCTATATCTGAGCTTTGTCCAGAAAAGCTGCGAATGTTTCAAAACATCAGTCTCTCACGCATGACCGTACAAAGGAGGGTAAGTGACATAGCTGCCAAGTTAATGAATCAATTAAAGCAAAAAGTAAAAGAATTTTGCTTTTATTCATTGGCTATGGATGAAAGTACGGATTGTCGCGATACAGCTCAGCTTCTCATATATATTCGAGGCGTTGACAAGAACTTCAATATTACTGAAGAACTTGCTGGCATGCAATCAATGAAGGGCCGTACTACCGGGAAAGACATCTTTACTGAATTAATTAACTGTGTAAACAACAAGTTGGCATACAGCTTTACTAACTTAGTGGCCATTTGTACCGACGGTGCTCCAGCTATGTGTGGAAAACATACTGGAGCAGTTTCTCTGATTCAGGAATTTATTGGAAGGCGCATAATCACCACTGCATTATACACCAGCAGGCCTTGTGTGGTAAGGTTTTAAAATTTAAACACGTAATGTCTGTGGTAGTTTCAATTGTAAACTACCTTCGCGCTCGCGCTCTCAAACATAGAACCTTTTGAGCATTTCTGGAAGAGGTAGATGCCAAATATCAAGACCTAGTATACCATACAGAAGTAAGATGGTTGAGCCGAGGAAGAGTGCTACAACGTTTTGTTGCTTTGAAAGAAGAAATTTCACAGTTCCTTAAAAATGATTCAAAAAAATTCGAAGAGCTTGAAAGTGAACCCTGGAATCACGATTTATTCTTCCTTTGTGATATTTCTGCTCATCTGAACGATCTCAACATGCAGCTTCAGGGAAAAGAACTAATAATATTTCAATTGGTAGGAGCAGTGAAAGCTTTCAAAATGAAACTACATCTTTTCAAAAGTCAGCTCCTAAAAGGTGAAATGAGTCACTTCCCTACATGTGCACAATATATTCCCCAATCCCAATATGTTGAGCAAGGAGAAAAATACGCACAGCAAATTGAGATACTGTTTCAAGAGTTTGACCGACGACTCACTTTCTCTCAGGAAGATAACCTCCTATTTAAACTGGTTGAAGACCCATTTTCTATGAATCCAGAAGAAGTGCCCATACAACTGCAGATGGAGGTAATCGACTTACAAGCCTCGTGAGTGTACAAGATTAAACACAGAGAAAGCAGTTTGCTGAACTTTTACAGAAGTCTGAACAGTGATAGATATAAAAATCTTATCGGACTTGCAAAGAAAACGCTGAGTATTTTTGGCAGCACTTATATATGTGAGCAAACTTTTTCGCTTATGAACATGAACAAGAATAAGCAGCGCTCTTCTTTGTCTAATGAAAGTCTGGAGGACATCCTAAAAATATCCACTTCTCATATGCATCCAGATTATGACGAACTTGTTGCCGGAAAGCGGTGTAATGTTTCGCATTAGTGTCTGTGATTAAAGTGTGTATAAGTTTCTTATAAATTTTTGGTATGCCTAATTGCATTATAACTAGTAATTTAATGCAGAGATAATATTCATGCGGCCCTCGGCAAATTTTCTGTAGTCAATGTGGCCCGAGCAATTTTTGAGTTGTGCAGGCCTGATCTAGGGATTCACGCGTTACAGAATTGTGTGTGAGTTCATAGACCAGCGTGGCCAAAGATGAATCAAGATCTTTGCAGAAATTTTCTCTGTTAATTGACTTAGTGTTGCGAAACATAAAAGAGGAATTGGTTTTGGAGTTATTAAATCTCGGGCTGGCTATATTACACGATATTGCATTATGGTCTGAAATTTTATACAAAATTACACCAGGTGTTAAGATGCTTTCGCTGTCATTAGTGAGAATATGATCAACAATAGTTTGAGAATTAGGGGTAACACGAGTTGGAATGGATACTAAGTTAAAAAAAGCATTGCTTTCACATACATTGACATAGTCAGAAATTGGAGGAACATACCGGTGTTTTAAGGACAAATCGTAATTCTAATCACCGAATAACAAAGCTTTTTTAGCAAGATTTGTATTTAAAAATTGCATTTTTTCGTCAAGTGCTGCCAAAAAGGCATTTGTGTTATTGCAGGGGTGACGGTAAATTACCGCAATTATATACTTATTTTGTTTGCCTGGAAATTCAACCTCAAACCAAAGATCTTCACAATCCCGAACTTGTAATTGCAAGGATTCAATTTCAGTATATATTAAATCAGTTGAGAGATAAGCACCGACACCGCCAGCTTTAGCTGGCGAGGGGAGGTGTACAAATGTATAACCAGGAATGTTGATGTTAATGCACGGGTTGACATTTCTACGAGTTTCAGAAAGAAGGATAATAGAAGGAGGGTTTGAAAAACGAGTAAGAAAATCATTTAGTTCATCAAAATGGGCTTGTAAGGAGCTTATATTAAAATGAATTATTAAGTATGTGGAAGTGTTATCGAAATTAAGTTTTTGATTGCTAAGGTCAAATGATTTATATGGCTTAAGATTTTGTTGAAAATTTTGAAAAATGGCATCAGTTAAGTTATCAGGATCTATAGCTACCGTATTTAGGGTGGTGGATGCTTGACTTGAGCAGCTAGGGGCATCGCAGCTAAAAGTTGCCACCATTATGAGCACAAAAGCAATGTGACAACACAGCTGCTTCCCTCCCTTGTTTTTCGACCTTTTCTTTGCTGAAAACCACTCGGTCTTTTTGATTTATGTACCCCCTGCGGCATATCAAAGTGATTGACTATAGTGACATTAATTTGTTCCTTTGATTTTACTTTAACAACGCGTCAAGCATTAGCGTGCATTACAACTGACAGTTTGCATAGACTTCTCAAACATTCTGCGCATGTTGGATAATGTCGATTCCCAGCATTTGGGGGGGGGGGGGAGTTTTAAGCATACTATCATGGTTTTCTTAAAGCGGCGGCTTTGATGACCAATTTAGTTTTAGAGTTAAAAATCTTCTGTTGGTTGTTTTTCAACGCACTTTTATTTCTGACAAAAAATTAAAGAGTTTAGAACAGAATTGAAGTGTAGTAAAATTTTAATTGAGATAATTATATTATCCCAAGCCTTATTAATCTTACTTTTAATACAAATACAACTGATCTTACACGAACTTTTTGCGAACTGCTGACTCTGCTGTCTCCAACTATGATACCACTATACCGCTTCTATTGAGTGAGTTGTTGAATTCTCACTTTGATATTGTTTATTTCCATTGTTTTGTTTGTTCATAACTCGCGCATGGAAACACTGGAACGTTTTCTGCTCGTGCTTCTACGAAAGAAGCCAAACTCAAATTGCGAACGGGCAAAAAACATGCAAACAGCTCGGATTGCCGAGTGGTGAGAGCGTCTGGAGCTGTTGACTCGGGTTTGATTCCGAGTCGAGTCAAACCAATCACTTAAAAGTGCTATTCACAGCTTCCCTGCTTGACGCTCAGCATTAAAGAAGCAGTGTGGAAAATAAGCCGGTAAGTTTACTTGTTATGCCGTAGGGAAAGGCACTTAGTGGGATTCCCCCATCTTAGAATGGTAGATAGATGGCTGGCTATATCCAACTACTGTAAATACAGAACACAATTTTTTTTTGCGAAACTCTATCAAACAGAATCACGAAAACATTCGAATCTGAACTCGAACGAATCGTTGAAATCAATTGCTCGGGAATCATTGAACCGGAACTGAATGCATCGCAATTGGGAGCGATATTCGCATGGAATGATTTCTAAACAGCGATTACAATCTGCATAATTATGTCGTCACAACAACCTTGGAAATTTGATTAAAACAATGCAGGGCATCAAACCTGGGTTCAAAAATTTAAATATTACGAAGTTGAAGTTTACATGCTTTCATAAATTTACTAGTATTGAAAATATTTATTGTAATCGTTAAGAAAGTTTTTGTATTAAAAACAATTTTGTGATTTCTACGGTGAAACTAAACTCAGAATCGAACCGGTACTTCCAAATGCGAAGCTTATCTTTTAAAAAGTCTGATGCAAACCAGCTAATATGAAGCCATCGCTTTCTCTCAAGAAGAGGATAAACATTTACGTAAATAGGGTAAATAAACAGTATTATTTTTTTCAAACCTGAAGTTGAACTGCAAATTATCTTGAACTAGATTTTTTCGTGACATTTTGGTCGCAAGGTGGCGCTTCTACAACTGATTCGAAAAATGCTTGTTTACGCTGACGTCATGATGACGCTGCAAACAACATGTGATTCAAGTATTGCGTTATTTTTGTCGAAGTCTGTTTAGGTTTGCGTGGAACTTCAATTAATATTTATTTCTGTTCATAACAAACCTCAACCTTCATACAACCTGGCATGGTGATGCTTGTAAACTAACTTTTGTGACGTAATAAAAGTTTTTATTGTCACGTAATCTTGATTTTTGAAAACTGCTCATTGATCATAAACTTCAAGCTTCAATCAACATGCATTTGTGTAAACATGACTAATTGCTGGACACAAAACAGAAAACGAATAATAATCAAGTAAGAAGATCGCAGCAAAATTCTGTGATGTCGTATCGTTTATATATTTCGTATTCAGAAATCTATTTCGTTTATATATGTTTATATATTTCGTTTATATATATGTCGTATCGTTTATGTGATACCTGAGGGCGGCTGATGAAGGCTAATAGCCAGAAACAGCGCTGTCTCGCTCTACGATGTCGTATCGTGGCGACTAGTAAAATGTTGATTATCTCAGAATTCTAAATTGTTTACTTCAACAGCAAAATGTCCAGTAGTTGATGATTAATCTGAATCAATATTAACATGCACTTTGCATCCAGCTGTGTTGTTGATGAGCGAGCGCGCGACTCGTCCAGAAATATTGCAATCATACAGGTACAGGTTGTTTATCTTATCCAGACAACTTTCCAAATGCTTCGCACCTTCGTTTCCGAATTCATTTCCACCGATGTAGAGATCAATCTGAAACAGGATTCGCTTGAAATCTTTCATCGATATCATCAATCCAGATAAAGTGTCTGGTTTCAAGCCAGGATTAGGAGCCTGATGTTAAGCCAGGATTAGGAATATGGCTTTAGGCCAGGATTAGGATAATGGTTTTAGTGTAAGACAGGATTATTTCTTTCGATGTTCTTAGCACAAAAGTTACTCTGAACAAAACTCGTTTGTTTGTTCTAAATGAATCGATATCTGTGAATTGATGCTTAGCCTGGTTGGTCTAGTGGTAAGCAACATCGTTATCGGTCCGGGAGGTCTGGGATTCGTTTCCCGGGCCGGTGAAGTCGTACCCGTCGTCGCTAACGGCTCGCCACTGCTGCGATGATTCATTGGAACTGTGTTGTCCAGGCGCTAAGCCGCGGAGATGGATCCCACCACTCGTTACACGCTTCGGTGTAATATCGCGAGTATATTGAAGATTTGATTTGGACGATCGCCGCAATTTTATGTTTTCACGATGAGGATCTTTTAAGCTAGTTTTTTATACAAATTGTTAAAAGTGATCGCGAGTGTTTTACATCTACTACCAACTACAATGAGGTGAAGTGGCATATTTACCGGTTTCTCCCGGTTTTGGATTTCCCGAGCCAGCGCCTCCACTCCTCTGCTTCCGATGTTGCAATCATTAACATCAAGTCTTTCGATATTGTCCATACACGACGCCAAACATTCCGCACCTTCGTCTCCCAACGTGTTTCGATTCAAGTTGAGTTTCAAGATCTGTAACAGAAAATCGAAGTAATGACTTCAAGTAACGGTTAAAACCTTGGATGCAGGTTTGCTGCATCACAGTTACATTCTTGATCACGTATAATTACTTTTTTCAATCATGACTTCACAATTTTAATTGATACAAATAGCCTGAGGGCCCTCGGCCCACTTATAATGGACATGTGGACAGGCAATAGGGGCAACTCCGCAGTTGAAACATTCAATGCACTTTAGGCGGGTTAAAATTGCATTTCTGATTATGAGCTTGTCATAAAAGTAAACATTCAATTGCGTGCATAAACATTAAACAAACAATTCACTTCGGTCATGAATGTTGGATTTTTCAAACAACTTAATTCAAAAAACCAGAGCCAATCTAACAAATCGTTCAACGACGTTTTGATTTTTAACTCAAATCATTATTTGAATGAAAATGCATAAACCGCCTGGTTGGCGCCATGACTGAAGATGTCCTCCTGGATTCATTTCCCGGGCCAGTCAGTCGCAAACGACTTGCCACTGCTGCGACGTTTCTTTGGAAGTGTGTTTTCCGGGCACTTGGCCGCGAAGACTGATTCTGCTACTTCTTACACGCTTCATTGTAACACTGCCCGCGACTACAATTATAATTTCATTGTGATGATTTTGCTAACAACTCGATACGTCTCTTGAACATGACTGTTATTGTTACACTGGATCTGGTTTTTTGAATTCAACTACTCACTCGACTCCTGTCCTCTTTTAGCTTTTCTACCAGAGCTCCAACTCCTTTCACTCCGATTTTACATTCACTGAGTTCCAACTCCTTCAACTTGTGGACACTCTTTGCCATGGCAACAGCTCCGTCATCGCCCAAACTGTTGTTTTGAAGATTGAGCAAACGCATCTATCAAAATAGAGTTACAAAAACAAATATGATTAATTGATTATCACTTCATAAACAAAGCGAACCATCACAATCGAAGGACTGAAGATCAAAATCAAATCTTCATTATTCTCGCGATATTACACCGAATCTTGTAACGAGTGGCGGGTCCATCTCAGCGGTTTAGCGCCTGGACAACACAACTCCGAAGAAACATCGCAGCGGCACCGACTCTGTGTTCGATTTGACCTGCTTAAGACTCAAACTCCAGACCTACCACACTGATAGCGATGTCTGCAACCACTGCTGGCCTAGTGATCCTTGAGGCTTGGCAAAGCGAAACAAAACTATCTGGCAAACACTTCACATTACAATCAACGATTTCTTCTGTAAAAAAGCGATCATTTATTTTTTATTCAAGTTTGTTTACAAATAACTCACTGGCGTCGTTCTTCGAAGAAGATTTTCAGCTAGAGCTTCTGCACCTTTGGATCCGATCTTACAAGCTTGGAGATTGAGAACCTCAATGTTGTGTAGGCACGTTGCTATGGCAACTGCTCCATCATCACCAAATTCGTTGCCTTGAAGGTTGAGCGAGCTCAACTGTCAACACATTCATAGTTTATGTACACAATCATGTTGCGCAAAATAATCTTAGTCGTAGCAAAAAATTAAGCTACTAATTTGCGAATACCACCTAAATAAACTAATTATCTGCCTTCTCCAAGTTGCATGAAAATATACAACAAACTAGTAGCTGGGCAGCGTGCTCAAACATTTCTCCAAGTAAATTCGAAGCGTTTTTTCGATCTCTGAGTAGAGAAATTTTTCCGAAACATTTTCCAGATAAACTACCGGACTTCGAAACAGAAATAATATTTTATCCATGAAAGTTGGGCTGCTGCGCTGCGAAATGTTTATAATCAACTTGCGTGTGAAGGATCGTTTGAAGTAGAACACATTCACCCTCTCCACATGTCCAGTTTAAAAGATCCAAAAGAGCATGGGCTTTCTGCATCACAGTTACATTTTTGGTCACGTATAATTACATTTTCAATCATGACTTCAAAATTTTGATTATGATGCAAAAACCCCATGGGTTCTCGGCCCACTTATAATGGGCATGTGGACAGGTAATAGGAGCAGCTCCGCAGTAGAAACATTCAATGCATTGTGGGCTGGTTAAAACCACATTTCTGATATTGAGCTTGTCATAAAAGTAATTCAATCGTTTCTTCGGAGCTGTGTTTCCCGGGCGCTAAGCCGCGGAGAAAATTTCGCTAGCAAGTCGAAACGTCTCTTGAACATGACTGTTATTGTTACACTGGATCTGGTTTTTTGAATTCAACTACTCACTCGACTCCTGTCCTCTTTTAGCTTTTCACCCAGAGCTCCAACTCCTTTCACTCCGATTTTACATTCACTGAGTTCCAACTCCTTCAATTTGTGGACACTCTTTGCCATGGCAACAGCTCCGTCATCGCCCAAACTGTTGTTTTGAAGATTGAGCAAACGCATCTATCAAAATAGAGTTACAAAAACAAATATGATTAATTGATTATCACTTCATAGACAGACAGACACTCAATTTATTTTTGCAATCAACAATAACCAAAAAATAAACAATTAATACTGTGATAAATATACTTTTTTTGAAAGTGGATGTTACCGTAGTTGCAATAGGAGGACTGCGAATAGACCTTACGGTCATCGAGTCAGCAGCCACCCAAGAGAGGAGTAAAAGAAAAAGAGAAAAAAAGAAAATTTAGTCGCTATGTTATGTTCTATGTTATGGATAAGCGAGCGACATTTGACTAGTAGGGTTAGAGCAATTGAAGTTGTAGTTAGTTAATTATTTATTGTATTGAGTAAGAAGATGCAATTTAAGTTTCTTTTTAAATGCGCCGAAATGGAGGTTTTTGATTTGAGAGGGAATTATATTCCAAAACTTAACGCCCCGATATTTTAAGGTATTTTGGAGTTTGGTGGTAGGGTACAAAGGTAGATATAATGTTTGTTTGTACTTGTGGGTGGATTTGGTCATGCGGGAGGAGATGTCACCAGTTTTTGTAAAAAGATTAGCTAAGGGAACAGGAAGGGTGTTATGAAAGAAATGATAGATAAGTTTGGCACATTCGTGTTTGTATAAATCTGGTAGTTTTAGAATATTAAGCTGGTGGTAATAAGGAGTTGCGTGGTCTTTGAATTTTCCTCTGCCAATTATCTTGACCGCTTTGTTTTGATATGTACACAATTTGGATTGGTTCAATTCATAAACAAAGCGAACCATCACAATCGAAGGAATGAAGATCAAAATCAAATCTTCATTATTCTCGCGATATTACACCGAATCTTGTAACGAGTGGCGGGTCCATCTCCGCGGTTTAGCGCCTGGACAACACAACTCCGAAGAAACATAGCAGCGACACCGACTCTGTGTTCGATTTGACCTGCTTAAGACTCAAACTCCAGACCTACCACACTGATAGCTCGGGGACCTTGACTCTGAAAACCGCAAGGTTCTTTCGGGTCCCCTTCGACCTTGCAATTATCTTTTCAATTTGTGCGTGAATTGTTTACTGTTTATATCATATGCATCGTCGAAAAATAAACTATACTACTACTACTACTACTGATAGCGATGTCTGCAACCACTGCTGGCCTAGTGATCCCTTGAGGCTTGGCAAAGCGAAACAAAACTATCTGGCAAACACTTCACATTACAATCAACGATTTCTTCTGTAAAAAAGCGATCATTTATTTTTTATTCAAGTTTGTTTACAAATAACTCACCGGCGTTGTTCTTCGAAGAAGATTTTCAGCTAGAGCTTCTGCACCTTTGGATCCGATCTTACAAGCTTGGAGATTGAGAACCTCAATGTTGTGTAGGCACGTTGCTATGGCAACTGCTCCATCATCACCAAATTCGTTGCCTTGAAGGATGAGCGAGGTTAAGCTCTGCTGTCAACAAATTCATAGTTTATGTACACAACTTTGATGCGTAATAGCAAAGAATCAATTTACGAGAACTACCAACCAGTTTTCGAATACTACCAACATATAGAAACGGCTCAAAGTACTTGCGATCCCGATTAATTATCTGCCTTCTCCAAGTTGAATGATTATAAGCAACACACAAGTAGCTGGGCAGCGTGCTCAAACATTTCTCCATGTAAATTCGAAGCGTTTTTTCGATCTCTGAGTAGAGAAATTTTTCCGAAACATTTTCCAGATAAACTACCGGACTTCGAAACAGAAATAATATTTTATCCATGAAAGTTGGGCTGCTGCGCTGCGAAATGTTTATAATCAACTTGCGTGTGAAGGATCGTTTGAAGTAGAACACATTCACCCTCTCCACATGTCCAGTTTAAAAGATCCAAAAGAACATGGGCTTTCTGCATCACAGTTACATTTTTGGTCACGTATAATTACATTTTCAATCATGACTTCAAAATTTTGATTATGATGCAAAAACCCCATGGGTTCTCGGCCCACTTACAATGGGCATGTGGACAGGTAATAGGAGCAGCTCCGCAGTAGAAACATTCAGTGCATTGTGGGCTGGTTAAAACCACATTTCTGATATTGAGCTTGTCATAAAAGTAATGTCTCTTGTCATAAAAGTAAAGGCGCTAAGCCGAGGAGAAAATTTCGCTAGCAAGTCGAAACGTCTCTTGAACATGACTGTTATTGTTACACTGGATCTGGTTTTTTGAATTCAACTACTCACTCGACTCCTGTCCTCTTTTAGCTTTTCACCCAGAGCTCCAACTCCTTTCACTCCGATTTTACATTCACTGAGTTCCAACTCCTTCAACTTGTGGACACTCTTTGCCATGGCAACAGCTCCGTCATCGCCCAAACTGTTGTTTTGAAGATTGAGCAAACGCATCTATCAAAATAGTGTTACAAAAACAAATATGATTAATTGATTATCACTTCATAAACAAAGCGAACCATCATAATCGAAGGAATGAAGATCAAAATCAAATCTTCATTATTCTCGCGATATTACACCGAATCTTGTAACGAGTGGCGGGTCCATCTCCGCGTATTAGCGCCTGGATAACACAACTCCGAAGAAACATCGCAGCGACACCGACTCTGTGTTCGATTTGACCTGCCTAGGACTCGAACTCCAGACCTACCGCACTGATAGCGATGTCTGCAACCACTGCTGGCCTAGTGATACCTTGAGGCTTAGCAAAGGGAAACAAAACTATCTGGCAAACACTTCACATTACAATCAACGATTTCTTCTGTAAAAAGCGATCAGTTATTTTTTATTCAAGTTTGTTTACAAATAACTCACCGGCGTCGTTCTTCGGAGAAGATTTTCAGCTAGAGCTTCTGCACCTTTGGATCCGATCTTACAAGCTTGAAGATTGAGAACATCAATGTTGTGTAGGCACGTTGCTATGGCAACTGCTCCATCATCACCTAATTCGTTGCCTTGAAGGTTGAGCGAGCTCAACTGTCAACACATTCATAGTTTATGTACACAATCATGTTGCGTATATAATCTCAGTCATAGCAAAGAATTAATTATTGCAACTTAAAGTACTGACGCAAGAGGTGCATTTTGCTTAGTCAAGCACGAAGCGTGATTTCACCAAAACATCTCATAGCGCCTGAGAAAGCACAGTGGGTCCTTGAAAACATAAACCGACCGGTGAGGTGGTGGTAAAAGATATCGTCATCGATTCCGGGGCCGATCAAAATGACCGCCGCTGCGACATTTCTTCGTAGCTGCGTTGTTTAGACGCTGAGCTGCGGTGATGAGCTCAACCACCCGTTACGTGCTTCGGCGCAATACCGCGTGTTCACCGAAGATTTGAGTTTTGAAAAACGCCAACAACCGCATATACGACAACGGGCTAATCACCGGAATCTGTACAACTTTTTTTGAAGTTTACAAATGTGTATTGGATCAGAGCGTGCTGCCGCATACTAGTGGTTATAATAACACGTCATTCGCGAAAACGTCATATTCCCCAAAACACTCCACATACCGGGAACTTCATGCGTTTGATCGCAGTAGACAAAGCTTTGGCTCCTTGCAGGTTAATTCCCGATTCAATAAGATCCAGTTCCTCGATAAGTTGAAGTGGACTTGCGAGATACCTAGCCTCATCTTCCTCAATCTCGTTCCAACGCATGCTGAAGATCTTTATCTGTAAAAGTAAACAACAAAATATCTTGCACCGTGGAAGTCATCGTCACCATTCAACAACAAGCTTAACCACATCTCATACACGTGAAATATCTTATAGCAGCGAGTTCGATTCAAAACTGAGGCTGAGATAGCCGAGTAGCACTCAAGAATCAGTTTTGTTTTGGCACCGAACCAATGACTTAAAGGTGAATCAAAAGAACAACGTGGAGATCAAGCCGACTCGTTTGGAAAAGCACTTAATGGGATTTCGCTCCTTGGCATGACTAAGGCAGGTGTCGGCAATTCCTCAAATTAAACGAGTTCGCTTAAGCTTTTTCTCGCAGCAATAGGATAAAAAACATAGGTTGATTATTTATTAACTTCAATTTCAAGCTGCATCGCTTACGGGTTTACTCTGTAGCAAATGAGGAAAATATTAAACAGTTGAAGGATGGCTTGCTTTGAATAACAGGAAAGCACAGCAATGAGAAAACTGTGAAATGATTCATTGGTTTTACTTAAATCAGCTTCCTGCTAAGAAAGTAACGAGCTATTGAAATATTTAGCGTCATTTTACAAAACCTAACAAGCCGATTTTTTGCAAAAAACGTTTGGCATATTTTGAATTTTTCTATAATTCTTCATCTCTGGTGAAAATTTCAAACATTTTAACCGGGCCGTTTCTGAGTTAATAGGGTTTGCAAAACATAACTTGTTGATAAAGTCTAGGAAAATATTTCGCACAACCTAACATGAAATTGTTACTATTAGCCTTCATCATAAATGTGTATTATTAGCTTCGTCTGCAATTACCATGACGCCAAAAACATTGCTGGGAATTCTCTTACAAATAATTGCAATAAAATGTATGACTTCATAACGCAAAACCTAACGACTGAAGTTGTAAGATAAAAATTTTTTTCAACTCGAAGTTTGTTCATTTGGACGACATTACGGTATTACTGCGCGAAAATGTTGAAACTGAATTCTCTTAAGAAACTATAAATAAAAGTTAAAAAATAACAGAGGAACCCTGCTTATCTGAGACCACATCAAAACGGCCGCGGTATCGGGGTGGTCGCGTTAGTGAATTTGACAAAAAGCAATGCATTGCCATAGTAAATTATTCGAGACAGCAACGAAGTGGTCTTGCTTACGGGGTGGTCTCCTTATCGAGGTGGTCGTCAACCGGGGTTCCACTACATTCAGAAATTCACTGAGTAAAACCCAATAAGTCATATAAAAAATTACCAAACAAAGAGTATTACACAAAAACTAATACAAAAGACTTCAATTCAGAGTCTGATACTTCGTCATTGCTAAAAACCTTACTCTTGAAAGATTAAAGTCCTTCGCAATTATAACACAAAAAGTACTTTTCTTCGAAAACTAGAAAAGCGGAAAAACTGCAGATGTTAGGTTTTGCAAAATGACAGCAGGTATGAAGCAAAACAACGTGTAAAAAAATGCAAAAACACAAAACGATCACGTCGACAAAAAAGCAGCAATTATAATCATAATCACCTTAAAAATAAATGGTACAACAATACAAATAAATAAAATAAATATCTGAGATTATTTTCAAAATATTGAGCTAAAGATTGGACTGTAATTGAGGAAGATTGCGAAGCGAGCTTGCGCTCTTCGAGTCAGCAAACACCCGGTAAATATGTTTGATGCGATCGGCTCCAGCCGTGAATTGAACCCGTAGTGGTACCGCTAGTCCATGTCGCTGACAAACACAGCACAAACCAAGTGTCGCGGCCCCATAAAAGATCAAGAAGCGAAAAAACAAGAATCAGCAAACAAATACAAGAATCTGACAGCTCTTATGACCTGCTGTAGATTGTTGCGCCTTCACTAATGTGGCGGCGATGAAAACATGCATTTTGATGTAGATAACGAAATACTTCGTGCTTTTGCCCCAAAACCATCTTAAACTTGCTCTAAAATTCTTTGTACAATCATTGCGGTATTAAAATTCAATTAGATACACTGCAGCTTATCATTGAACTACGAAAATTTATTACCTCGACTTTTTCGTCACAGCGAAGAATGGCGTCGAGTCCGATGAAAAACGACAACCTGTTTCCTCTGCTCAGAGTGGGATGAGTGATTTCCAGAAGCAGTGAAGACTTTTTCTCTTTAAGAACGTATTGAAGTGCAGGAACATCGCTCGGAAGCATAAGACCAGATGCCTTGAACTCGTCTTTTAGTTTGGCAGCCACTTTCTTTGTGAATTCATCATCTTGCAGCTCATAAAGCCAATGGAAAATTTGCAGTAAATCGCCAACGCTTCGTGCAGAATCAACTTGCTCCGACGCGAATTTCTTCAACTTTTCTTTTCTTTCTTGGTACTGTGATGGATCAAATTCTTCAAACGGTATCAATTCTTCCAAACAATCTTGAGAAACAGAACTGCAAAGACCAAAAACAAACTTGCTCACCATCTCATATCGTTGAGTTTTGAGATCGAAAAGACTTTTAAGGAAATTTTCTGCGTCCATATATAATGTAATGTAAAGTGCTACGAAGAATTCGCGAAGCAGAAAATTGGAAAAGTAGAAGCAAACCTTGCCTTTCATTAACTTTAAGCTGAAAATCATACCGCGGCGGGAAATCGTGATGGCATGGCTCGGCGCAATGACATCTCCTAAATCCAAAAACAATGACTTTTTCTTAAAAGCTGTTAGTGCTGAACTGGATAGCTTCGATGTTTCCAACTTTTGACCATGTTGATGACCATCTTCGATAAACAAACGAAATATAGTAAGCAAGATGGTGGTTATGGAGTGGTTCTTTGCTAACGCAGAAGAAACATCTGTCTGCAAGAAGTTGCTTAAAGAATACATGACAAGCATACAGTTAGTAGGAATGCTGCAAAAATTTTGCAAATCAGGACGATCGAGCAAGAATCGGAGAATCTGCTCGCAAGTGCTTTCACTTTCGCTACAAAATCGACAAATTTCCTTGCGTGCTGCATCCTTTATTGCTGGCATTTTTACGAAGAAACGAGGTCGCAGGTGTTCTTCCAGTTGTAGCAGTCGACCAGGGCAAGAAGTGAAGAGTTTCTTCGCCTTCGGTAGAAAATCTCCACGAAGTAGGCGTTTGATGAATTTCCACGCTTCTTCGTCATTGGAAGGTTCTCTCCAACGAGATTTTGGTGTTTCCTGTCCCACTGCAATGTCATCAAAACCATCACAGACGATGCAAACTTCACCGTCGGTAGAAAGTCTGTGTAGTAACATAGTGGATTCTTCTTTGGATAGATTTTTTGAAAATGGTGAATTGTTTGTGAGAAACTGCAGAAAAGTCATGTTCTTTTCAATATCGCAAAATTTCACACAAACAAGGATTTCAAACGAATCTTTAGATAGTATTTGGTGAGCCAAATATTTTGCCAACATAGTTTTTCCAGCCCCTGACTGTCCAATGATCCAGATAACATTGCCATGAAGAAGCTGGAAATGTTCTTTTTCTTCCTGGCTCGCGCGCAGTCTTGCAGATTCACTAATGGCTGCATCCTTGGCTGCATTGAACAACTGTGAGTGTTGGATTATTTGAAGTGGAGGTTGGTCCAAACGCGCTGCAATATCTTGCCGATGATGATGAAGACTGTCCAACAAATCAAAGTTTTGTGTCGATAATTCGAGGGGAGAAATTTGGATATTTCCATCAACAAGAACAGGATCATTCGCAAAATCAGAAGCTTGCTCCAGCAAAGTTCTTTTTAGTTCCGCATCTAAAAACAAAAATCAAATCTTCATTATACTCACGGCATTACGTCGAAACGTGTAACGGGGTCCATCTACAAGGCTTAGCGCCTGGGCATTGGCAACATGGCTCGGAAGGAATATCGCCACAGTGGCGAGGCGTTGGCGACACTGTGTTCGATTTAACCAACCTGGGAAACGAACTCCAGACCTCTCCACCGACAGCGATATCTTAATATTTTTGTGTTACTTACAAAGCTTTTCGATATCTGAGCGACGACTCCCGTCATGATCCATCGATATTTCTGCAATATGAATGAACTTGAGATAAAAATTGTAACAACAAATAAGGTTTTGTTAAATATAAACACTAGTACGCTTTTGCTAATAAAAAACTCACTGCAAATAATACCGTATTGCCATTACTTACAAAATCGAATATAAACGAATTCTTTTACTTTACATTCGAGCTCATGACGCTACAGCTGCTGCACAAGACCAGTAGAGCGAAGCAATTAAACGGAACAGAATTTCCACGCCATACCTGGTGCGTCTTGATCGGAAATCGTTGTGTTTTTCTTATTCTGGCTGCTTCCAGGAAAGTTCAACATACTGCAATGGCCCAACTAATTAATTACATCATTATTCCTACACAATTATATCGAATCCAAAGCACTAAAATCACAACTTACAGAGTTTATATCGATGATTATAGATTAATAGTACTTAGGCTACTATGCATATCAAAATCTACTTGTGAATCTTCTTACTGTTACAATGTCAATCAATAATTATCATAATTACATGAATAAGTATGTTTGATGCTGATACAATAAAAATGATGCAGTCAAAACTTCTTGCGGCAACGAAAACAGAAAATTAGGATTTTGGAAACTGGTTGAGAATTGGCACACACTTTTAAAAGATTGCAATATAAAAACTCAATTACCATGTAATTATAATCAAAATCACATGATTATAACTTAAATTACAAGTCGATGTAAGTCTGTTATTAATTAGTGAAAGAAACATTATATGGTAGGCGCTAAAAAACTTACTAAATGAACGCTGTACGCATTCGTTTTTACTGTGTGTACCAAAAATCTCTTTATACATTATTGAAAAATTTACATTGGTTCTACCACGCGAAAAAGTTTCATTTCTTTCAATTACGTTAGCTTCAATTGTTTTCCTACTCAGCACTCAATCCAATTCTTCCACGACATTACAAGGTTAGTCAACCCTGCTATGGAAAACCAAGATTTTTTATACATATATTGACGCCAAATGTTTATTGCATGTGGTACGTAAGAGCCAATCGTCACGTTGGCAGCTCGCAAGCGGCGTATGTGACGTTAGAAAATATTGCAATTCGACAGTTACACGGTGATGTAAACGGAGCTATAGTACACTTTTCAAAAATGTACTCTTGGCTCAATTCTGCCAGTACACATAAGCCCGTAGGCAAAAATTGCTGGAATGTTTACAGTAACAATAGTAAACACATGAATTTGTGACAAACACAAAAACTAACAAATCGAAGATTATACTGTGGAATATGGTAAGCGATTCTTGGATAATTAATTTTTTGGTTAATTGCACCACGGAATTTCTTGGTTCGAGTAGACTACAAAAAAACAGCTCCAAACATACAGTTACAAACGTGGTAGTATAATTAATTACATGCTCATCAAGTTTGCAATATAACAATACAGCGATGAAACAAACAACAAATACGGTTACAAGAAAAATATCATCAACTCACGTTGTTTGTAAACACATTGCCATAGTAGCTGTCATATAGCACTGAGAGCGAAAATGTTAACTTAAGCGATACAAACAAACTTACTTTCTTACGATAAAACAGAGGAAATGCAAACGCCAAAACACAAAAAAGCGGAAAGGTGGTCGCTAAAATTATTATGTATCGCTGAAATATATTAAAATCACTCCCACAACATACGTGACAAAATTTTGCTTTCCTACATTCGCCCACAACAATAAAAACCATTTTTCACTGCAAATGTATCGTCAACAATTTCACTTGTGCAATGTGCAGTTGTTAAAACATAATTTCGCATCCAGAGGAGTTGTTTTGGAGAGAGCGACGGACATGATCAGAAATTGGATTGGATTTGAGATCAAGACACTTGATCTTGTGAAGACAACGTTTCAAATCTTCTGAAGCTTCATCATCAACGTAATTCCAAGCAAGAGAAAGTTTCTTCATCTGCAAAAATATAAAGTCTCTATCTGCAGCAACATCCGGGCAACTAACCAGCTGCATCCGGGTGACACACCAGCAACATACGAGTTACACATCGCTACTTCCAGGCACCACACCCAGTTACATCCGGCTAGCATACCAATTACATCCGGGTAACAGCTCTATTTTTTATATTTTTTAAAGTGCAAAAAACTTTACAACTCTACCAGAGTTCCATGTGGAAGCCAAGGTTCGTAATTATACATCAAAAGCAAGGGAAACGCGTAGCATGCTCTTCAATGAAATTAAAAAAAAGCGATTGAAGAATTGTAGGGACCCCAAAGCTACTGGGGAAACGAAGTATTTCATTTACAGCTGAAACTACTCTGTACCCAAAGTGGACAAATAAAAGTATTAATCTTACCGGACTGTTTCTGTTTTTCATTTTCTCAGCCAGAGATTTGATGCCTCGCGGTCTGATTTTGCAAAAATTTATCAAAAGTTCATCCACATAAGGTAAGCATGCAGACAAATAAACTGCACCGTCATCGCCAAATCCGTTGCGTCCGAGGTTAAGTTCTCGAATCTGTCAACATTAATTCCTTATGCTAAAAAGCAAAGTCAATATTATTGTAGTCTAAGCACGATACGACCTTCAGTAAGGACCGTAGTAAGACTTTGGGAGGCTGCGGGGCTAATTGATTTGGTAGCCACGGTCTTTGTGGACCTGATTTTTTGACCTTAGCAGCAGACACTGCAGCAACTAACAATTTTTTATTAAACGCAACACGCCCAAGGGGAGCTCCAAGACTACAACCCAAACTTAACCCGTCCCCCCCTGACTCATCACCGCTATTATCAGTGCTCACCATCGATACGACTACTGCTCATCACCGCTATTATCAGTGCTCACCATCAATACGGCTACTGCTCATCACCGCTATTATCAGTGCTCACCATCAATACGACTACTGCTCATCACCGCTATTATCAGTGCTCACCATCAATACGACTACTGCTCATCACCGTTATTATCAGTGCTCACCATCAATACGACTACTGCTCATCACCGCTGTTATCAGTGCTCACCATCAATACGGCTACTGCTCATCACCGTTATTATCAGTGCTCACCATCAATACGACTACTGCTCATCACCGTTATTATCAGTGCTCACCATCAATACGACTACTGCTCATCACCGCTATTATCAGTGCTCACCATCAATACGACTACTGCTCATCACCGTTATTATCAGTGCTCACCATCAATACGACTACTGCTCATCACCGTTATTATCAGTGCTCACCATCAATACGACTACTGCTCATCACCGTTATTATCAGTGCTCACCATCAATACGGCTACTGCTCATCACCGTTATTATCAGTGCTCACCATCAATACGGCTACTGCTCATCACCGTTATTATCAGTGCTCACCATCAATACGACTACTCCTCATCACCGCTATTATCAGTGCTCACCATCAATACGACTACTGCTCATCACCGTTATTATCACTCCTCACCATCAATACGGCTACTGCTCATCACCGTTATTATCAGTGCTCACCATCAATACGACTACTGCTCATCACCGTTATTATCAGTGCTCACCATCAATACGACTACTGCTCATCACCGTTATTATCAGTGCTCACCATCAATACGGCTACTGCTCATCACCGTTATTATCAGTGCTCACCATCAATACGGCTACTGCTCATCACCGCTATTATCAGTGCTCACCATCAATACGGCTACTGCTCATCACCGCTATTATCAGTGCTCACCATCAATACGGCTACTGCTCATCACCGCTATTATCAGTGCTCACCATCAATACGGCTACTGCTCATGACCGTTATTATCAGTGCTCACCATCAATACGACTACTGCTCATCACCGTTATTATCAGTGCTCACCATCAATACGACTACTGCTCATCACCGTTATTATCAGTGCTCACCATCAATACGACTACTGCTCATCACCGTTATTATCAGTGCTCACCATCAATACGGCTACTGCTCATCACCGTTATTATCAGTGCTCACCATCAATACGACTACTGCTCATCACCGCTATTATCAGTGCTCACCATCAATACCACTACTGCTCATCACCGCTATTATCAGTGCTCACCATCAATACGACTACTGCTCATCACCGTTATTATCAGTGCTCACCATCAATACGGCTACTGCTCATCACCGCTATTATCAGTGCTCACCATCAATACGGCTACTGCTCATCACCGCTATTATCAGTGCTCACCATCGATACGACTACTGCTCATCACCGCTAATATCAGTGCTCACCATCAATACGACTACTGCTCATCACCGTTATTATCAGTGCTCACCATCAATACCGCTACTGCTCATCACCGCTATTATCAGTGCTCACCATCAATACGACTACTGCTCATCACCGTTATTATCAGTGCTCACCATCAATACGACTACTGCTCATCACCGTTATTATCAGTGCTCACCATCAATACGACTACTGCTCATCACCGTTATTATCAGTGCTCACCATCAATACGGCTACTGCTCATCACCGTTATTATCAGTGCTCACCATCAATACGGCTACTGCTCATCACCGTTATTATCAGTGCTCACCATCAATACGGCTACTGCTCATCACCGTTATTATCAGTGCTCACCATCAATTCGGCTACTGCTCATCACCGCTATTATCAGTGCTCACCATCAATACGGCTACTGCTCATCACCGTTATTATCAGTGCTCACCATCAATACGGCTACTGCTCATCACCGTTATTATCAGTGCTCACCATCAATACGGCTACTGCTCATCACCGCTATTATCAGTGCTCACCATCAATACGGCTACTGCTCATCACCGCTATTATCAGTGCTCACCATCAATACGACTACTGCTCATCACCGTTATTATCAGTGCTCACCATCAATACGGCTACTGCTCATCACCGTTATTATCAGTGCTCACCATCGGTACGACTACTGCTCATCACCGCTATTATCAGTGCTCACCATCAATACGGCTACTGCTCATCACCGCTATTATCAGTGCTCACCATCAATACGACTACTGCTCATCACCGCTATTATCAGTGCTCACCATCGATACGACTACTGCTCATCACCGCTATTATCAGTGCTCACCATCAATACGACTACTGCTCATCACCGCTATTATCAGTGCTCACCATCGATACGACTACTGCTCATCACCGCTATTATCAGTGCTCACCATCGATACGACTACTGCTCATCACCGCTATTATCAGTGCTCACCATCA
The DNA here is from genome assembly GCA_964006365.1 of Trididemnum miniatum. Taxonomy (NCBI): domain Eukaryota; kingdom Metazoa; phylum Chordata; class Ascidiacea; order Aplousobranchia; family Didemnidae; genus Trididemnum; species Trididemnum miniatum. The sequence continues at coordinate 27,991,505 of OZ023237.1, forward strand.
ATACGACTACTGCTCATCATCGCTATTATCAGTGCTCACCATCAATACGACTACTGCTCATCACCGTTATTATCAGTGCTCACCATCAATACGGCTACTGCTCATCACCGTTATTATCAGTGCTCACCATCAATACGGCTACTGCTCATCATCGCTATTATCAGTGCTCACCATCAATACGGCTACTGCTCATCACCGCTATTATCAGTGCTCACCATCAATACGGCTACTGCTCATCACCGTTATTATCAGTGCTCACCATCATTACGGCTACTGTTCATCATCGCTATTATCAGTGCTCACCATCAATACGGCTACTGCTCATGACCGTTATTATCAGTGCTCACCATCAATACGGCTACTGCTCATCATCGCTATTATCAGTGCTCACCATCAATACGACTACTGCTCATCGCCGCTATTATCAGTGCTCACCATCAATACGGCTACTGCTCATCACCGTTATTATCAGTGCTCACCATCAATACGGCTACTGCTCATCACCGTTATTATCAGTGCTCACCATCAATACGGCTACTGCTCATCATCGTTATTATCAGTGCTCACCATCAATATGACTACTGCTCATCACCGTTATTATCAGTGCTCACCATCAATACGACTACTGCTCATCACCGCTATTATCAGTGCTCACCATCAATACAGCTACTGCTCATCACCGCTATTATCAGTGCTCACCATCAATACGGCTACTGCTCATCATCGTTATTATCAGTGCTCACCATCAATACGGCTACTGCTCATCACCGTTATTATCAGTGCTCACCATCAATACGACTACTGCTCATCGCCGCTATTATCAGTGCTCACCATCAATACAGCTACTGCTCATCACCGCTATTATCAGTGCTCACCATCAATACGGCTACTGCTCATCACCGCTATTATCAGTGCTCACCATCAATACAGCTACTGCTCATCACCGCTATTATCAGTGCTCACCATCAATACGACTACTGCTCATCACCGCTATTATCAGTGCTCACCATCAATACAGCTACTGCTCATCACCGCTATTATCAGTGCTCACCATCAATACGGCTACTGCTCATCACCGCTATTATCAGTGCTCACCATCAATACGGCTACTGCTCATGACCGTTATTATCAGTGCTCACCATCAATACGGCTACTGCTCATCATCCCTATTATCAGTGCTCACCATCAATACGGCTACTGCTCATGACCGTTATTATCAGTGCTCACCATCAATACGGCTACTGCTCATCACCGTTATTATCAGTGCTCACCATCAATACGGCTACTGCTCATCATCGCTATTATCAGTGCTCACCATCAATACGGCTACTGCTCATGACCGTTATTATCAGTGCTCACCATCAATACGGCTACTGCTCATCACCGTTATTATCAGTGCTCACCATCAATACGGCTACTGCTCATCATCGCTATTATCAGTGCTCACCATCAATACGACTACTGCTCATCATCGCTATTATCAGTGCTCACCATCAATACGGCTACTGCTCATCACCGTTATTATCAGTGCTCACCATCAATACGACTACTGCTCATCATCGCTATTATCAGTGCTCACCATCAATACGACTACTGCTCATCACCGCTATTATCAGTGCTCACCATCAATACAGCTACTGCTCATCACCGCTATTATCAGTGCTCACCATCAATACGGCTACTGCTCATCACCGCTATTATCAGTGCTCACCATCAATACGGCTACTGCTCATGACCGCTATTATCAGTGCTCACCATCAATACGGCTACTGCTCATCATCGCTATTATCAGTGCTCACCATCAATACGGCTACTGCTCATGACCGTTATTATCAGTGCTCACCATCAATACGGCTACTGCTCATCATCGCTATTATCAGTGCTCACCATCAATACGGCTACTGCTCATGACCGTTATTATCAGTGCTCACCATCAATACGGCTACTGCTCATCATCGCTATTATCAGTGCTCACCATCAATACGACTACTGCTCATCACCGCTATTATCAGTGCTCACCATCAATACAGCTACTGCTCATCACCGCTATTATCAGTGCTCACCATCAATACGGCTACTGCTCATCACCGTTATTATCAGTGCTCACCATCAATACGGCTACTGCTCATCATCGCTATTATCGGTGCTCACCATCGATACGACTACTGCTCATCATCCCTATTATCAGTGCTCACCATCAATACGGCTACTGCTCATCACCGTTATTATCAGTGCTCACCATCAATACGGCTACTGCTCATCACCGCTATTATCAGTGCTCACCATCAATACGGCTACTGCTCATGACCGTTATTATCAGTGCTCACCATCAATACGGCTACTGCTCATCATCGCTATTATCAGTGCTCACCATCGATACGACTACTGCTCATCACCGTTATTATCAGTGCTCACCATCAATACGGCTACTGCTCATCATCGCTATTATCAGTGCTCACCATCAATACGACTACTGCTCATCACCGTTATTATCAGTGCTCACCATCAATACGGCTACTGCTCATCATCGCTATTATCAGTGCTCACCATCGATACGACTACTGCTCATCACCGTTATTATCAGTGCTCACCATCAATACGGCTACTGCTCATGACCGTTATTATCAGTGCTCACCATCAATACGGCTACTGCTCATGACCGTTATTATCAGTGCTCACCATCAATACGGCTACTGCTCATGACCGTTATTATCAGTGCTCACCATCAATACGGCTACTGCTCATGACCGTTATTATCAGTGCTCACCATCAATACGGCTACTGCTCATCACCGTTATTATCAGTGCTCACCATCAATACGGCTACTGCTCATGACCGTTATTATCAGTGCTCACCATCAATACGGCTACTGCTCATGACCGTTATTATCAGTGCTCACCATCAATACGGCTACTGCTCATCACCGTTATTATCAGTGCTCACCATCAATACGGCTACTGCTCATGACCGTTATTATCAGTGCTCACCATCAATACGGCTACTGCTCATGACCGTTATTATCAGTGCTCACCATCAATACGGCTACTGCTCATCACCGTTATTATCAGTGCTCACCATCAATACGGCTACTGCTCATGACCGTTATTATCAGTGCTCACCATCAATACGGCTACTGCTCATGACCGTTATTATCAGTGCTCACCATCAATACGGCTACTGCTCATCATCCCTATTATCAGTGCTCACCATCAATACGGCTACTGCTCATCACCGTTATTATCAGTGCTCACCATCAATACGGCTACTGCTCATCACCGTTATTATCAGTGCTCACCATCAATACGGCTACTGCTCATCATCGCTATTATCAGTGCTCACCATCAATACGGCTACTGCTCATGACCGTTATTATCAGTGCTCACCATCAATACGGCTACTGCTCATCACCGTTATGATCAGTGCTCACCATCAATACGGCTACTGCTCATCATCGCTATTATCAGTGCTCACCATCAATACGACTACTGCTCATCATCGCTATTATCAGTGCTCACCATCAATACGGCTACTGCTCATCACCGTTATTATCAGTGCTCACCATCAATACGACTACTGCTCATCATCGCTATTATCAGTGCTCACCATCAATACGACTACTGCTCATCACCGCTATTATCAGTGCTCACCATCAATACAGCTACTGCTCATCACCGCTATTATCAGTGCTCACCATCAATACGGCTACTGCTCATCACCGCTATTATCAGTGCTCACCATCAATACGGCTACTGCTCATCACCGCTATTATCAGTGCTCACCATCAATACGGCTACTGCTCATCATCGCTATTATCAGTGCTCACCATCAATACGGCTACTGCTCATGACCGTTATTATCAGTGCTCACCATCAATACGGCTACTGCTCATCATCGCTATTATCAGTGCTCACCATCAATACGGCTACTGCTCATCACCGTTATTATCAGTGCTCACCATCAATACGGCTACTGCTCATCATCGCTATTATCAGTGCTCACCATCAATACGACTACTGCTCATCACCGCTATTATCAGTGCTCACCATCAATACAGCTACTGCTCATCACCGCTATTATCAGTGCTCACCATCAATACGGCTACTGCTCATCACCGCTATTATCAGTGCTCACCATCAATACGGCTACTGCTCATCACCGTTATTATCAGTGCTCACCATCAATACGGCTACTGCTCATCATCGCTATTATCAGTGCTCACCATCGATACGACTACTGCTCATCATCCCTATTATCAGTGCTCACCATCAATACGGCTACTGCTCATCACCGTTATTATCAGTGCTCACCATCAATACGGCTACTGCTCATCACCGCTATTATCAGTGCTCACCATCAATACGGCTACTGCTCATCACCGTTATTATCAGTGCTCACCATCAATACGGCTACTGCTCATCATCGCTATTATCAGTGCTCACCATCGATACGACTACTGCTCATCACCGTTATTATCAGTGCTCACCATCAATACGGCTACTGCTCATCATCGCTATTATCAGTGCTCACCATCAATACGACTACTGCTCATCACCGTTATTATCAGTGCTCACCATCAATACGGCTACTGCTCATCATCGCTATTATCAGTGCTCACCATCGATACGACTACTGCTCATCACCGTTATTATCAGTGCTCACCATCAATACGGCTACTGCTCATCATCGCTATTATCAGTGCTCACCATCGATACGACTACTGCTCATCACCGTTATTATCAGTGCTCACCATCAATACGGCTACTGCTCATCACCGCTATTATCAGTGCTCACCATCAATACAGCTACTGCTCATCACCGTTATTATCAGTGCTCACCATCAATACGGCTACTGCTCATCATCGCTATTATCAGTGCTCACCATCAATACGGCTACTGCTCATCACCGTTATTATCAGTGCTCACCATCAATACGGCTACTGCTCATCATCGCTATTATCAGTGCTCACCATCAATACGACTACTGCTCATCACCGTTATTATCAGTGCTCACCATCAATACGGCTACTGCTCATCATCGCTATTATCAGTGCTCACCATCAATACGGCTACTGCTCATCATCGCTATTATCAGTGCTCACCATCAATACGGCTACTGCTCATCACCGTTATTATCAGTGCTCACCATCAATACTGCTACTGCTCATCATCGTTATTATCAGTGCTCACCATCAATACGACTACTGCTCATCATCGCTATTATCAGTGCTCACCATCAATACGGCTACTGCTCATCACCGCTATTATCAGTGCTCACCATCAATACGGCTACTGCTCATCATCGCTATTATCAGTGCTCACCATCAATACGGCTACTGCTCATCACCGTTATTATCAGTGCTCACCATCAATACTGCTACTGCTCATCATCGTTATTATCAGTGCTCACCATCAATACGACTACTGCTCATCATCGCTATTATCAGTGCTCACCATCAATACGGCTACTGCTCATCACCGCTATTATCAGTGCTCACCATCAATACGACTACTGCTCATCACCGCTATTATCAGTGCTCACCATCAATACAGCTACTGCTGATCACCGTTATTATCAGTGCTCACCATCAATACGACTACTGCTCATCGCCGCTATTATCAGTGCTCACCATCAATACGGCTACTGCTCATCACCGCTATTATCAGTGCTCACCATCAATACGGCTACTGCTCGTCACCGCTATTATCAGTGCTCACCATCAATACGGCTACTGCTCATCACCGCTATTATCAGTGCTCACCATCAATACAGCTACTGCTCATCACCGTTATTATCAGTGTTCACCATCGATACGACTACTGCTCATCACCGCTATTATCAGTGCTCACCATCAATACAGCTACTGCTCATCACCGTTATTATCAGTGCTCACCATCAATACGACTACTGCTCATCACCGCTATTATCAGTGCTCACCATCAATACAGCTACTGCTCATCACCGTTATTATCAGTGCTCACCATCAATACGACTACTGCTCATCGCCGCTATTGTCAGTGCTCACCATCAATACGGCTACTGCTCATCACCGCTATTATCAGTGCTCACCATCAATACGGCTACTGCTCATCACCGCTATTATCAGTGCTCACCATCAATACGGCTACTGCTCATCACCGCTATTATCAGTGCTCACCATCAATACAGCTACTGCTCATCACCGTTATTATCAGTGCTCACCATCGATACGACTACTGCTCATCACCGCTATTATCAGTGCTCACCATCAATACGGCTACTGCTCATCACCGTTATTATCAGTGCTCACCATCAATACGACTACTGCTCATCACCGTTATTATCAGTGCTCACCATCAATTCGGCTACTGCTCATCACCGCTATTATCAGTGCTCACCATCAATACGGCTACTGCTCATCACCGTTATTATCAGTGCTCACCATCAATACGGCTACTGCTCATCACCGCTATTATCAGTGCTCACCATCAATACGGCTACTGCTCATCACCGCTATTATCAGTGCTCACCATCAATACGGCTACTGCTCATCACCGTTATTATCAGTGCTCACCATCAATACGGCTACTGCTCATCACCGTTATTATCAGTGCTCACCATCAATACGGCTACTGCTCATCACCGCTATTATCAGTGCTCACCATCAATACGGCTACTGCTCATCACCGCTTTTATCAGTGCTCACCATCAATACGGCTACTGCTCATCACCGTTATTATCAGTGCTCACCATCAATACGGCTACTGCTCATCACCGCTATTATCAGTGCTCACCATCAATACGGCTACTGCTCATCACCGCTATTATCAGTGCTCACCATCAATACGGCTACTGCTCATCACCGCTATTATCAGTGCTCACCATCAATACGGCTACTGCTCATCACCGCTATTATCAGTGCTCACCATCAATACGGCTACTGCTCATCACCGCTATTATCAGTGCTCACCATCAATACGGCTACTGCTCATCACCGCTATTATCAGTGCTCACCATCAATACGACTACTGCTCATCACCGCTATTATCAGTGCTCACCATCGATACGACTACTGCTCATCACCGCTATTATCAGTGCTCACCATCAATACGACTACTGCTCATCATCGCTATTATCAGTGCTCACCATCAATACGGCTACTGCTCATCACCGCTATTATCAGTGCTCACCATCAATACGGCTACTGCTCATCACCGCTATTATCAGTGCTCACCATCAATACGGCTACTGCTCATCATCGCTATTATCAGTGCTCACCATCAATACGACTACTGCTCATCGCCGCTATTATCAGTGCTCACCATCAATACAGCTACTGCTCATCACCGCTATTATCAGTGCTCACCATCAATACGGCTACTGCTCATCACCGCTATTATCAGTGCTCACCATCAATACAGCTACTGCTCATCATCGCTATTATCAGTGCTCACCATCAATACGGCTACTGCTCATCACCGTTATTATCAGTGCTCACCATCAATACGACTACTGCTCATCGCCGCTATTATCAGTGCTCACCATCAATACGGCTACTGCTCATCACCGCTATTATCAGTGCTCACCATCAATACGGCTACTGCTCATCACCGCTATTATCAGTGCTCACCATCAATACGGCTACTGCTCATCACCGCTATTATCAGTGCTCACCATCAATACGGCTACTGCTCATCACCGTTATTATCAGTGCTCACCATCAATACGGCTACTGCTCATCACCGTTACTATCAGTGCTCACCATCAATACGACTACTGCTCATCGCCGCTATTATCAGTGCTCACCATCAATACGACTACTGCTCATCACCGTTATTATCAGTGCTCACCATCAATACGGCTACTGCTCATCACCGTTATTATCAGTGCTCACCATCAATACGGCTACTGCTCATCACCGTTATTATCAGTGCTCACCATCAATACGGCTACTGCTCATCACCGTTATTATCAGTGCTCACCATCAATACGGCTACTGCTCATGACCGTTATTATCAGTGCTCACCATCAATACGACTACTGCTCATCGCCGCTATTATCAGTGCTCACCATCAATACGGCTACTGCTCATCACCGTTATTATCAGTGCTCACCATCAATACGGCTACTGCTCATCACCGTTATTATCAGTGCTCACCATCAATACGACTACTGCTCATCGCCGCTATTATCAGTGCTCACCATCAATACGGCTACTGCTCATCACCGTTATTATCAGTGCTCACCATCAATACGGCTACTGCTCATCATCGCTATTATCAGTGATCACCATCAATACGACTACTGCTCATCATCGCTATTATCAGTGCTCACCATCAATACGGCTACTGCTCATCATCGCTATTATCAGTGCTCACCATCAATACGGCTACTGCTCATCGCCGCTATTATCAGTGCTCACCATCGATACGACTACTGCTCATCATCGCTATTATCAGTGCTCACCATCAATACGGCTACTGCTCATCGCCGTTATTATCAGTGCTCACCATCAATACGGCTACTGCTCATCATCGCTATTATCAGTGCTCACCATCAATACGACTACTGCTCATCACCGTTATTATCAGTGCTCACCATCAATACGGCTACTGCTCATCACCGTTATTATCAGTGCTCACCATCAATACGACTACTGCTCATCGCCGCTATTATCAGTGCTCACCATCAATACGGCTACTGCTCATCACCGTTATTATCAGTGCTCACCATCAATACGGCTACTGCTCATCATCGCTATTATCAGTGCTCACCATCAATACGACTACTGCTCATCATCGCTATTATCAGTGCTCACCATCAATACGACTACTGCTCATCATCGCTATTATCAGTGCTCACCATCAATACGGCTACTGCTCATCATCGCTATTATCAGTGCTCACCATCAATACGGCTACTGCTCATCGCCGCTATTATCAGTGCTCACCATCGATACGACTACTGCTCATCATCGCTATTATCAGTGCTCACCATCAATACGGCTACTGCTCATCACCGTTATTATCAGTGCTCACCATCAATACGGCTACTGCTCATCATCGCTATTATCAGTGCTCACCATCAATACGACTACTGCTCATCACCGTTATTATCAGTGCTCACCATCAATACGGCTACTGCTCATCACCGTTATTATCAGTGCTCACCATCAATACGACTACTGCTCATCATCGCTATTATCAGTGCTCACCATCAATACGGCTACTGCTCATCACCGTTATTATCAGTGCTCACCATCAATACGGCTACTGCTCATCATCGCTATTATCAGTGCTCACCATCAATACGACTACTGCTCATCATCGCTATTATCAGTGCTCACCATCAATACGACTACTGCTCATCATCGCTATTATCAGTGCTCACCATCAATACGGCTACTGCTCATCACCGCTATTATCAGTGCTCACCATCAATACGGCTACTGCTCATCACCGCTATTATCAGTGCTCACCATCAAAACGGCTACTGCTCATCACCGTTATTATCAGTGCTCACCATCAATACGACTACTGCTCATCACCGTTATTATCAGTGCTCACCATCAATACGACTTTTGCTCATCATCGCTATTATCAGTGCTCACCATCAATACGGCTACTGCTCATCACCGTTATTATCAGTGCTCACCATCAATACGACTACTGCTCATCACCGCTATTATCAGTGCTCACCATCAATACGGCTACTGCTCATCACCGCTATTATCAGTGCTCACCATCAATACGGCTACTGCTCATCACCGTTATTATCAGTGCTCACCATCAATACGGCTACTGCTCATCACTGTTATTATCAGTGCTCACCATCAATACGGCTACTGCTCATCACCGTTATTATCAGTGCTCACCATCAATACGGCTACTGCTCATCACCACTATTATCAGTGCTCACCATCGATACGACTACTGCTCATCACCGCTATTATCAGTGCTCACCATCAATACGACTACTGCTCATCACCGCTATTGTCAGTGCTCACCATCAATACGGCTACTGCTCATCACCGTTATTATCAGTGCTCACCATCGATACGACTACTGCTCATCACCGTTACTATCAGTGCTCACCATCGATACGACTACTGCTCATCACCGTTATTATCAGTGCTCACCATCAATACTCAGATGGCCGCTCAGATGGCCGAGTGGTATAGAGCGTCTGTCTCTTGAGCTGTAGACTCGGGTTTGATTCCGAGTCAGGTCAAACCAATAACTTAATAATTGGTATTCACAGCTTCCCTGCTTGACGCTCAGCATTAAAGGGACAGTGTGGAGAACAAGCCGGCAAGTTTACTTGTTGTGCCGTTGTGAAAGGCACTTAGCGGGATTCCCCCATCTTGGTGTGGTAGACAGATGGTTGGCAACTCCTAAGCGAGCTCGTATAGTGCATTGATCGCTTTCTCGTAATAGGAGGATAAACATGCAACTAACTAACTAACTAACAATACGACTACTGCTCATCACCGCTATTACCAGTGTCCACCACCGCGACAGCAGCTGTGCAGCGCCGAAACGATGTTTATTGTCGTAACAACTTAACCACCGAATCCAATGTGGTGTCGCAAGCATGCCCACTCTTGTATTCTGTTAACTCCTCTTCTCCTACCTGCATGCCACAACGTTAATCGCTTTGTTGCCTCTTTCCTTTTCTTGTACCGCGTTGTATTCCCTTACTCTTATCGTATTCTTTTATTGTGTTGACGGTGCGGAAATATATGACACTACTACTACACACGTTATCGTAGCACGCATTCACGAACTAAAAGGATGATTTTGATCTTCAAGTTTTGCAAAAACAATGCAGAGGCTGCAGAATGAGAATTCATCTAAGACGAGTTCGATTCCCAGGCTTATAGCTGAGTTTGACACACCTTTGGGCGGTGTTGATGCGAGCGCAAGCTCACTTCACAACTTGCTGGAAAGTGTATTTGTTTTTTCTGTTCACATAATTTCAAAATAAGATTATTATTAATTGCCATTTAATTACAGTATGTGCAAATAATTTACTGAATGTTGTCTTCGCGCAATTTCCTTGCTCAAAGTTTCAACACCACTTGCTTCAATTCCACACCCGAAAAGATCTAGTGCTTCCACGTTAAAAATACAGGTTGCTATGGCAACTGCTCCAGCGTTGCCGATGCAATTTTCTCTCAGGTTAATTCTTTGCATCTGCAAACAAGCTCATTTCGTAAATACAAGCAACAAGTTAACAAGAAAATGCCAAGGTTTAGAAAAACAACTTTGTTATGAAGCAAATCTTAATTTCAGCAGCTCAGATGGCCGAGTAGTAAGAGCGTCCGCCTCGGGAGCTGCAGACTCGGGTTTGAATCCAAGTCGGGTCAAACCAATGACTTCAAAATTGGTATTCACAGCTTCCTTGCTTGACGCTCAGCATTAAAGGGACAGTGGGAAAAACAGGCCGGCAAAGTTGCTTATTGTGCGGTTGGGAAAGACACTTCGCGGGATTCCCCCATCTTGGTGTGGAAGACAGATGGCCGGCAACTCATAAGCGAGCTCGTATAGCGCATTAACCGCTTGCTCGTGATAGGAAGATAAATGTGCAACTAAATACAAACAACTTATTACACGAAGTACCAGTAATCATAATTGCTTTTTCCAATTATACTTGCTACGAATAGTAACTGACCGGGTTCTCTCTGCGCTGGATTTCTTCAGCCAGAGCTTTCACGCCTTCAGAACTGATGTCGCAGCTGTGCAGATCCAGTGCTTCCACATTTCTTAGGCATGCTGCCAAGTGCACTGCCCCACCATCGCCAAACTCGTTTCTTCCCAGATCAAGTTTTAGCATCTACAAATTTTCTTAGTGTGTAATTCGCTCAAACCTCAAAGCATTGGCGATATACAGCTCACACAGTGTCATGTCTTAACCAGTTTGTCACTCGCATCCGAAAGAAATGGCGGTTGTACTTACTAAAGGCAAAAGAAGGGGGTAGGCAAACATTTTGAAGGAGATTCTCAAACAAGGGCCCGTTATATCAAATGCTGCTAATGGACATACAAGACAAACAACACACATGCACTTAACCCTTTGCAATTCCCGCTTGTGTCGAGCGCCATTCGGGGACGTTTCGATTTACCCATTTTTAGTGCTACCGGAAGGGAAATAAAACCCCTGCCTACTGGATACCAAGCGGACGACCGTAACTAAAAGAAAAGCAAAATATTTATCGTTAATTTCTAAGAAAAGACAAGCAGCGAAAACTACTGTTCGGGATTCGCAAATCATAGCAAGCTTCAGAATAGTACCGGAGTAGCCACATTTTTTACTGCAGCAGATAAAGCTTGAACTCCTTGCACGTTTATTCCAGATTGACGAGCGTCGAGTTTCTTGATACTCTGAAGGGCACCGCTGACACACACCGCTTCATCCTCGCTCATCTCGTTCCATTTAAGTTGAAGTTGCTTTATCTGTACAAATTCGAGTACAACGTTTAAATTATTCCTTGATGGTCTGCAGCATTGCCTGTGCAGCCTGAAAGCACGTATTGTGTAAAACGTAAATTGCGTCATGTTTTCATTTTACTTTTAACGAATGGTCCATTAAAAAATCATAAACAAATCTTCATCATACACGTGGTATTACGCCGAATGTGTGTATCTCGACGAGCCTATTCTACCCCGCACTTATGTCGCAGCGGTGGCGAGCCGATGGCGACACCGTGTCGTATTTGACCTGCCCGAGAATAAAACCCAAAACCTCCCGCACCGATAGCGATGTCTTTAAACACTATGTTGACTGGTCGATAATGTGTCAGCTGCTTCATACTCAACCAGGTTTGCGAGCGCTTCTTCGAAGCGGTTTCCACTTCGAACTTCCTCATGATCTTTATCCTTACATAATTTGGATAAGATGCTGCAGGAAAAACGATTTGCTGAGCAAATTAACAAGAAACAACGAATGCAATTGAAGAACTTCTAAGCAACGAAAAGGAGTCTGTATGATGTATAGTGAGTGCGCTCTTTGCACTTTCGTAATAAAACCAAGAAATATATTGCTCATTCAATTAAAACTAAAAATGTAACAATTTTTCGATTACCTTAACATTGGATGACTCAAGCACCTCATCAAGTGCTTTGTAAAACGACTTCCAGCTTTCTTTGTTTAGATTTGGGTGCAAAATTTTTAAAGACAGCGGAGATTCTCTGGGATTGAGGACATACTGAAATGCGGGAATATCGCTGGGAACAATGTTCCCAGATACGGTGGCTTCCTCCTTCAATTTAGCAACTGCTTCCACGGTGAACGCGTCATCGCGCAGTTCATAGATCCAACTACAAGTTTGCAACAAATCGGTGAAGTTTTGAGCAGAAGAAACTTGCTCCAGTGCTAGCTTTTTCAATTTTTCTTTTTTCTCTTTAAAGTCGGTCAGATTCAGCGCTTCGGACTGGATGAGGCCTTTCAAATATTCTTGGGTGGTAGAATTGCAAAGCCCAAACACAAATTTGGTCACCATTTCATAGCGGTTATCCTTGAAAGTGGGAAGAGTTTCATCGAATTCGTCGTAGTCAGTAAAGAGGATGATGTAAATGGCCACAAAGAACTCGTGCAACAAAAGATGGGAAAAGTAAGATTTGGTATCAGCCAATCCTTTAAACAACTTCAGCAAACCTCTGCGATCGAGACGCGCGTTAAGAAACGTGCTAGCTTCTTCCATAGTAATGCCAGCATTGACTAAATCTTCTCGCACAAAAACCAGTCGCTTTTCCTTGAAAGTGGTGTACGCTAGGAAGGATAAGTTCTTGGCTTGCAATTTCTCCCCGCTCTCCAGATGACCATGCTTTAAAAAAAATCGAGCTACAGTTGCCACTAGAATAGTTGTTATGGAATCTACATCTATGTTTTTCAATACTGCAGAATCCGACTTAAAGTTTTCATACAAACAAAACATGACCAATATGCAATTCGCCGGTGTGTGGCAGAAACTCTTCAGGTCAGGACGTTCTTTTACGAAATCTAACACTTTCTTGGAGCAAATGTCATCATTCTCACAAACATCATGACATATTTGCTGCTGAGATTCATCGTTCAACCCTTGAACGTTTACTATGCAATTGGGAAGGTAATCTTCATGCAGTTCGAAAAGCTGCCGAGGCCGCGAAGTAAACATTTTCTTTGCCTTCGGTAGAAGTTTACCACAAAGTAGATGTTTGATGAATGTTCCCGGTTTCGCTTTGTCATTTATCGTGCATTTTCCTGTGAGGCGTTTTGTTGTGTCTTCCAAGATCGCTTCATCAAAACCGTCACAAATGATGCAAACCCTACTGCTCTCATCAAGCCGGCCAAGTACATCCTCCCGATTTTCTTTGGATAAATTATTTGCAAATGGTGATTTGTTTGTCAGAAACTGAAGAAAGTTGATGTTGTTTTCATAGTCAAGGTCTCGGAGAAGCAAATAAAAGATGAAATCTGCGTGATACAAACCGACGTGCAAAACTTCGTTGACAATTTGCTTCGTCAAGGTCGTCTTTCCGATACCCGCTTGACCCACAATGCCAATGATATTGCCGTGGGTAAGCTGGCACTTTTTAGCTGCTTCCGGGTTTTTTGAGGTCGATTTCGATTTAACTATTGCTGAAACTTTTGCTTGGTTGAACAACTGGGAATAATGAATGTCACGAGCGGGAGATTTGTAGAAGAGCTCAGCAACTTCTTTTCTATGATGAAAATTAAATAATTCGTCGATCCCCTCATCTTCAGGTTTGGTCGATAACTCTAAAGGCGCTATGCTTATTTCCCGGTCATCAAGAATAGGGACGTGCATGCCACACATTTCCTTCGCTTCTTTTCGCAAACTCTCAAGCAATTCGTTGCCTAAACATGTAATACACACTGACACGGCTGCAGGGGGGAGGGGAGGCAATCGTTTTGTGGTTGAACAAATTTAACATTTCAGGCCTGTACCTCGCCCATTCCATTAATTCTATCACAGAATTGTTAATGAACTTACTCTGAGTCTATGTTATTTGAATTAAGCTACTCCATATAAAACTGCGGAATAGAGTGTCTCAAAAAACTTACTTTCGGAAAACAAGCTGTAACTTAGAGCAATTCCTCTTTGAGATGAATCACCACCAAATCTTTTTTTTTTAATTCGACCTTGTTTGACGCCTGATCTGTGAGGATTTTTGCTCCGAACGAGTGATTTTCCTCAAAATAGTTATATCTTGGTCACTACTTAACCTAGGAAGCTGGTTTTTGACTAAAATGATGCAGAATATATGGCTTCCTATCTGTCTCCAATACATTTATTTATGTGGTCTAAAATGTGTATAAGTAGACATACTACTGCGTGAAAAAAACTGTTGTTTTGATGGTATTTCCTTCTTAAGTACTTAAGTTGAAAAATGCCTTTCATCACACATTGCTGTTTTCAGATAATAATTTATGTGATAAATGTAAATACGAGTAGGCTAACTCGTTACGCAGCGACACTGTGGCCATATGAAATAAGCTGTGTTTTTACCAACAATGAATTTCATGCAATAGAACTTCCAACTATTGAAGAAGCTTTATTTGCAAAATTTAAAAAACTCAATGATTCTTTACAAACTGTTCCCGAAAGACATTCAACACTAAGAGAAGCAGCTTTAAAAACGGTAACGGAAATTATGAAATAGTGGACACAAGCTGGGTGTAGCTGC
The DNA here is from genome assembly GCA_964006365.1 of Trididemnum miniatum. Classification (NCBI taxonomy): domain Eukaryota; kingdom Metazoa; phylum Chordata; class Ascidiacea; order Aplousobranchia; family Didemnidae; genus Trididemnum; species Trididemnum miniatum. Next base: position 28,007,171 of record OZ023237.1, read on the forward strand.
CAATCAACAAACACTTCAATTAAGAAAATTTTGAGGCTAAATGATCAAAGAAAAGACTTAAATAAAAAGAAAAAAACATTCGACTCCGGAAAAGAAACCCTACCGAAAACCACCCTTAAAAAGAAAGAAGCAAACCAAACCAATAAACAAGCAAACAATGACTAAGTCAAACCGTATATGTCTGGTACTAGTGTAAGGAACCAATTTCAGTACATATCTCAACCATTCTCATCTGCTGCAAAGGACATTAATGAAATTTCTCTTTCCAAAAGCACTCTACACAGGCAGAAAAAAAGGCAAGAATTTTTATCAAAAATCAAGAGCTGCAGCTTCAATATGGTGAAAGGAACTTGCATTGGGATGGGAAATTTTGTAACGTAATCTGCGTTTCTCACTATAATGAGTTAATGGATTCTTAGTGTTGACTATCTTTTGGGAACAGTTTGCAAAGAATCATGGAGTCTTTTAGATTTTGAAAAAGCTTCTTCAATAGTGGAAATTTTGTTGCATGAAATTCATTGTTGGTAAAAACACAGCTTATTTCATATGGCCACAGTGTTGTTGCACAACGAATTTGCCCGCTCGTATGTACATTACATAAATTATCTGAAAACAGCGAAGTGTGTTGAAACGAATTTTTTAATTTTGAGTTCAGTGATATCTCGCTATATCAGATGGCCGAGTGGTAAGAGCGTCTGCCTCGGGAGCTGTAGACTCAGGTTTGATTCCGAGTCGGGTTTAAAATTGGTATTCACAGCTTCCCTGCTTGACGCTCGGCATTAATAGGATAGTGTGAAGAACAAGCCCCAAGTTTACTTGTAGTACCGTTAAGTAAGGCGCCATCTTGGTGTGGTAGACAAATGGTCGGCAACTCCTAAACGAGCTCGTACAGCGCATTGATCGCTTTTACCTGACAGGAGGAAAAATATGAAACTGATACAAATATATGGCCCAGGGGTTGGGAACCTATGGCTCGCGAGCCATTTGTGGCTCTTTTGGAGACGATATATGGCTCCCATAAAAAATGTAACATTTCGAGGCTAAGTTTACTTTGTTACTACATTTCAATTTCCTTTTTTAACCAAATTTTATGGAACATTTGCCAATCTGGCAACACTATTATAAATGTTTTTTTTCGTGCGACAGTTATTACCTAATAAAAACTAGATATTCAACAACTTAGTTACGTTACGTAATGCATTTTGATTGTAGTTGTTCGTCTGAATTTCCAACTGAAGCTTACTAGCAGTTAAGTTTACAGACGTAGTTTCTGCAAATCTAATTGATATTAAGTTGCTAATTTAGTAATCTGAGGAATCACATGAGAGTTAGATCTAGTCACTAGACTTCATGCTAGAGCACTCGAGAGATGTCCAAACAAAAGAGAGATAACGAATATTGTGGATTTCAGTTTGAATGGACTGAGAAATTTGCCTTTGTGAAAAGAACAAATTGTTTGCTGTGTCTAATATGCATATAGAGCTACCATGCTTTCACTGCGCGAAAGGAGAACAGGTTTTCCGAAGATCATCATCACGTCCGCAGATACCCGATATTCTACCCAAATTCAAGTGAAGGGCAAAAAAAAGACCATCACGTCCGCACATGTCCGATTTTTTCCCCAAAATCAAGTGAGGAGCAAACCAAGGGTCATCACATCCGCAGATGCCTGATTTTTCACCCAAAATCAAGTGAAGAGCAGAAAAAAGGTTATCACGTTCGCAGGCCGTAGTTTAAACGAAAACTTCCCAAAAATTTTTGTGTAGCAGTGATTTGACATGTTTTCACTGTTCATAATGCCTAAAAAGGAGGACGCTTAGGCATTTTTTAGCGTCCTCGTACGACAAATTATTTTTTGCTAAAAAGAAGGATATGTCCTCGAAAAGGAGGACGTATGGTAAGCCCATAAGTTGAAATGCTCAAATTGCGTCGATGAAACGGTCGAATGTAAAGCGGCATTTTAATAAATGTCAGTGATTAAAAATATTATATGGCTCTTATGAAACTACAAATAAAAATATGTACCTTTACTGGCTCTCTTCACAAAAAAGTTTCCCGACCCCTGATGTAGCCTAATACAAATATGTATCGCGCTTCTCCTATCGCGGCTTCGCGAAATTTTTACAGTGTTTTTTTACAGTGAATCTTGATTGGCTTGTAAATATTCACTAATTGTTTTGTAAATATTGTTTTGCAACACTGTTCGTTAAACTAAAGTTATTTGTAAGAAAACGTTATTATTTCATTTTCTTAAACAAATTTTGGGCCTGAAAAGAGGTTTTCATTTTTGTTTAATTCTGCAATACAGTACAGTATTGCACTGTAAAATAACAGTACAAATAAAGCTGACTACTTTGCGGATTTCACCTATCGCGGGCTATTTTTGGAACGTACCCCCCGCGATAAACGAGGGTTCACTGTAGTACTTAAGGAAATACCATCAAAAACAGTTTTTTTCATATATCTCCATTTACACTCATTTTAGAAAACTTATATGTATTGGAGACAGATAAAAAACCATATAATCTATTCTGGATCATTTAAGCCAAAAAACAGCTTCCCAGATCAAGTAGTTACCAAGATATAGGCTGACTATTGTGAGGAAAACTACTGACCTGAAACAAAAATCCTCATAGATCAGTCGTCAAACGAGGGCGGATTTCAAAAAAACTTGGATATGGTAGTTTTTCACCCCAAGAGAGGAACTTCTCCAAGTTACAGCTTCTTTTCCGCAGGTAAGTGTTTTTGGGGGACACCCTACTATGGAAATACTGTTGTTCATAGTTAGTCCTGTAAGTTCGCAAAATTGTAATCGATTTATAGACGTAAGGTAAAGCTTTCATGAAGGTAAAAATAAGCTTGAGTAAATTCTAGTCTAACATCGCTAGTGTCTTGTTCAAGTTCGAAGTTACATAATTTGGAAAAAAACTGAAAAACAACATTAGAGACTGAATAGAACTCCAAGAAAAAAGCCACGAGAATGCATGACCAATTGACAATTCTGCAAGAAGTAATTGAATTAAAATCGCAAGAAGCGAATTTGCTGAGAAACTGGAGGAAGTATTTAAATAAATTAGGCATGTGAGTGGAAGCTAGAGCTACGCATACAAGCACTACAAAAATAAAGAAAACAATACGTACAAAGGGACTTGATGGTAGCCTTGTTGGATGATGCTGTAAAAATAATTGCAGTGTAAAGTCGACGATAAACTAATGTTTGTAGCTAAGATAACATTTACCGATGGCAATGATCAATTATTTCTACCCGGCAGGAAGTGTTTGACACGTGACCAATGAAAGTTGTTCTGTCAGATAAATTGTAGGTGAGTTACAAGGATTCACTTTTTTCAAAAAGGAACGGTTGCACAACAAGTTAAAAAGCCTAATTTTATTCACGTAATACCGTACAGCATATAACAGTAGATTTCAAAAAAAAATTTTATGTAAAACCCTGAACTTCCACAGCAGTCTGTTTGCATGAACTAACCTGAAGAACTCGTTAAACGGAAACAGTCAAAGGGAAATTTATAAAACACCCTACCTGTTTTTTTTTTTTAAATGAGGGTTATTTTCAAATTATATTGAACTGAAAATTCAACAGTCATTGAGGGAGACTGCGAAGTGAACTTGCGCTCTACGAGTCAGCAGCCACCCGTTATATATGTCAAATGCGATCGGCTCCAGCCGCGAATCGAACCCGTCACGTAGGATCTGTCACCTGCGCGTGGTACCGCTAGGCCATGTCGCTGATAATGTACCGCTAGGCCATGTCCCTGTACATAATAAAACAATCACATCTGCATTGTACTAGAGGCATTACGTCGAAGCATGTAACGAGTGGCGAGGTCCTTCTTCGCGGATCATTTGGAAAATATCAGCTCCGAAGAAATGTTGCAGCGATGGCGAGCGTTGGCAACACTGTTTCGATTTCACGGGCCCGAGAATCGAATTCAATAACCTTTGAGGTGTCTACTACAATTTCCGGGGGTCGACAGGCTTTCTTACGCCGCCAACGTGAACAATGCCTATTTATGATTGAAATGATTACATCAAGCCACACCTTCCATTCAGTTAGCTGATATACTACCGAAAGAATAATCTTTTCTAATTAAAAATTTGCGTATATGAAATGCTATCGCATGATGATTTAACTTGAACAAACAAAACATTCACCTGATTTATCTCGTTCCGAATCTTGAGGGGATTGGTAAATGTTAATGTTATTCACAATTTTGTTTTCTACACGACGGTTATCTACATTGACAGCACATGAAGGTCGTTGACTTGAACCTGAAATCAAACAAAGAATTAATCTAGTTCAGCATCTTGTGATACTTCACCCGTACCTGCACCATCTTCCAAAGATTCCAAATTCTCATCATCACCATCACTACTCCTAGTACCTGACATAGCGTTCAAGATTAATCAGCAATATGCTTTATCCATCAACTAAGCACTCACTAGAATATAAGTATTGAAATATGGGAAGCCCAAGTAGGTCTGTCAACATATAAAGAAGCATTAGATGTAAAAACAGATAATGATAAAGCCTGCAGTTGCGGGGGCTTTAGTAGCTATGGCTAAAATTGCTACCTGATCAGCGGTTGAACTGCGAAACTAGTCGCAGCATTGATTTTTACAGCGTTTATTTAGTTAGAATTCTAAGGCTTACCATATTATCTCTATATGTTCAATTTGTTCATAAAATATATAAGGTTTACAAATGCACACAGAGTAACATAACTTCCTGAGGGCTGACTTTTCCTTAACAAAAGCAAATGAAGTCAAAGAGATTTATTTGAACTAAATAACAAGTCTGGTCAACCTTGCTATGCGCACAGCCAATCCAGGCTATACTCATTCCCGACTGTAAAGACTCTTTTTTTGCAACACTCACCCTGAACATCTCGATTTCATTTCTTTTCTAGGTTGTTGCCTATTTTTAGCAAGTTATTGGCCACAAACAATGATGCCCACTGAAAAAGCTTATAACTTCTAACCCACATCTAAGTAACGGGTAGTCTAACTAGTCCACACCAATAGATGCCCCCATGGCAATCCATATCTTCGCAGCTGCAGACGCGTTTGGACCTTGTTATGGACTCATTAGTGCAGCATAGCAACCTACCACCTTCCTAAAAAAATTCTAACCTTCAAAAGAACTACAACCCCCAACCCTAAACCTCTACTCATTTTTCTAAAATCAAAATATTTAAAATGAAAGTTTTAAGGAAGTAGTGCGGGCATGGATAATGATGTCACAGATTACCTCTAAACCAGTGTTTCTAAACTCGGTTCGATCGAACTCCAAGTGTTCGATGAGTCGCCAGTCGGTTCCGGGAGTGAAGCGGATATCAAGAAATTTGAAGGCAGCTACTTACATAGAAAAACGCAGCGTGGTCTAATTTTTTGTTATTTTGCAAAAAGTTAACGTTTAGTCTCTGGTGATTAGTACGTATGAATTAACACAGGAATGTGCAACATTTCTTATCGTTGGGCCTTATAACCAACTTAGAAATCCAGCTGGACCACACCAAAAACTTAGTTTTTCCATTTACGCAACAAACTAAAATGTCTCACAATGCAAAATACTAATTGTGTAAGATTTTAGCGGGACTTTTAGAATTTAATGTTCTTGCTTAGTTTGTTAACATTGGTTTTGACAGAGGTTCTAGCAACCCGTTTTCAACTTTTCCCAACGGCACAAGTAAACTTGCCGGCTTGCTCTCCACACTGTCCATTTATTGCTGAGCATCAAGCAGGGAAGCTGTGAAAACCTATGTTAAAGTCTCTGATTTGACTGGACTTAGAATCAAACCCGAGTGCACAGAGACACACGTTGTATTGGCCATCGGAGACAAAACATAAATAACAATTAAACTGAAAAAGCAATGGCGGCTAACACCACTTTTTTTCTATTGCGAGTAACACATTGTATGTAACGTAAATTTTCCAGATACAGCTGATAAGTAAACCAACCTAAACCACAGAGCGAAAGAATGCTTACTTCACGCAGTATCGTAATCAAATTGGTGCACCTATAGCTACGAAAAAAAATACTCGAAGTAAAAATCGTCACTCCAATTAAACTGTCGGGTTATGATTCTATGCTTTCATGAGGAAAAATAAAAATGTTGATGAGGGCCACACTAAATGCTTTGACGGGCCGGGTAGTGGCCCGCTTGCCGCCTATTGCACACCCCTGAATTAAGATAACAAGCAAGTTTTTCATAGCTTGACAAACAAAGCGTTTTGCACAACCTTGGGTGTACACAGCGCAACTGCAAAATAAATAGGCCTACTATTATTATGTAACTTGATTAAAGAAACAATGATTGTAAAGTTATCCAAGGAGCGGCAAGCATACGTTATGTTATGTAGCCTATCGTGTTAGTTAGGAGCGAAATCTCTACTTTTTAAATTTGGAGGTCATGCGGTATTCTGTCGTTCGCGCCAGATAAAGTTGAGAACCAGAGCGCACATTTTACCGATAAATTAATCATAAATTAATTTAAAACAAAGAAAGCCAAATGTGATGAAAAACCTACTCTGCCTGCTTACGGCTTTGTACCCATTGACAAGCCGATCCTCACAGCATCGTACAAAGTGGCGTACCTGATCGCGAAGCAAAGTAAACCACGCACTACTGTGCATCAGATTCACATTTCACTATGTGCTTTATTCGTTACAAAAATTTTTTTAATTTTAATTTTAGCAGGGGTTCGGTGAGCACGTGCATGAAGCTTGAGGGGTTCGGTAGCACAAAAAGTTTAAGAACCATTGCGGAAAAAGGTTGCAAAAAGCCAACACTGCATTGAAATTCACAGTGTTGGCGGCATGAAACTTGAATCATTAAACTAGCCAGTGAAGGCATAAAAAGGGCCCAAAATAAAAGAATACCACTTTTGCCGATGTTACAACTCAGCTGCTTTATGGTCAGCTGTCTACGTACTGAGGAAGCCAATCGGATGGCGAAGTGGATAGAGCGTATGGGGCTGTGGGCTGTAGCTAAGTTCGATTCCAAGTCTGCACAAACCAACGACTCAAATTTGATTCTTAACTTCCCTGCTTGACGTTCAGTCTTCAATGGACAAAGTTATGTCGTAAAGTAAAAAAACTCACTAACGGAATTCCCCTTCTGAAATTAAGTAGCGAAGATCAGGCCCGTCACCTACTCTAACCCTGCAGGGTTTGAAGCAAAGTTGGAAAAGCTTATGCATATCAACAGATCACACATTGCTACATAAAAACAACTGCATCACTTTGACAAATGTGAGCTAGTTAAAAGTTATGCTTCCATTCAAAACAAAATTATTCTCCTAAAGTCTCAATCTAGATTGAACAACTTTTTACTAAGTTTCGACGTAGGAATGTGCCTTAAGGAAAATTACTCGGACTCGCAGAGTAACGAATATTCACGACATTACTCGGCCGAGTCCGAGAATCTACGACGTCAAAATACGAACTCAAAATTAGGTGAAGAGCAAAAAAAAATCATCACGTCCGTAGACATAGGCGCGGGAAGTGGGGTGCCAGGGGGGGCTCAAGCCCCCCCTGAACTTTTTTTAGCCCCCCCTGAACCATTTGAGCCCCCCCTGACAATTAAAACAATTATGCACTGAGTGCGACGTGATTAATGCTCGCAACGTACATACGTAATGAAGCAAATATTTTTTAAAGTGCTTTTAACCAACGAAGAATCACTATTCTTTTAAAAATCAGTCAGTTATTATTCACTTGGTCAACGTAAAATTTGGTAAAATTTTCAATGCTTGAAGTTCATTTTTAACCGTGTTTTATATCAGCGTTTGCAAACCTTTACAGCAGTCATGGACGATGGCCCAGTAAAAGTATAATGGCTGTCAATTCTTGTAGCTGCCAAACACTTTACGCCAAACTACTCTGAATGCTCGAATGAAAGTCGCTACTGATCATGGGAATTACGTAAATCGTAAACGAAAATGCGGTGAAGAGCAAAAAAACGGTCCTCAATCCTTCAGATGTTCCGAATTCCACCAAAATTTTTGTGAAAAGCTAAAAAAAAGGTCTTCACGGCCCGGACGCGTTACATGAACTGGAAATGTTGGTGGCCAACCTGATTTGTGTACATGCCAAATTGACCCGCGATCGACAGCCAAGCATCCAAAGATCGACCGGTACATCGCGATCGACTGGTTGGGCACCCCTAATTAAGCTTATATGAGCTGGTGCAAGTTCTCTTCTGGTTGAGTTTTTTAATGGTTTTGAATTTTTTCTACCAACCCAATGAAGCGGCTAAATCACTGCTAAACTGGCACCGATGATCAGTAGGCTACTCGATTTGAGGGGGATGCCATCCCCCCTGAAAACAACACCATCCCCCCATAAAACATTTTAGCGTAAACCGTTCCCTTACAACTATAATAACCATCTCTTTTTAGGTCTGCATGAAAAGTTGTAGCCTACCACCCCCATAAGTGTTTTCACAACTCGAGCACTGCCGATGATTGTTACTAAAATTGAGCTAGTACGCCTACCTAAATACCTATATCTACACATCTCATTATGTTAAAAAATGGTTCAGTGCTTTATTTTGATTGTGTGTTTTTTGTTATTTTTAAACCTCAATGGGGCATTGTTTGTTGCATGTAACTCTGATCAGCAAAGCAAAAGTTAGATCGGGCAAATTTTGTTTGCCTACTTTTTGGTTTTGTGATTGAGGTATTTGCATTTTACAAATACATGAGTAGTAATTCGAGCATGGTTAGAAAAGCCTAATGGTAGTAAGCAATCTTGTTTTCCATGATGAAAGATTATCCTGAAAAAATTCCGGTCACTTGAGCGGCATGCAATTGATGTCTATCAAAATAGGTCTGCTGAGTGTCCTGCTCTTAAAAACGTGCGTTCGAAAAAAGGGGGGTCTGGGGGGCTTCGCCCCCCAGACGTTGACACGATCTTACTATTTTGAGCCCCCCCTGTCTAAAAAACGTTCCCTCGCCACTGTCCGTAGAAGTCCCAATTTCGACTCAAATTCGGTTAAAAAGCAAAAAAAAGGTCAAAATAATAATGGTTTAATACTCGGCCGAGTATCAATTAATACTCGGCTCGGCCGAGTACTCGGACTCGACTCGGCACATCCCTAATTCGACGTAGCCTGCATGATCATTGATCACAACACCTTCCCAAGCTCTACTGCTGGTAAAATGAGTTTTACTCTCCCATTTTTTAATATTTCTACAGCCCAACATTGTTTGGAAGCGCCAGAAAATGTGGAATAGCATTTTATGCATAAATAAAAATCTTTTAATGTAGTATGATGTTAAAACTTGTTAAAACATGAAAAATAAGTGTTGAAAGGGAAGCCTAACATTACTCCAAAAAAATAGTGAAACACTACTGTAGTATCTTACGTTGAGTATTTAGTTCCGGCCTTCATATTAACACTGTTGAACAGTGAATTCAAAATATAAGCAAGCTAAAATCGTCCGCTGCTTGCTGTCACTTCACCGTTTGTGATTGACTAGTAGAGTGTGGTTAATTTCCTGCTTCCATTGTATGGGCAAATGCGAAAAGCATGCTTGTAGTTTCGATACTTCTTTTACGTGCAGATTGTTTTACAGGCACTTTACAGTTACTTTGCGCATTACCTTACGAGATATGTGTTGGCAGTTGCAACATGAAACAGCAAAAACAGCTGCAATACTGATGCAAAATGGTTGTTACAATTTCTGCGTGACACTAAGTTTGTCCGCGTACGTTAATGCTTTTTAAACTACAGGCCGCAGCCCACTTTTAGTTCGTGCACCGTAACACATCCTGGGGTTGCGAAACTTTGCTCTAGGAGTTTGTGCTTGAAAAGTTTACTTTGTCGTGAAGACAAGCATGAAAAATAGCATAAATTATTTCAATCTAGGAGGAGAGTATTAGTAAGACATTGTGCCATGCCCTCCCCCCCCCCCTAATTTGATCCTGCTTTTTGGTAAAAAAGAACAAAACTAATGCATGATGTATTTGCAAGGATACATTTGATAAATTTGCAAGTAAAAAAGAACAAAACATGATAAGTACGCAGCTGCAAATGAGCGGGTTGTCATGGGGGGCTTCTAGTGATGTGGGCTAGTTAGGCAACAGGTAACTTAGTTGTGGGTTAGAAGCTATAGGCTCTTTCACTGGGTATCGCTGTTTGGGCCAGTAGTCTGCTAAAAAAAGGGAAAAACCTAGGAAAGAAATGAAGTCTAGATGTCTAGGTAAAGCATTGCAAAAAAAGAGTCCTTACAGTCTGGAATGAGTTTAGCCTGGATTGGCTGTGCGTAGCAAGGCTGACGAAACTCTTGTTATAGTCAAAACTAATACAGTATTGTTCGAATTAATTGCATCACTGCGGTTTTTATGCAAATTTCTGCTTTTCTTCATTAAATAATGTTCAAGAAGAATTTTAATCAATTGCAGTGATGTTAACTCATTTCTATGTTACGTCATAACCTTGTGACGTCATACCATCGATGACGTCATTGTAACTGCCAATATTATGTCAGGTCCTTGCTATTATTTAATTAATCTAACCACTAGTAGGATCCTTCCAGAAAGTTCTGTCTGTACGTTTTTGCGTTGTTCTTGACATGTGATTAGGCTAAAGTTAGGTACCGGTAAATTTAGAACAAAATGCTAGTCTAATCTGTGCGTTAATTGCAGTTTTTGTTTGCAGTTCATTTACTGTTAGCTAGTTGCGATATCACTTGAACCGTTGGTAGTCTGCTGTAATAAAGGTGTTTTGAGATTAGCCCAATTGTCTGCTCACAGCATCGTCAATTTCAAGCAGCAGTTCCCAGATAACCGTCAGAACAACAACCAATCCCTTTGGCGGTTATATGAGTTCAAGTGACAGTTTAAGTGTTAACAGTCGGAAACTAACAAGTAACAAATCAACTAAAAAGGTTAGTCTATCAAGAATTAAACGCAGTTTCTAAATTCAATCAATGGTGTTACTGTGATATTGTTAGCCTAGCTCAGAATGTCCACTTCGAATTCTGTCATCACAAGAGCAAAAGCTAAGGAGATGATTAACAAGGAAGAAGACCTGCCGACAACAATTAATGCTGACCAAGCAGAGGAATCTTCTCAACCAAACAATCCAACAGGCTCGGGCCAACCAACAAATGCAATGGCCCCCCCAACAAGTCTGTCAGATAACAAGAAGGCAGATCAGTCACTAAATCCAAGGGCTGATGAAAAGGCTAAGACAACTAAGTCCAGATCTCACAAAACTAGCTCCACACATACTTCAAGGAGTAGTTGCCAATCAACTGGATCATCGCGTCTTAATGCAAAAACTCGGTCTGCCATCTTACAAGCAAGGATTCAGTCTGAGATGAAAATCAATGAAATTCAAAGTCGTCAGTATGCAGAACGTCATGCCTTTGAATCCAATCTAATGAAGGCACAAAGAGAACAACAAATCACAAATCGAACAGCGAGCTAATTACCTCAAGCGTCGATTTCTAAAAAACGTTCAGTTCTTTGAAGACTATAAATGCTTCATGGGCGACATGATAAATAATGGATTTGCTGAGAGGGTCGTTACTCCTGATGAAGAAGAGGGCCGAGTGTGGTATCTACCACACCATGGCGTCTACCACCCCAATAAACCAGGTAAGTTGAGGGTCGTGTTTGATTGTTCAAGTAAGTATAAGGGCATATGTCTAAACGATTGTCTGCTGCAAGGACCCAATATCACTAATTCCCTTCTGGGTGTTCTTTTTCGTTTTCGACGCGGTTTGTATGCTATTCAAGGCGACATCCGCAGTATGTTCCACATGGTGGGGGTAGCCGAACATCACCGGGACTTCCTTCGCTTTTTATGGTGGGATGGGGGCGACCTGAGTAATAAACCTCAACAATATCGCATGTGTGTGTTCCTGTTCGGTACAGTGTGTAGCCCAGCTTGTGCCAACTTCGCATTGCAACAAACAGCTAGGGACAACCAATCAGAGTATAGTGAGGCAACCATACAGACTGTGAATGAGTGCTTTTATGTTGACGACTGCCTGGCCTCTGTATCCACAATAGAGCAAGCTAAGTCACTTCTTCACGAACTCGTCGAGTTGCTGGCGCGAGGCGGCTTCAAACTCACCAAATGGACCAGCAACTGTCGTGAAATCATTTCTTCTGTTCCACCTGACAACAGATCTACAGAGCTTTCTCATCTTCATCTTTCTTGTAACCCACTACCGAACGAATCCGCTTTGGGTCTGACATGGGACGCCGAAGCAGACACATTGTGCTTTAGGACAAAACACAAACACAAAACGGCCACACGTAGGGGCATCCTTTCTGTCTTACACTCTCTATACGACCCTCTTGGCTTCAGTTCTCCAGTCATACAGCCTGTCAAAGTCCTCTTGCAAAACTTGTGCAAGTCTAAAATTGAATGGGACGAGCCGATTCCTCCCCAACTTGAAACACAATGGAATACTTGGCTCGAGCAACTTCCTCTTCTTTCATCTTTTCAAATTCCTAGATGCTACCAACCTGCTGACTTTAACAACATAGTCAGCGCCCGCATTCATCATTTCCCTGACGCCTCGCTAAAATCGTATGGTTACGTCTCTTATCTCAGACTCATAGACGACCGAGGCGCCATACACTGTTCCTTTCTTTTTGCAAAAACCAAACTTACGCCTCTAAAGGTGCTAACTATACCCAGACTAGAGCTATGTGCAGCAACTCTTTCAAGCAACTATGATGTCATGCTGCACGGAGAACTTAGATTGCCTTACAATCTTGAGCCTTCCCTCTTTTGGACGGATAGCACCACCGTTTTGAAATACATCAACTGCGAAGATAGGGCTTTCCACGTTTTCGTTGCCAACAGAGTCCAAACTATTCGCAACCAGTCCGAGCCCAACCAATGGAAGTACGTAAGCACCAAACAAAATCCGGCAGATTTCCCAAGTCGAGGAATGAATGTACCCGATTTCTTGACATGCGAACAATGGAAGTCCGGTCCTGAATTTTTATGGCTTCCCGAATCATCATGGCCGCAGCAACCGTTTCTCGGTAATCAACACAATGAAGATCTCGAGTTTAAGAAGGCAACAATCTCTTGCTCAACTGCTGTTACGCAACAATCCAGCCTTCTCCAAGACCTTATATCTAGATTTTCTTGCTGGACGAAATTAGTCCGAGTAGTGGCGTGGATAATTCGCGCCAAAAAGGCTTTCCTTCTCCCAGTTCTAAAAGAGAAAACAAACCATAATGACGTGGATTCTGCAAAGCCACGCCTTCTCTCTGTCGGTGAAATCTCGGAAGTCGAAAATACGTTCGTTAGATTCACTCAAAGCGGGTCTTATCAAAAAGAGCTATCAGCTTTGAAGTCTAATAAAGATGTGAAAACCTCGAGCAGCTTGGCCAAGCTTGATCCTTTTCTTCAAGATGGTATAATTCGGGTCGGAGGACGTATCAACCATTCTTCCTTTCCTTACTCTCTCAAACACCCCATCATTCTTCCTAACAAAGCTATTATCACAAATTTGCTGATTAAGAACACTCACATACAGTTAGGGCATGCAGGACGACAACACGTTCTTTCCACACTTAGGGAGAAATTTTGGGTCATAAACGCCAATTCTGCTGTACGCAGAGAGTTGCTAAACTGCGTCGAGTGCAAAAGAAACTTCGGCGCCACATGTACACAAAAAATGGCACCATTGCCTGCCGAAAGATTAACCCCAGACAAACCTGCTTTCACCTGGGTGGGTCTTGATTATTTTGGCCCTTTTTTCACTCGTCATGGCCGTAGCAACAACAAACGCTACGGAGTGATATTTACATGTTTAGGTACACGCGCTGTCCACATAGAGATAGCCTTCAGCCTCGACACCTCATCATTTATTATGGCTCTGCGTCGTTTCCTCTCAAGAAGAGGACAGGTCACTCGCATCATAAGCGACAACGGAACCAATTTGAGAGGCGGAGAGCGAGAGCTTCGCTTGGCCATTAATGCCTGGAATAATGATCAAGTACATGATTTTTTGCTGCACAAGGGCATTGACTGGGCCTTCAATCCCCCGGGGGCCTCCCATCATGGCGCGGTTTATGAGAGACAAATTAGATCTTTTCGAAAGATTTTTAATGGTGTTGCCCGTGAACAGGTCCTCACCGACGAAACACTGACTACTCTGGCCTGCGAAGTGGAGGCTATCTTAAATAGCCGCCCTTTGACCACTGTTTCGGACGATGCTTGCGATTTAGAACCTCTCACTCCCAACCATCTTTTGCTACTCAAAGCACCTGATTCCCTGCCTCCTGGCGTATTTCGAAAGGAGGATCTTCACTCACGAAAGTTATGGTGGCAAGTCCAATACCTGGCCAACCTTTTTTGGTCCAGGTGGGTAAAAGAATATGCCCTGACCCTACAAATTAGACAGAAATGGGGTCGCTCCAAACCCAATCTGACCCCCGGGGATCTGGTTTTGATATGTGATAACAGTTTGCCCAGAGCTACTTGGCCTATGGGTAGGATTTTAGATGTTTTCCCAGACTCGTCTGGACATGTTCGCACAGCACGGGTTAAGACTAAAGACACTGTTCTCGTGCGCCCTATTACCAAGCTTGTGTTGCTGCTTGCTCAGGAGCAAGAACCTATTTGATATTTTTGTGATAATCGTTTGATAAAATGTACGTACTTACGATTTCGTTACGTTATGTTTATTCGCTTGTAATTGCTTGTGGAGAAGAATTAAGCACCCTAAAATGCGCTTAACGCGGAGGGGATGTAACTGCCAATATTATGTCAGGTCCTTGCTATTATTTAATTAATCTAACCACTAGTAGGATCCTTCCAGAAAGTTCTGTCTGTACGTTTTTGCGTTGTTCTTGACATGTGATTAGGCTAAAGTTAGGTACCGGTAAATTTAGAACAAAATGCTAGTCTAATCTGTGCGTTAATTGTAGTTTTTGTTTGCAGTTCATTTACTGTTAGCTAGTTGCGATATCACTTGAACCGTTGGTAGTCTGCTGTAATAAAGGTGTTTTGAGATTAGCCCAATTGTCTGCTCACAGCATCGTCAATTTCAAGCAGCAGTTCCCAGATAACCGTCAGAACAACAACCAATCCCTTTGGCGGTTATAGTCATAAATTCTAATATTTTTCTAATAATCTTGATAAAGAGTCTTTTAGCATTACAGGAGGCTGGGGCTTAAAAGTGGTAATTTTGTATTTCCATCTCCAACAATGGCAAATGCCTCTCCTATGGATTGCCACCTTGACGAGGTGGGGAGGTTTGAGTTTTCAATAATCCTTAGAGCAACGCCGTCGGTAGTGTTTAATCACTTCCATCAGGGTCACCCATGACGGTAAGGTCGAAGGAGAGAAACAGACCAAGCAGCAATCCAATTCTGTAGCTAAATGGAAAGTTGTAATAACAATATTCATGCTGCATCTGACGGCGCGCAGGATAAAAGGTCCGCGTTCGAGTTTTAGGCAGAGGAACTTGTTCGAAAAATAAGCTACAGTCTCCCCCACAAGCTGAACGTCACCGGAAACTCACCAACGCAGTCACTAAGCGTTTAGGGAGGCAAATGGGGGCAGCGCGCAGAAAATGTACTCGAGTTGGACCAAACTGCCGGGATCTAGCTATCGGGAATGTTTCGTCACTGACAGGAAAAGAGCAGGAGCTTGTTTGCAAAGCCCAGCAGTATCGCCTTGATGTTGTGGAAATTTCATCAACAAAGCGCCGGGGTTCTGGAACTGTCGAGTTGAACGGTGGGTGGAAAATTTTCTACTCAGGTGTTGGTGCAGCAATGTCTGCTCAAGCTGGTGTTGGCTTACTTGTGAGCCCCAACATAGCTGAATGTGTCGTTGACTGGGTACCACTGGGAGGAAGGGCTTGTCTTCTAAAACTAAGGCTGCAGGAGCGATCTTTGTGTATCTTGCAGGTGTACGCACCTAACATAGAATCACAGTACGAAGCCTTTCTGGAGGAAGTTGAGGTTGCATTGGGAAAAGCAATTTCATCAGAATCCCTTGTCCCTTTGGGCGATTTCAATGCACCTGTGGGCATCGACAATGCAACCTGGAAAGGTGTTATTGGGCAACATGGTGACCCTGACATTAACCACAACGGAAGGTGTTTATTGCAGTTCTGTGCTACCAATGGGCTGTGCATAATGAACACATTTTTTCAGCACAAAATAATTCATAAGTACACCTGGTACAGAGACTCTCTGGGACAACGCTCCCTGATTGATTTTTGCATCGTTTCGGCGGACTTGTTTTCCACCGTGTCTGATTTCGTGTTAAAAGAGGGCTGAGTTGTCAACTGATCACCACCTAGTTGTCTGCACTTTGAAAGCTTTGAAACCCTTGAAAACACGAAAGACTTTTCAACCACGAGAAGCTTGTCGAATCAAATGGGAATCATTGGCTGACAAAGAGGTACGAACTGCATTTGTAGACAACATTGCATCTAAGTTCAAAGAACTTCCGACCTCTACTGAAGACATTAAAACTGAGTGATGTTTGTTTCGCTCAGCAGTCATTACGTCCGCTACTAACTGTTGTGGACGTAAGCGTGTTGGAGGGACGAAGAGTAGCGAGAAAAGAACTCCTTGGTGGAACCAAGAAGTTAAAGAAGCTATTCGTGCGAAAAAAGTGGCCTATAAGGCCTGGCTTGCAAATAAGTCATCACTTGAACTTCGTTCGCAGTACTCTGAAAGCACGTAAGACGGCAGCCACAAAAGTTAAACTGTCTAAGGAAAGGGCCTGGAAGGAATTCGGAGAAAGGTTAGACGATGATTTCAAAACGGCAAACAAAATGTTCTGGCAGACCATTCGCTTTTTGCGTGAAAAAAGATCTCGAGGCGCTTTCTTCATCGAAGATTCAAATGGTGTGACTCTGAAAGATCAAGATGCTATTTTGAATCGGTGGAGAGACTACTTTAGTGATCTTTTAAACCCAGTTGATGCTACACCGGTACAAATTCAGGTTGAGGAAGATATTCAGATAGCCGGAGCAGATGTGAATGCAGTTATCAAATCATTGAAAACTGGAAAAGCACTTGGTGAGGGTGATATCAGACCTGAAATGTTAAAAGCAATGAACATATATGGTGTCTGTTGGCTGACTCGTGTTTGTAAGGTGGCATGTAGCATGTAGTACTGGGCAAGCACCAAAGCAATGGCAAACTAGTGTGATAATACCTATCCACCAAAAAGGAGACAAGAGAAAATGCACCAATTATAGGGGCATATCTCTCATCAGTGTCCCGGGTAAGGTCTATGCCAAATGCCTTGAATAGAAATGCCGTGAAATAGTCGAGCCTAAACTAACGGATACTCAGTGTGGTTTTCGTCCTGGCCGAAGCACAATGGATTAGATCTTTGCCTTGCAGCAAATCTTTGAGAAGTCGTGGGAATATGCAAAAGCGGTCAATGCATGTTTTGTTGATCTTGAAAAAGCATATGATCGCAATCCTATACACAAGCTTTGGGCGGTGCTGTTGCAGTATGGCATTATTGGCCAGTTACTAACTGCCATTAAGTCGCTGTACATGCATTCCGAGGTCTGTGTTCGTGTTAACAGCGCATCGACGAAACCTTTCAGAGTAAGTGTGGGACTACGGCAATGCTGCTCTCTTTCACCTATTCTGTTCCTTATTTATATGGATAGAATAGTTAAGAAAAGTGAATTTTGTGGCGGAGTAAAGATCGGTGAATGCACTGTACAACGTTGCTATTTGCAGATAATCTTGTGCTACTCGACTCTACTTAAAATGGTCTCCAGCAAGCTCTTGACAGGTTTTCGGATGCATGCTCTGTTGCCGGAATGAAAATCAGTACAACAAAAACAGAAACCATGTGCCTGTCCAGGCAACCAAAGCAGTGCTCTCTCCAAATTGATGGAGTACCACTAAAACAGTCAGAGAAATTCAAGTATCTCGGCGTCTCATTCACAAGTGATGGCAGACAAAATAGCGAATTGGATATCCGCATCGGAAAAGCAAGTGCAGTAATGCGCCAGCTCCATCGATCTGTGATACTGAAACGGGAGCTTTGCACCAAAGCAAAGCTATCCATTTTCAAATCGGTCTACGCTCCTATTCTGACTTATGGCCATGAGTGTTGGATCATGAATGAGAAAGTAAGGTCTCGAGTTCAAGCAACCGAAATGGGATTCTTGCGAAGAAATAGCGGTTTGACCTTGATGGACAAGATTAAAAGTGCAGATATTTGTGAATCTCTAAACGTCGAATCGCTGCTTCTCCGACAAGAAAGATCGCAACTGCGTTGGTATGGACATGTGACACGAATGTCCCAGGAAAGAACCCAAGAAACTGCTCTGTTCAACACCGATTGGTCGAAGGCCTAGAGGCCGTCCCAGAACTCGATGGCGAGATTACGTAGAAGATCTTAGTTGGTCTCGCCTTGGCATCTCAACAGAGCATCTATCCTTTGTTGCAGAGGATCGAGATGCTTGGAGGATCCAACTCGAGCTGCGGCCCCCGCGACCCCCCAAGGATAAGCGGGTCCAGAAAATTGATTGATTGATTGATTGACGATGTCAGATACAAACCCAAAAAAGCGAGCATCCATCCTCAGTTTTGGAACCATGCTGGGCTCTCGCAAAGAGAAATTGCAAGGTGTTTAGACGTCAACCAATCCACTATGGCTAGGCTGATAAAACAGGTCGCCTTAACTGGGTCAGCAACACCACAGAGAAAAGAAAAATGCGGAAGGAAGCGCAAAACAAGCTTGGGAGATGATATTTTCGTAATGAGACAGAGCAAGTTGGACCCCAGTAAAACCAGCTTCGATCTGCTGAAAAATTTAGCCCTTACTGGGACCGAGATTAGTGCAAGTGCAGTGAGAAAGCGTCTCATCATGGGAGGGAGGAAAGCTATTAGATCAGTCAAAAAGCAGCTTTTAACAGACTACATGAAAAAGAAAAGATATAAATGGGCAAAGAAGGACAAAAGCTGGACTGCAGATCACGGGAAGGACGTCATGCTTACTGATGAAAGATGAAGAACTTCAAAGTACAATAAGCCCATTAGTATGAAACAAACACAGTCAGTTTGTTCAAAAAAGTGCTGGAGAAAGATTGTCAGCTGCTCACATCAACCAGTCTGTCAAACATCCAAAGGAAAAGATGTTATGGGAAAGCTTTACTTGGAAAGTGTAGAGTCTCTGGTACCTGTGGAAGGAATCATGAACACTCACCGCCATATCAACGCTCTGACACGAAAAGCATTTCTGTAATTGAAAAGGATACTTCCAAATGGAAGAGGAATTTTAAACAAGATTTGGCACCATGACATTCCTCAAAAAGCTACTAAAGTTTTTCGTGAAAATAGAGTTTAGATATTGGAGTGGCCAGGGAACTCCCCCGATTTAAATCCGATTCAAAATCTTTGAGCAATAATCAAGTGTTGGTTGAGAAAAATGGACTGCACCACCATTCGGAAGCTGCGGAGGCAATAATTGAAGTGTGGTATTACAATGGAGAGATAGCGGAAAAGTGCCAAATGTTGGTGGAATCGATGCCAAATCGTGTTAATGACCAACAGAAAGCTCGTGGAGGACACATCAAAAATCAATTCATTGTATTCATTAATATTGAGCTATTTTACCCTGTGCTTATTTGTAAAATAAAACAAAAAGAAAAATGCGACATCAGTTGGCTTGTGATTTCTCTGTGATATGTAGGTGTTTATTAGCAGCTGGTATTTTCCACGATCTCAGATACACCAACCTGGCCTCAAGTGGTACTCATAAAATCGAATTTCAACAACACGCCAAGCAGAAAGCTACAAATATATTGGTAAAAATTTCAAAACGGATCCTCTCAGACAACAAAAACTCGGATACTGCAAGTTATGACGTCACAAATGCAATGACATCATCACTTTTTTGACATCATTCTTACCTATACCAACTTACCTAAAAAATTTAACATCAAAATTTTTTCAGATTGACTTTTTCAAGAGTAATATTATAACATCCTAAAAACTAACAGTGATGCAATTAATTCGAACAATACTGTAGTGCCAAGTGACTGAGATATGCCAGACTCTTTTGATTGTTTCTGTAGCTTGGTAGTAGTAGCAGTGTCTTTTATTTCCGCTCCGTCAACACAACTTAAGAGTACGAAAAGATTAAAGAAATATAACGCGGTACAAGAAAAGAGGCAACAAAACGATTAACGTTATGGCATGCAGGTAGGAGAAGAGGAGTTAACAGAATGCAAGAGTGGGCATGGTCGCAACACCTAGGTCAGTGGTTCTTAAACTGGGTTCGTCCGAACCCCAGGGGTTCGGTGAGGCTGTAGCAGGGGTTCGCCCAAGATCACAATAAGTTTACGCAAATACACAAAAAGCCATAAACTGGTAGTAAATTAGTATTTCTGGGTGGAATTCATGTTTTGTTTCATTAAAACCGGCCGGTTAGCTCAGTTGTTAAGCGCACACTATCGGTGCGGGAGGTCGGGGTTCGATTCCCAGGCCGGTCAAATTGGCACAGCGTCGCCAGCGGCTTGCCACAGCTGCGATGGATCTTCGTAGCTGTGTTGCCCAGGCGCTAAGCCGCGGAGATGGGCCCCGCCACTCGTTACACCTTCGGCACACCACCGCGAGCATGATGAAGATTTGATTTTGATTCGTTTCATTAAATAACAAGATTTCATGTTTAACAAACCATAGTTTACAGCTGCCTAAAGTCTACACTGAGTTTTTGAATTACAAGTTATAAGCAGAGACAAATCCAAGGGGGAGGGATGTGGGGGATGCATTTCCCCCACCAGCCATTTTTAACAACATTTTTAATGAAAACAATTTTTCCATAATTTCCAATCTCTTCGATAACAATAAGCCTTAAGCACGCATAAATGGAAACTATGCAAACAAAATTCGTCATATTTGGGGAAGGAGTTACAGAGTTGGGGACAAAAACTTAAACAAAATCTGCCTTAAAATTGTTCAAAAAGTACTAAAATGGCCGTTACAGTATCGAAATTTTCGAACATTTTTTGGGAAAGCATGCCCCCGGACCCACCTGGAGCTTTTTTTGTTTTTCAATTTGCTTCAAATTAACTCTGCAAGAAAAATACACTTAATGCAAAAAAATCGGTGCCCCCCCGTAAAAAAATTTTCAATGCGCTCCTGACATTAAGCATTTTCAAAGGGCTTATTTACGCCCTTTTCCAGGTCTAAACGCCTAAAGTCTTTGTACTTAGTTAATATTCAACCAACTCAAAACTTCCTCTCCCCACCAAAATTTTCTGGATCCGCTTCTGGTTACAACTAAGGGTTTGGTGCATACCTGCACGACACTTGTTGGGTTCGATACCTCCAACAAGTTTAAGAACCACTGACCTAGGTCATAGCCAGCAGGGCCGGTTTTAGGCCGATTTGACCGATTAGACCAAATTGGGCCCCGCGCTAACGGGAGTCCCTTTCTGTACTGTGAGATACAAAATAGGTGAAAGTGCCAAAAGTTGAACCGGCGCATAATATCTATGAATCTTTTCTATTTTCTTTTTAATTAGGGTTAGGTAAATAATTAGGGTAAATAATTTTAATTAGGGTTAGGAAAAAATCGGCAACTCGGTAGCTGGTCAAACCAAGCAGGGTTGGATTTACCATTAGGCAAAGCAGGCTGAATTAAGCCTAAGGCCTCGGAGAAACAAGGGACCTCGTCACAAGCAAAAGGGCTCGACGCGATTACGGAGCGACCTTTTTGTTTTCGAGATCAACCATGGCCATCTTAGAGATGAGTCTGATCAGCGACCTATGATCACTAGCGGCCTACCTGATATCAACATAATCTAAGCCCAAGGCCTCTCATTCTCTAAATCCGGCTCTGAAACCAAGCTTTGGTAAGGAAAAAAGTTACGCAGTTGTTTGGTCACGTGGGTTTGCTATTCACAAGTAAACGCCTGGAGGTAGTTTTAGGGGTTTCATGTTAAATTCAGTTGCAGCTTTTTGGTGTCTGTTTAAGGATGCACGCTTTCCACCAAAGCAATTGACACTTAAGTTAAATTGTGAAGTATACTCTGTTTAATAAAAGCAAAAGCTGTGAGAAACCTTCGAGATTTATAGTAACAAAGTCAATAGCACAGTGCCAACATCAGGTCAAGTTCATTTGAAGCAATTTATGGACAAAACCATTTTTAGGAAGTCCGGGGCCATGCGTTCTCGGAAATTTATTGAAATTTTCGTTAACAAGTACAATTTTAGTGCATTTTGAAAAATCTTTCCGGTAGTTTTTGTTCATTGTTTGTTGGCATATTTAGGCTTATTTGAAGGAGTTCCAAATTCAAAAAAATATAATCGCAAATTATTGCGTTGTGGCATAATTTTCAAGATATTACCATAAAATAATGCTTGTCTGAAATTTAAAATTATTTAACTAATTGGTTGGCTTTCTTGATGTTAAAAATACAGTAATCAATAAAAGCAGAGTCGGCGCAAAGGGGTGGCCTGGCCCCCACATACAGCAAGCTTGCCCCCCACCCACCCCCACTCTTAACCTCCAATCGACAATCTTATTTTCTTGAGGACAGCGGCTTTTAAGCATAATTTTAAACATTTTATGTATTGCTGAAACAGCTTCGCCGGAACTGTTTTGCGTTTCGTTCGAATAAAGAATATCAAATATGGAAATTGCGTTTGTTAACAACACAACAAGCAACTATGAGCGTGTTCCTCTGCTTTTCTTTTGTCTTCGAACTCGTAAAACAACATGAGATTACTGTGACATATAACACTTGCACAGAAACGGCATCTTAAAGTTCAAATCAATGACAGCTCGCTGCAAAGTTCTCGTTGATAAAGAAGACTGTGGCGTGAAAGCTTTTTTTGTAGTTTACAGAATTGATTAAATGTTTGACCCTTCTTGATAAAGGCTTGGCCCCCCTAAGACGACTGCTCCGGTGCCGGCTCTTAGATTTGTTTTATAGCAGGTATTAAATGACTATTTTTTTGGTTTGTTTACATGTTTTTTTTCATGAGACACAAACGTTTATACATTTTATTATAAAAAGAGGGGCCCCGCCATTAGATTTCTAATTGGGCCCCGCAGTTCCTAGCACCGGCCCTGATAGCCAGGGGCGTATTCACGGGGGGAGGGGGGATAAGGGTTGCGCATCCTCTCACCAGCCATTTTCAAAAGTCTTTTTGATGTATACAATTTTTCCGTAATTTCGAACCTATTCGATAGCAATAAGCTTTACGCTTAGCACGCATAATCAAAAATGTACAAACAATATGCATCACATTTGGCGAAGCACTCAGAATGATATGGTCAAAAAATTTAAATAAAATTTGCCTGAAAATTACCTAAAAAGCACTAAAATAGCAATTACAGCATGTAAATTTTCAAAAACTTTCTGGGGTAGTAAGCCTCTGGACCCCCTAGAGCTTTTTTGTTTCTCAGTCAGCTTCAAATTTGTTCAGCCGAAAAAAAAGTTTAAAAAATATGGAAATTATGCCCCCCCTTTTTAACGAAACTGGACTCAAGCTTGAATTTCAAAACAAAAAGTTCAAAAGTTAAGACTTAGGCGCTTCTTTACTAAATATTGCGTAACCACGTCCACGTCATTTGAACCTATTATTCACTTTTATCAACTGATCGAGTGGCGAAGGGACTAAACAGCGATGGAGCCAGGAGGGCTACCGAAGTCAAGACCCTCCTTAAAGTTTCCATATGTCGTTAGGTTAGGCCGATTTTCTACGAGCAAATAACTTGCAGCGATATTGCAGTAAGTGTGGAGTAAGCACAGACTCTTACCATAGACGCACGCAGGGAGGGGCACGGTGCCATACCGGCAAAGCACAGCGGGCCAGCCGCAATGCAACATTGGGAAACCGGCAAAGCACAGCGGGCCACAATTGATATTCTACAGCTCACCAAAAAGAAAAAAAACAATCGATTTCAATGGTAGTTTAAAAAAGTAAAGAATAAAGAAAAAGAAGTCTGTCTGGAGCACCAGCAAACCTTTTGTAGAAACAAACAAGCAGTACGGTGCAGCAGCGTTTTGATAATGGAAACCGGTCCAGCGTGACAGCGACGTCATATACAGGATCAAACTCATAACAGCTCAGATGGCCGAGTGGTAAGAGTGTCCGCCTAGGTAGTTGTAGACTTGGGTTTGATATTCCGAGTCGGGTTAAACCAATGACTTTTAAATTACTATTCACAGCTTCCCTGCTTGACGCTCAGCATTAAAGGGACAGAGTGAGGAACAAGCCGGCAAGTTCACTTGTCGTGCCGTTGGGAAAGGCACTTAACGGGATTTCCTTTTCTTGGTGTGGTAGACAGATGGTTGGCAACTCCTAAGCGAGCTCGTATAGCGCATTGATCGCTTTCTCGTGATAGGAAGACAAATATGCTGTTAAATACAAAAAATACAAGCAGTCAGGTGCTGCAGCGTTGTGATTATGGAAACCAGGTCGGTGCTCTAGACACTGCCTAAAGAATATTGTGATCGATATAACACTGACAGGAGCGGATACAGTTTTGAATTGAGATAAAAGTGAACTAAGTACGACAGGCCGGTCGGCGCAGTGGTGAAACACGTCGCTATCGGCGCGGTAGATCTTGGAATTGATTCCCGGGCGGGTCAAATGAAACAATGCCGCCAAACGGCTCACCACCGCTGCGACGTTTCTGCGCTATGCAGACGCAATAAAGCAACGGAGATGGATCCCGCCACTCGTTATATACACATTTCGGCGTAATATCGCGAGGATAATGAAGGTTTGATTTATTTTGTTCACTGAATGCACAGACGTTAGATTCGGAACAAGACGCAAGTAAGATCTTTAAAGATGAATTCAGTTCAAAGGCGTATTCAGAAAGTTTTTCAGAAAAGGGAAATTAATTTTTGACATTTTTTCAAGTGTAGGCCTATCTCTTTTCGGCAGAATTAACTTGAAGCGAATTGAGGAACAAAAACGGCATTAGGGGAGCATGAGAGGATAAGAAGGAGGGCAAATAACCCCGGGACGCATGCTGTTCTAGGGGCCCATTAGTCCATATCTAAGGAAATACATGGAGTCAAAGCAAATTTAAAAAACAATTAAAACAGCAATTGAGCTCAATATACTTTTGACAGACTCCCACCATACGTCATCACGCTGTTCTAGGGGCTCATTAGTCGATATCTCACGTAATAAATACAGCAAAGAAACTTCCAAACAATCGATTTTATATAGTGCATGGGTCCCCAACATAAAGCAGGCTGTTCTAGGGACCCATTAACTCATATTTATATAACGAAACAAATAGAGCCAAAGCAAGTTTAAAAAACAATTAAAACAGCATTTGAGCTCGATATACTTCAAGTAATCACTTTTATGGAGCGCATGGTCATCATGCAGTTCTAGGGACCTTTTAGCCCATATCTTACAAAATACAGCAAAAAAATATAGAAAATTATTTTTTATTTATTTATTTAGTTAGTTTTATATTTATCCTCCTATCACGAGAAAGCGATCAATGCGCTATACGAGCTCGCTTAGGAGTTGCCGGCCATCTGTCTACCACACCAAGATGGGGGAATCCCGCTGAGTGCCTTTCCCAACGGCACAACAAGTAACCTTGCCGGCTCGTTCTCCACACTGTCCCTTTAATGCTTAGCGTCAAGCAGGGAAGCTGTGAATAGCAATTTTAAAGTCATTGGTTTGACCCGACTCGGAATCAAACCCGAGTCTACAGCTCAAGAGACAGACGCTGTATACCACTCGGCCATCTTGTAACGGTCATCTGAGCCCGGCCATCATAACAGCATTTGAGCTTAATATACATCCAAGTAATACCAATTTTCCGGAGCGTATGGGTCCCTTTGGTAAAGTTGTACCATTTTGATGTGTATAGTTGATTAGCGGTACAGAACTTGAGAATAGCTTTGAAAAAAGCTGTTTTTGCATTAGGCTTTAAGAAACCCTCTGTCATAACTCTTTTGAGTAGGCCTAGCTTTAATGTGTATGCCATGCATAAAGTTGCATTATAAGCTGAAAATTATAAGATTTTTTGTTTCCGTAGAGCGAGACAGCGCTGTTTCGGGCTATTAGCCCTCATCAGCCGCCCTCAGGCTTAAGGTACAATCATCGTTCCGAGCGCTTGACCTTGATCAGCCAAGCACCCTTCCGGATTTGTATATCTTAAAATTGTAATTTTTTGCTTCATCTGCATTTCATTCGGCTTCGTGTTAATTAAAAACAATGTTGAATCATAAACGTGTTTATCCCAGATTTGTGGCTGCGCAACTGCTAGTATGCGATTGCGACCAGTTATGCTAGTATGCGATTGCGATTGCTTTCCGCTTAAAGCAATCCAACTGTGGATAGAAGTAGGAGATATCAGTGGAATATTCAGGTTTCATGTACGCCGCGTTACAGAATTTTTAAACAATCCGAAAAGTTCAGCTCTTCCTTTTTGTCAGTTGCGATGGTGGAGTGCAGAACTGCTGAACTGCAGTTAAAATCAGGCTACAGGTCAAAGCACAATAAGCTATTCTACAGGCCAGTTTCTTTCAGTCGCTTCAAAAAACCTAACGGCTAGCAAACACCAGGATGAGCTTTGAAAAAAAGATTGACTTAATACTGTGCGAATTAGAATCAATTGAAACAAGACTTGACAATATTAACCGGAAGGTTAACAGTCTTAGTGCAAGAATTGATGTACTGGAACACAACTTTGAAACAAAAAACGAAGAAATAGGCAGTTTACTATCTGGTAAAGCTGATTTAACCTCTCTCAATCAGATGAATCACGACATTGGAGTCTATGATAGAATCATATGAAAAGTCCGCAGTTATGCAAGAATCCTACGATAAGCAACTGAATATTTTAATTCATGGTAAGGTACCTGCAGCAAATAAGGCCCTGCA
Source organism: Trididemnum miniatum (assembly GCA_964006365.1). NCBI lineage: Eukaryota > Metazoa > Chordata > Ascidiacea > Aplousobranchia > Didemnidae > Trididemnum > Trididemnum miniatum. The sequence goes on from OZ023237.1 coordinate 28,034,039, forward strand.
GGTAATAAGGCCCACTGGCGATATCTTCTAACACAAGCATAATACGATCAACTTTGACGCGTTTTTTTGAAGCTGTTATGAAGGCAAGTTTGTATGAATAAATTGATTGTTTTATCTGGTAAAACAAGTTAACCACAGAAACTTAAAATTTGGGGGGACTAAAAACTCATGTTGTTCTAATTTTACAATGGCTTTGACGATCAATATCTCTAATTTCATGTTTTTTTCTTACAATTTTTCGATACAGTCGGCAAGAGTAATGCTTTTAGTGGAGTGTTCATATACTTTTGTTATTTTTTTCTTTTGTGAAGGTGATTGATAATAACATATTGAAATTTGCATAATGCTGCTAATAAGGCCCATTTTTTTTTATTCACACGTGCAAAAATACTTAGATGCTGAATCTGTGATAGAAAGATTTGCTGTTTAGCGTATTGCATTTGGCGATTACCTTTAAGATTTTTAATTAAAATAAAGTTTTTTCTCGAAAATAAACTGTTGTTTCGCCGCATGATGGGGCAAACTTAAATTTTGAAAATGTTAAAAACTAGCCTTTTCATTGACATTTTTGGCTGAGTTGCCTGCTTGTAAAGCATCAAAATACGTCATTTTAAACAGGTAGAATCAGTTGTGCAGGAAAAAAAGATCAAGTTTACGTTTTACGGTTGAGAAAGGCTTAGGCAACCTACCGGTAGGTATCAGTACAACAGCATAGACAGAACAAACCTCCCTACACACTAAAACAGCGGACAGCATTTAAATTTTGGTTTGGTGTGTAGTAGACAGTTGGATAAATGTCCAGTTATTGATTCTGGCAGCATAATCCTTAAACATATTCTTAAATCTGTTAATAAAAGAAAGTGTCTAATTACACTCGAGTGTAGGCTAAATAAGGAGTTTGTTTGTTTAGTTGGTCAGTTAGGAGAATTGAACACCACCTACTTCAATTCTCTTGGGTACGGTAGGTTTTATGAAGAGAATTTCGTCATATTAAGAACACAGTGGCTTCTTATTCTATTAAAATATAATGCCGATGTGCTTGTGGAGCATAACTAAACATTTACTGGATCAGTATCAACTGTTTTATGATGGGCCTTATTACCTTCCTATGAAGGTAATAAAGCCCGAATTTTTATTTTTTTATTTTGTTAATTATACAAAATTCATGATAGTGACATAGCTAAAAATTGGATGAAATGAAGTCTCAGATGCACACATTTGAACGATCAAACAAAATTTGTATAATATTCATCACTTGCGGAGTTATGCGCATTTGAAAGTTAATGGGCCTTAATAGCTTCCTGTACCTTATAAAAGAAGATAACGATTCTCCCTGGGAAAAACACGATACAACAGTAACCAAATTTCAAGAGTTCTTAAAAAAAGGTTTGAAAATTGACGACCCTGAGAATATAGAGTTTGTGGATATTCACAGGCTTCCACAGTACCCGGTGAGAAAAAATGGTAGACCTTTTAGCCGACCAATAATCGTGAAGCTGTTGACCATGCACGACAAACATCTAATTTTTAAATCTGTTAAACATCTGCAGTCTTTCAATAACGCTAAAAAAAACAAAGACCAATCCGTACCCTATGTCTATGTCACCGAACACCTGCCGAAAAAATTTCAAGACCAACGTTAACAGCTACTTCCAATTTTCAATGATGCAAGGAACAACAAGAAAAAGGCTGAGTGGAAAGCCATCGACGGTAATTACACTCTCTTTGTGGAAGGAAAAAAGATTGATCCTATCTCATAAATAAACAGTCTGTTCGTATTTGATTTTATTTTTATTTTTAAAGAGTCCTGTAGCACCTGTACCAGTCTTGTTTCACTGTTCAAATTCAATTTCCTAAATTAACATTGCTTAACTAACAATTAAAACCGACTAACCTTTGTGTTCCAATGTGTTAAAATCTACTCAAAACTATAAATTCTAGTTCTTATTTGGGTTGTCTATTCAGTATCTTTATGTATCGGTACAACTTCTTAATCATTCTAACCAAACAAAACCTTGTACTTCGCAACAAATCATGATTGATCATTGTCATTAGCACAACGTCTCCTGCAAGAGGCGCAGCGCTGTTAGTTTAATCATTGACTTCTTACTATAATAGACTCACAACTACGATTTTGCGCTAGCATTTCACGCTTGATTGAACAGCCTCTGAGCGCGTCGTATCAACCGTGTGCAGCGGCAGATTGCAGTAGCCAGACGGCTAGCTCAATTATCTTCGTGGCTTTATCTGAATTTTGGCTCATGTATTCATATATCCAGCTCAGTGTTTTTTAAGCTTTGGCTTGTGAAACTATTAAGCAATTTTGAAAGACCGCCAATTGAATTTATAACGTAGAACATGGCTTTGTACACTATTGCAGAAGCAGATTTTGCAAGACCGCGCGACAATTGTGGGAGACCATTTCGGTTTCTCAAAACGCCTTAAAAAAAAACACTAGCTGATCTAGCTGCTTTTTCTATCCATCCAACCAATGACATACATACCAGATACCAGGAGATCTCTTCAAGTCTAAAGATTTCCTGAGAAGAGTGTTTCTCCACTCTGCATCGATATCGAGCTACAGTAGACTACAGTGAGCAGTGCTCACTGTAGTCGCCGTTGTGCGAAGCTGGATGTGTTTGCTCTTGTTTTTTATACAACAACAATAACACAATTACGGGAAATGGTTGCTTCCAGTAACAAAAGAGCTCAATGACCAAGGTTAAAGCATATATATTTATTTAAAAACACAAAGTAAAAAAGTAAAAACCTCTACAAACTGTTTCACCTCAGCGGACCATCAGGAGGTATCTAAATTAGGGTTTAAAGTTAGTCTGGTAGTGAATAACTGATAGTAATATTGATAAACTACGCTTACTACACTAAAAACCTGACGTGAACCATAGAAGGAGGGTAGTCTCCGCTGCGAACAGCTCAGTGCTCAAGCGAGCAAGTCACAAGCTAGTCTAGAAACATTCGAAGAAAATAAAAAGCGTGGCCGGAATACGGTGCTATATAGTAAAAAGGCGGATAGGGGGATGTTAAAATACTGTGACGAGTGTTATGGGTAATAAAAAAAAGGGGGGAGGGCGGTTGCAGAGTAGATCAACGCACACAAATTTCATACAAAATAGTAACGACGCATTAGAGAGGGTCTGTAATTTTAAGGGATAAACCTTTCTGTACTGAAGCGATAACGAGAATCGATAATTTTAAAAAAGCCATGGGCGATAACGATGATCGATAAATCTCAATTTCTTGAAGCGATATCGGTAATCGATAAACTATCGCCGATAAATTTTTCCGATAAATGTTGCGATAAATTTTCATGTGTTTGACGAAGTTTGTTTTTTAATACGTCAAATTGCAAAAATGTTTTTCTAGATTTTTCCAGAAGAGAGCGGTTCACGGATTCTGCCGTAGAAATGGCGTGGGCCGCTAAGAGACCCGTCAACGAGCCGTCAACCGGTATTTTTAAAGGTCCGCTAACGGCCCAATTTTATCTTTTGTTTCTAATTGGGCCGCTGACGAGCCGCTACCAATTTTTGAACTCCCTTTCAACTTTCAGTTTTCTTTTAAATGTGGCTGAAGATTCATAAAAGAATGGGCTTTGGGTGGACCGGGCTTTATTTTGAAAATGTTGGGCAGGAGGTTCCGGGCCATGAGCGGTACGGGCTGCAAAAACGTCAGGGCGTGCCATCTCTACTCTGCCGTGGAATTAAACAAAACGAAGAGCAATTTTTTAAATTGGAAGAAGAATTTATGGACACCATGTATTTTGCCATAACGCTAACTCACTAATTTTGAACCCTGTGTGCATGAAGAATTATCGCTATAAGTTATTGGCGATAACAAAATATATTTCAAAAGCTATATCGGTAATCGATAAATCAAAAGTAGTTTGAGCGATAATCGATAATAAATTATCGCCGAAAAATTATCTCGATAAATGCCCATCTCTACTCGAGACAACTGGTATTGCATAATTAAGCCTATAGTTGACCAGACTTTTTATGTATGATAGTCCATAAGTTAAGCAACTTGTGAAAGATAAGTTAAGCAGCTTGTGACCATAAGTTAAACAACTTGTGAACAAGAAATTAGACTTTCTAAAATTACATGATGTGTACAAATTAGAGCTTGCTCAATTCATGCATAAGCTTTTCAAAACAAGCTACCTAATTCATGCAATTATGATTTCTCAACGATTGAAAGAACTCATGATTATGAAACCAGGAGACCAAGCAGATCTAATTATTTTTTACCTCGAGTTTCTGAATCTACTGGGCAAAAGGAGGTTGAATTCCAGGGTGTTAAACTGTGGAACGAAATTAGCGAAAACTTAAAAAATAAACCCTTCAATGCGTTTGAAAATCAGTTTAAAGAAAATTTGATAAGAGAGTGCTGACTATATTGTTAGCGCTGATCGACATTGTTTGTACTGCGCGCTATGTTTATATGAGTGCAAATTATTTTACAGCTATTAGTAGGCCTTTGTGTTAACGCGTTGTGTCTTTAAACAAGGGGCATCTCGACTAGAAAATCTCAGGGTTATTCGATGCTCCTTGTTTCTTTCCGAATGTAAGGATTTGTTTTTTGTGCGTTACTTTGTGGAAAGAAAAAATGAAGTACTACTACTACTACTAGTAACCCGATTTGTTTCAACATTAGGCGAGCTCTTGTGGGAAGTAGTGACAGAGTTTTCGAGACAAGTCTCGGGTCTCGAGACACAATTTTCAAAGTCTCATCTCGGTCTTGAACTACAAGTCTAGATCTCGAGTCTCGTAAAATTACAGTCTTGAAATGCGAGAAGTCTGGAGATTCAAAATTTTAGGTTGGAGGACTAAAAAAACTTTGAATTTATTGGATGTGAGCATAAAATTAAAACATTGTCAAAGACATATTACAACATTACCATACGTTCTCTGCCATGTAAAAACCCATCAAAAAAAATTAAAGAAAATCAGGCAAACTTTCATGCTCGCACCCGTTACGTTTTTATAATGGAGGGGTTCGGACCTCCCGAAAATACAAATTTTTACATATTTCATGTTCTAAATGTGTTAAAAAGATGAGTGATGCTTCAAAAGTTTCAGAATTTTTGAAACAGTAACTGTTGTATTCTTTACCACATTAATAACTCGTAGCAAATTGGGTGGATTTTAAGAAAAGTCCGAAAAAGAGAGTTTTTTGATTTGGTATCTCATTCCGTCAGCTTTCCAGTAATTTTTCTATTGGCAAAGAAAATCTGCTGTAGTACGCTACAGATGAGATTGCAGACTCACAGTAATGAATCTTTTCCTACCAACACCTGTCTTTGAAACTTATTTTAAAAACATCTAAGAGTACCGGTAACAATAACATTAAAGAGTCAGCGAAGATTTAAATCGCATGAAGTATGAACCAAAAATTAAATCTTCATTATATTCGCGTTATTACGCCGAAGGGTGAAAAAAGTGGTGAGTCCCATCTCTGCGGCTTAGCGCCAGGGCAACACCCTCTGAAAAACGTCGCAGCGGTGGCTAACCGTTGGCGGCACTGTGTCCGATTTGATCGGCCCGGGAATTCATCCCCAAACATGAGCGACGAAATCGGGAGGACGCGAAGATTTTCTGGGGTGATTGGAAGAAGCTTTTTAGGCGAAAAAGACCATGAAAATTGTTAGGTGTTAACATACGAATAAATTTTCTTAAAAGTTTTGGTCTCAAAAATTTTTTCAAGTCTCGGTCTTGGTTCCGAGCATTAGGACTTAACTCCATCACTTATTTTAAAAACAGCCAAACAACAGCAGGTCTGTTGATCAACACATGCAGATGCCGCAGTTAAATCATTAATAGTAACCAGCAGAAATTTACAGCGCAAGAAGTTGAGAGACTGTTCAGTCATGCGGAGCGACCTAATCGCACTAAATTGAGCAAGCTTGTAAATATGTTCGTAATCACAAAATGTTAGCGTAAAAAAAGTTATTCAAACAGGAAATACTTTAAAGTTAACCACGTACACCAATTTTCACACAAAACTAAACAGCGATTGTAGCGCAATAAACAACAAATAGTTCAAGCGGATAAATATTGGTTATTCGCGGAGCATTAGTAATGTGTCTATTATAGTAAGAAGTCAATGGTTTAATGAACGACTTTTACATTTCAAACAATAACCATAAAATCATTGTAATTCTGAAACATGAGTTTCATACTCGATTCGTTACTTTGATATCTTTCAGTTTTTGGAATTTTTTACAGTAGAACTAACTAATCTTATCGCCTAAAAAATTGTCGCAAGTTGTGCCATCTTAGACCGAATCAACCATCGAAACGTATCTTTTAATTATTTATTTTATGGCTACGCCATCTTAACGTAAAATAACAGCTCACCGTCTATCAGAAAGTCTACTGTAGGCCTACTTACTGCGTTATTAACATTTTTTTCCCTCGTACTATTGTTATTTTGCTACACTTTCACCTCACTTTGTGCATATTTTCTTTCGCGTTTTAGAGTATTCGCCTTATGCTTGATTATGTCATCTCGTTTTAGGACTGGTAGGAAAATGCCATTCTTTTTCTTATCAACTAATGAGCCACACATTAAACCTGCATAATGCCTAGTGAAGCTTAATTGACACTTCTGTACTATGCCGCAATTTCTTTTTTATCAACTAGACCTAAATGGCCGATTTCCTGTAATATTGCTCTCAATTCTATTGTTTTTTTTTTGTTTGTTTTCACCACAGCTGACCCGAGATACCTATGAAACACATGGCACCTGATGCCGGCCCGGAGTTAATTGACTTTCTCTGGCCTAGTCAAGCAGCCACTCTGCTAAATAGTGATCCTTCTTCCAGTGGGTTGTGTGATGAAGTATTTTGCTCAATGATAACCAAAATCAAAAAATGCACATATTTTGATCTTAATCAGCCCCCAACTAATTTATCCAAAAAATCCCACATGACACTTTCGCATTTGAATATTCGTCCTCTTCATAAAAATTTTGATTTGCTACATGAATTTCTTGTTACACTCAATTTCTCTTCGGACATTATCTGCTTAACTGACACACATTAAAAAAATCAACCGCTACTTAACATCTACCTTCCACACTACAAATTCATTCACGAAAACGTTACAAACTCTGCAGCAGGCGGAGTGGCAATTTATGTTTCGAATAGATATCGATGTCAACTATGTCCCGATCAGTATCAACCAACCTCGTCCGAGTGTTTGTGGTTAGAAGTTTCGGAAAACGTAAATAGCCAATCTGAATTCATAGTTAGTGTCATTTACCGACATCCTGTACAAACCACTGTAAATAACTTTCTCCAAAGCTTTTCTACTTGTGAAACACACCTTTCAAAGTCTAAAGCAAATTTTTACATTCTCGGTGATTTTAACATCAATTTACATCATGCAAACCGGTCACACAGTGCGACCGAATATATCAACACAATTATCAGTAACCGTGCCGTACCTCTAATAACCAAACCCACTACAGTAACCGATACATCTTCCACTATAATTGACCACATAATCACCAATAATTTTAAAAGCAATTTGTACCCAGCCGTAATTAAAGTTGATATCACAGACCACTATCCAATCCTGTGCATAATCGAAAAACCCAGAACCAAAACCAATTCTAAGCCGGAAATCACAAACTCAGAGACAAATCTGCTTTTTCTGCTGATGCTTTCAGCGAAGATCTTTACTCTAACCTAACTAATTCTTTCTCCGATCAACCAGCACTCACCACAGACAATCTAAATGATTTATTTCACCTCTTCACTAGCGTAATTCTTCGTACCATCGACAAACATGCACTCCTAAAACCATTGTCAAGAAGTAAGAAAAGACTACTTAGTAAACCTTGGATCACTAAAGGTATCTTAACCTTTATCAAGAAACGAAGAGCTATGTTCAAATCGCACGTTTTAAAAGGTGATACTGAAAAAAAATCTTTTTTCAAAATGTATACTAACAAACTTACGAAAATCAAAGCCCTATCCAAAAAATTATAGCCTACTTCTCTTCTGAAACATATAACAATCAAAACGACCCTCGCAAACTGTGGAAGGTGATACGCTCAGCTCTTCCTTCTACAAACCGTTCTACTGCCTCACTACAAATCGACAATCGTACTACTGAGGACAGTCAATTAGTTTCCAATCACTTTAATAAATTCTTCTGTACAATCGGAGCAAACTTGGCCAATAAATTTGTCAACAACAAGTCTGGCTCCTTTGTTAAACATCTCAAGCACCGCATCTCGCCCTTGATTTACTTAGCTATTCCTAGTCCTACTGAAATTCGAAGTGTCATACATTCTCTTGGCTTGAACAAAGCAATAGGCTACGATAACATTTCTCATTTCTTCCTAAGATTTGCCTCTACCGTTATTACTCCCTTTCTTCATCACTTTTTGTTTTAACCATGGCGTATTTCCTGAAAATTGTGTAACAGCCAAAATAGTGCCAATCTTTAAAAAGGGCAACCGTGAAGATCCCTCGTACTATCGTCCCATATATCTTCTTACTTGCTTTTCTAAAATCAATGGAAAACTTATTCACAAACGTTTCATGTCTTTTCTAAATAAACACAAGGTAATACAAAAACATCAATACGAATTTCAAAGCAATGTTTCAACCAATCGTGCTCTTATTGATGTTGTTTCTGACTGCTTAAACAACATTAATAACAACCAATATACGGGCCTCATTTTCCTGGATCGTACTAAAGCTTTTGATACAGTAAACCATGAAATTCTTCTCCACAAGCTTGAGCACTATGGCATCCGAGGGCAAGCAAATGATTTATTACGTGCTTTCCTGAAAAGACGTCAGTATGCCTTTATCAAACACGTTGATTCCCCCTAGCTATACAACAACATAGGAGTTCCCCAAGGTTCCATCCTGGGACCCCTCCTTTTCCTGTTGTACATCAACGACCTACCATCCTCTGTCAAGAGTAATCCAAGACTTTTTGCGGATGACACTAGCTTGATATGTTCCGACCAAAGCTTACCTGTCTTAAGCTCAAAAATGAATGACGACCTCAATTGTATTTCCTTTTGGTTTGAAGCAAACAAACTCACTGTGAATCCTTCATAATCGTACGCGCTAATCATCCCTGCAAAATCAAACGAAACTCTCCCTCTTGTTAACCTTTCAATAAACAACTCACAAATCTCCATAGTACATAATGTGAAATAACTAGGCCTAAACATAGATTTTAAATTAAAATTTGACAATCACCTTTCATCCATCACCCAAAAAGTCTCCAGAGCTGTGGGAATTCTCTCCAAACTACGGTACTACACAACTAGTGTTTGCAATTTTCTGGCAAAATTTTAAAACCCGGATTTCCGGTATTTGAAAGATAAAACTTGGATACCCGGGTTTTTTCCGGTTTTTTAAAAAACGCTATTTTGTGTAGTGTGACTGTGATATAAACTGTCATATCAAAACTTAAACTTATAGCACTCATCTGCTATACGATAGCACTTTGGGGCAAACTTCCGATTTTTTTCGACCACTAACGTCTTCAAATTCTGCCATTTTTCACAAAAATTTCTTCTTTCCAAACTGCAGCAGCCAGCAATGACGCAACGTAAGATTGATTTGAATCTTTAGTCTGACAAAACTTTCCCCAAAGAACTAAGTTTACTTACAGTGTTTTTCAACCTTTTTTCAACCACGGAACACTTGGTGTATACAAAAAATCTTGCGGAACATCAAAGAGATTATAAACAAAATATAAGTCAGTGGTTCTCAACCAGGGCCCTCCACGAAGTCTTCGGCGGGGCGTAACGAGCAAAGGCTTTTACCGAAAGGCTCTCTATTAATTCAAATATTAGCTCAAGGATATTAAGCATTAACAAATGCATTACTAAACTCTGTGAAACATTTTTAGTTTTTAACTACTCACCTGCTATCGGTACAGCAGCCTGCTGCCAGCTTATCTTACACACAGCGACTGCGTTTAAAATAGCCAACATGACGACTTATTATTAAGTAACAGATGACAATCACTGTGACACTGTTCTTTCATTAACTCGATTGATTCCACATTGTTTTTTAATTGTTTATTCAGAAATCGATTCATCCATTGCAACAAAAATTGAAGATATATGACCAATCAGATTAATGGTGACGTCGTCATAGCGAATGGTCAGTTGCGCTCCGCTCTTACGTCATGCTGTGCAAAGCAAAGGAATTTTTGCGGAACACCTGACGGTCTCCTGCGGAACACCGGTTGAAAAACACTGACTTACTACACGAAATGGTTTGCAGCATGGCCTTCTTCATTTACTATTAACGAGTTACGAGTGTTACGACATAATGAACACAACTAATTGACTAAGAATAGTCTGAACAGGTTATGATTGGGACATGTGAGTCACACGTTTATTTACTGCAAACAGTCAGCGCTGTAATAAAGAACGATTACACTGCACAGCATTCACCAGTTATCACCACCACCCGGCTAGCAATGTCCGTCCTTTCGCGCTTTGCCTTTGTTTGATAATTGAGAGCTGCAAAGAATCAGTAAGCACAAGCGTGGCAGCCAGCGATGCCATTCCTTAATTGACTGCTTAACACTATCCAGAAACTAAGATGGATTATAATGGCCGAAATCCGGGTTTTTTGTATGGTCAAAACCCGGGTTTCGGGTAGCAAAAAAAACCGAAAAAACCCGGGTTTTCGGGTTCGGGAAAACCCAGGTTGCAAACACTACTCACAACTTCTGTATGGATTGCCTGTCTGGGGCTCCACTTACCCCTCTCACATAAAAAAGTTGATGTCCCTTCAAAACAAAGCAGTAAAACTTGTTGGTGGAGGTCACCCACGCGACAGCGCATCACCGTATTTCTCCAAATTCAACATACTCAAACTTCCAGACCTCTTTAAACTTGAAATTGGCAAACTGATTCACTCCCATTTCACCCACGATTTACCGGACGCTCTTCCAATCTCTTCACCTTAAGTAATTCTGTTTCACGCGAAAGTACTAGATCAACAAATGCTCACTCAAAACGTCTATATACATACCGCGATACAAAACCAACCGTCTTCAAAAATGCATAAAGTATCAAGGCTCTAAAATATGGAGCGATATTCCCACGGAAATTCAAAATTCCACAACCAAACAACTTAAAGTCAAGTTCAAAACCACCTGCTTCAACAATACTTATAACCTCGTCAATCTGCATCTCCCTAAAAAACAATATCAAAAAAACTCACAATAAATCCTCATCTTCTCACCAACCCGCAGCAATGAAGATCATTTGTCCACCTCTGATGGACCAAACGATGGCTGCTGACTGCATGACGGAAAGGTCTACTCGCCGTCCACCTACGGCCTTTACACCTAACTTTATTTAAGTTGTTATTTCTGTTATAAGTTTCCTGTTTTATTCCGCAAATAAATATTTAATGAATGAATGAAGTTGTGGCTCAGGCATAGGCTTGAGTTTGATGGTAGCACAAAAACAGCTTCATTTGAAAGTTAAAGCATTTTAAAGCGAAAAGATATCAGTATTTTTAAGCATAGGCTACCAATTATGCTTAAAACATGCTACTAGTAATCGGCAAGGCAAGACAGTGCACGACACGAGGTCAACGAAAGGCAATTATAACTTTCCGTGAGTAGCAGAGTTTCGTCGTGCACGGGTAAAAACACTTTTGGTTCGAATAGGCGCTCAAAAATGTTATGTGGCTTTCACGAGATTGCAATTAAACCAGTCCAGCTTTTATGGCTCCCTTGGTAGTTGCTTATCCCCGAACTGGAGCAAATCTTTTCGATGATCGCATGCGCAAAAAAAACGGACCGTTGGACTCAGTGTTTTTTAAATAAATGCTGTTAAATTGATTGATTTGGTATAATAGGTTTTAAAAAGTTTTTTTTGGAATAAACTTAATTATTCTTACAATTGGTAGTCGGTACATTTTTGTAGATGCATGTTGAGAAATGATAAAACATAAATCTGGTGCACAAAAGCGAAAGATCTTGTGAAGATGATCCTGACCAGGAAACTGCTAATGAAGTGATTTTTTGTCTATTTCACTTTCCACATGAGACATGCCCGAGCAAAGTGGGCCAAAATCCCACAAACTTTCTGCATCTGCATTAAATTTAAATAAGGTTTGGTTAAGCGATAACGATAATCGGTAATGAATTTGAATAAAAACTTGAAATGGAAAATGAACTGTGTAGAATATGTAATGAAAAAGTGAACAAATTTGGCGCTCAGGCATATGGATGCGAGTTGTGTCCAAAATGGATCCATGGTTCTTGTGTTTTCCCAAATGCTTCAAAAAGTGAATTGGGCATTTTCTGTAAATACAACTCTGGTTTTGATGTGAAGTGCTGCTTCTGCAGACAACAAGCAAAAAGAAACTTCGAGCAATTGGTCAATGAGATTTCAGATATGAAAAAACAGCTGGTGAGTAATAATGAGATAATATCCCAAGTTAAACTTTCTTTACAAAAGAAATCGGGAAAACCTCTAGAACTTCCTACGGAAGTTGAAGTGATTAAGAGTACTTATGCTGAGGTAGCCAAGAAACATAATCAAAGCTTACTAACCGAGCCAAACGCTTCCTCTGAAAAGATAATCAAGCAGGAACTTGAAGCTTTGGAAAAAAGACTGACTGCCGAAGACAAAAATTTATGTAATATTATTATTTCTGGTATTCCAGAAAATGAATCTGAATCTTTAAAATCTATTGTCACTAATACTTTCATGCTACTGGAACCTAAATTTGAAGAGAATGATCTTTTAAGCTGTCTTCGTTTAGGTCGACCTAATCTCAATGAAAACCAAAATAGACTTGTTTTAGCTAGACTACCTTTGCAGTGTGATGCTGAGTACATGCATCGCTATGGAAAGGGACGTTGCCTAGAACTAAAAGAAGTTGGCAAAATATGGATTAACCCTGATTTGTCAAAATCTGAAAGTGAAGCCTTGTATCTAAACAGGGTGAAGAGGAGAAACAAAAAAAACCTCGGTAACGGTGCAAATAATATGAAGAACAAAACAGTTTCACATTCTTTATCAAGTAATCAACTTCAGCGTGAGTACTCATCGAGTAGTAATGATGTTGGTCAGCTAAGTCCTAAGAATTCAAAAAACTTATAGGTGCCATAAACCGATTTTCAGAACTTCTGTTATTGCTTAATGCAAGAAGTATAACAAAAAAAATTGCTGCATCTGTACATTGCACACTATAAGCCATGCTTCATTGCCATAACTGAAACCTGGGCTGATCAGACTATACCTGACTGTGTATTTGCTATAGACGGGTATCAAGCGTTTAGAAAAGACAGAACTAGAAACAAAGGCGGTGGAGTCATGTTGTTGGTATCAAAAAATTCAAATATGAACAAGTTGAACTTTCATCGGAATGTGATTTTGCTGAGTCTGTCTGGTGTAAAATTTTTTTGGAAAGTAAGGAAACCCTCTGATTAGGAGTCCAGATCGACCTCCCCAAGTCGAACAAATGACCGATCAACAGATTCTTGCAATGATCAAATGTGCTGATAAATTAAACTCAAATTATAAAATGATTGTTGGTGATTTTAATTTTCCTGATATCGATTGGGTTAATCTTGTTTACCCTCCAAGCAAAGATGAGTTTATGGATGCAGTTTTGGAATTAAACTTGCAGCAGCATGTCTTGCAACCAACTCGATATAATGCAATTCTTATTTAATTTTTGCGGATAGTCTAGATTTAATATCTAATATAAACATTATTGAGCACTTGGTACATCAGATCACTACATGATTCTATGTGAGCTTGCCGTAAATGCTGAAGCACCTCTATCTGCAAAAGAAAAGATCAAAGAAAGTTTTGATTACCAAAAAGCTGATTGGTTGTATTATCAAGAACTTCTTCAGTATGCTGATTCAGCCTGATTGGGACAATGTATTCATTCCCACTGACGTATATGAAATTTGGAAGAGATTTTCAAGCATTATTTATATGGCGAGAAACTATGCTATACCGTCAAAAAAGCTACCACGAAAGGAGACACTCGCCTTTATGGGAAATATCAGCTGTTCGAGAAGCGAGAAAAGAGCGCAACCAAACTAAAAGAAAATATCTCTTTGACAAATCAGAGGCTAGTAAAATAAAACGTAGAGAGTCGTCAAAGCAATGAAAAGCGTTGTTAAAAAAACTGTAATGGATTTTGAAAATCAGTTAACAACTAATGTTGATGCAAAGCCTTTCTGACATTATGTACGGTCTAAAAACAAATGAAAAACACCAGTGGGACCTGTTGTTGACCCATCAACTGTTACTCTATCAGAAAGAGCTCTGCAATGTGCTGAGATTTTAAGTGACTTTTACTCAACAGTTTTTACGCGTGAGTCTCTAAGCGACATTCCTTTTGTGGCTCCAAGGACCCAAGATGAGTTGACTCATATTGAATTTACTGTAGAACTCCTTTCAAAAAATTTGCGAGGAATGAAAAGTTACTCTTTCCCTAGGCCAGATGGAATTCCATACATAATTCTTAAATGTGGTGGTTCTTTTCTTCTCAGTAAGCTTTCCATTATTTTTCAAAAATTTTTTAATGCGGCAAAGCTTCCAGTCGAATGGAAAACTGCGTATGTGACCCCTATTTTTAAAAAAGGTAACAGAAAAGAAGCTGAAAATTACCGCCCAGTCAGTTTAGGTCCTGTGTGAGTAAGCTCATGAAATCATGCATTAGAGAAGAAATCTGGAAATTTTGGGATGAAAATTGATCCTTCCTTCGCAATATGGATTTATTCCAGGCTCATCTTGTACATCACAGTTACAACAATAGGCCTACTCGAACGATGTTACATCTGCAGTAGATCAGGGTCAACTGGTAAATGTTGTGTATTTAGATTTCAAAAAAGCTTTTAACTCTGTTCCACATGTCAGGCTTTTGGGTAAACTGTCTGCTTTGGGAATAAAAGGAACTTTGAATGACTGGATTTGCTCTTTTCTCTATGATCGTAAAGAGGTAGTGGTAGTTGACGGATGTAAAAGCAGTGCTAAAGAAATGATATCATGAGTCCCACAAGGTAGTTGTCCACTACTTTTTATCTCATATGTTAACGACATAGATGATTGGGTAATCTACAGTTCCGTATTAAAATATGCTGATGACATAAAACTTTATTTTAAGTACTCGTATCACAATCAACAAGCAATTTCCATCATGGAAACAGATTTGGCTTTACTTGAAAACTGGGCCTTACATCGGCAACTAAAATTTAATATACTAAGTGTACGAAATTACATTTTGGTTACAAAAATCCTCATCATATCTACCAGTTGGAAGATACTAATCTTTCTAATCATGAGAGTGAAAATAACTTGGGTATAACTGTATGCTCTGATCTCAAGCCATCAAGACATGTGGCAGCTGCGGTAAGAAAAGCAGAAAGCTGCCTCGCTATATTAAAAAAACTGTTATCAGCAGAAACTTTATATTTGCTAAGCTGTATAAACAGTTGGTAAGACCGCATTTGGAATATGCCACACCTGTGTGGAACCCATATTCCAAACGAGACATCCAGCTCCTGGAGAGAGTGCAAAAATGTGCAACAAAATGTGTCCATGGGTTAGCAAATAAGAATTATGAAGAAAGGCTTGCATTGCTGAAAATGTACACTCTTGAAAAGCGCAGGACGTTTTTTGATTTAGTAGAAGTCTTTTAAGATTTTGGTAGGAGCATCTACAATGTACTTAGATAAAATGTTCCTCTTTCATTCAGCAGTTTCTCATACCAGAGGCCATCGTTTTAAATTATTCAAAAACCAGGTCAAACATGATTTTAGAAAGCATTACTTCTCCAACCGAGTAATTGATATCTGGAACAATTTGCCAAGTGATGTCGTGGAGTTAATTTCTGTTGCCCAGTTCAAACGTAAATTGCAGCAAAGCATGAGCCTTAGCTGCTAATATTATTCATATTATCATTATTATTATTTTTTTTTTGTGTGTGTGTGTGTTTAACTCCCTTTGCGTTCTTTCAAATGTCGTGCTTGCCATTTTTTGCTTGTGCTTTCGGAAAATGCAATTTCTGTAGGCCTACTCTTGTCTTGTTTAACTGCTTTGTGTTTCTTCACTCTATACATCGTTGTGCAGTATTATAAGAAGCTATTATCTGATTATAGGTGAGGTTTTTCTCCAAGTTTCCATCTTGCTTACTGGTATATGCCGGTAGGCCACTAAGCAGCGAATTTGTTAAGTGGTAGTTAGTGAACTGATATTGATAATGCAATTTCTTTCTTTGTTAACCTTAATTTACTACAGACCTCAATTGCGTGTTGATATTTCATGACCTCAATTGCATTTTGATATTTCATGACCTCAATACTACAGACTTTTCATGACTTCAATATAGATACAGATATTAGATATAGATACAGATATAGATATAGATACAGATGCAGATATTTCATGACCTCAATAATTACGTGTTGATATTTCATGACCTCAATACTACAGACCTCAATTGCGTGTTGATATTTCATGACTGTGTTTGTGTAATTGGCAGACTTATGGCTTTATCTCCGCACTTGTTTCGTGGAACTTGGCTACCCACAGCTACAATAGCTATGTTTCGTTTCAATTTTTATTTTTCTCTCTTTTTGCAATGAAAGATAGAGACCATTTTGTTTTTCATTTTACTGCAAACTGCTGCTTCTGCTTCTTTGTTTTGTACTGCTGTGTTTTGGTACTTGATCAGCGTTATAATCATAATAATTAGTGATTGTCACTTTTAGTGCTTGCTTGATGCAGTATTGCTTGCTTGATGCAGCTTACACTTACCTGTGTCGTATTGATGCCTTGTTGTACGTAGAGTTATGCTTTAATGTTCTGAAACTAATATACTGGATTTGATGGCTGATCTTAAATATCTTTTGATCTGTTGTACTGATACCTACTTTAAAAGTTATAGTCTGTATGATTTCGTTTACAAATTAACTCCTTAACTCTAGTTGTCAAGCATAACTTATAATGTACCAATACTCTGTCTTTAATTTTCATTTCAGGATCGTCGTCGTGTGGTCGGGCATCCTCTTCCGACGGTTTAGATGTTGACGGCGTTGATTTTAAGCCAGCGTCGGGTGTCATCATCCAGGACCAACAGACGTTGTATTCCTTTTGGTGCACGATGTAGGGGGCATGTAGAAATAATGTGGTCTGCAGTTTGCTCAGAGGCACCACACTCACAATTCGGTAAAGGAGCAACACCCCATTTGTACATGGATGAATGGAATTGCCCTACGCCAGTTCGCAGACGATTCAGTTTTACCCAAGATGTTCTGGGCAAACTCATTCCAAGAGGCTTAGGACTGGCCCTGGGAATAAAAGCATGAAGCCTTGATGCACTTTTCAAGTACTCCATGTTCCATACATAATCCATCCATTGCGCTGCACGAATGTCTGATTCGGTCAGATTATCCAGTAGTTTCTGTGCAGCGGGTACAAACGGGCGTCTTGATTTGAGCCTTCTCTGGTGCGCATTTTGTTTCCCGACCAGCTGCTCATGTAGAATATGATCAGGGTTAAGGGTGGCGCGGTTAGCCAGGGAGAGTGTCGCTCCTCGACGGCGAAGCTCAGCTGGCTGGATGCCTGCGAGGATTGGCAAGTAGTCCGTTGGAGTGGGTCGCAGACATCCAGTGACAATGCGCAAGGCGTCATTTAAAACACTGTCGATTAGCCGAGTGTGAGCACTACGACACCAAACAGATGCGCAGTACTCAGCTGTGGAGTAAACCAGGGACAAGGCGGCTGTTCGCAATGTTTTGGCTTCTGCACCCCATCCCGAGCCTGCAAGTTGCCTCAACAGTGTGACGCGAGTGGAAAGTTTTTTGCGCAATGCCTCCAGGTGATGACGGAAAGTGAGCGACCTGTCCAGCTTTACGCCAAGGTAAGTTGGAGTTGGACAGTTAGGCAATAGTTTGCCGTTGTTGAAGATTTTGATCTCACGTTTCGTCTCTCGGTTGTTTAAATGAAAGGCCGTCGTCACCGTCTTAGTGTGGCTGAGCTTCAGCCTCCAAGTCTGGAGATACGCTGAAAGTGTTGTCCTGTCTTGACTTACAGTGCCCTCCAAAGTCTTCCAGTCTTTCGAGGTATGCATCAATGCCAGGTCGTCGGCATACGCATACTTTTGGGAAATTGTGGAAGGCAGATCGTATGTGTAGATGTTAAAAAGGAGGGGAGCCAAGACTGATCCCTGTGGGAGGCCATGTCGCAAACGTCGTAACTTGCTTCGCTTGCTCTCACCGATGGAAAGGGTGAAACTTCTATTCCGGATAAGTTCCATAATCATTTGGACCATGTGTTTATCAGAAAGGAGTCTCAGCAGCTTACAGGTGAGGCCACGATGCCAGACAGTGTCATAAGCAGCTGTCAGATCGACAAAAACAGCACCGGCCTTCTTCTTGGTCTCAAATGAGTCCTGGATGTGTTGGGTAAGTAGAACAGTTTGGTCTACTGTGGACCTCCCCTGTCGGAACCCAGCTTGCTCCCGAGGCAGAAGCGGGTCGACAATGGGCTCAATACGGGTGTAAATGAGCCTCTCGAGGATCTTGTAGGGGACACAGAGCAAAGAGACGGGGTGGTAGCTCTTGGGGTTCTCGACAGGTTTCATTGGTTTGGGGATTGCGACAACCAACGCTCTTCTCCAGATTTTTGGAATTTTGAGGTGGTGCAAACAGGATGAAAGAAAGCCACACAGCCAGGATTTCAGGGCAGCTCCAGCATGGAGCAAAAGCTCAGGGCAGGTAGAGTCTGGGCCTGGAGCTTTTCCTGGTTTCAGATGTTTGAGGGCGGCTGCGAATTCTGAGGGAGTAAAGCTTCCACAGACATTCACTGCACTTGTTGTAGAGGCCCTCCAAACATCAGACACTTCTTGAGATGCAAGCCGGGATGACTTGCGATCAATATCCTCGTATTTGCCGTTATTGACCAGTACTGATGCGATGACATTGGCTGAAACTGCACAATGCCGAGGGGAGCGTCGTGATCTACCAGTTAAGTTGTTTAATATGCTCCATGCTTTACGACTGGAGTGAGCAAAGTCGATGGTTTGGACTGCCTCAGACCATCGGTCTCTGCGTTTTCTGTCCAGCCTGGACAGCAGGGCAAAAGCAGCCCTCCTAGAGTCAGATCCCTCAGGCGATTGCAGGAACATCTGATAGAGGTTCTCACACTCAGCATCCCAACACGGAATGTGGTCGTTTCATCGACCACGTGGGATATACTTTTTGGCTGCTGTGCTGATGGCATTACAGAAGTCCTGGTATGCCCGGTCCACATCAGATGTATCAGGTGGCAACAAGCTCTTAGCGAGATGGTTGGTCAGGGCATTGTAATGGTTTCATTTGGCCTTGCGGAAGTTCCATTGCTTAACAGGCATACTCAGAAATGACAGAGTGAGCCTTGGTGGAACAATGAGCGAAGGTCGATGTTGTGACCTAGGAAACTAAAATACCCCTGTCAGGTAAGCGACTATCAGGACCAACACTAACAAACGCCAGGTTCGGGTTAGTGCCAGTGTTCCATCGGCTTGAGTGGAAAGTGGCCATGTCCTCTGAGTCATGGAGAGGGACGAGACCGTTAAGGCTTGCCCAAGCAACAAGGCACTCTCCATCAGCGCTGTTGCTGCTGTAGCCCCAATTCACATGCGGGCAGTTGAAATCACCCTGAGTACAGGACAGGGTGTGGAAACACTGGTAGGTCGGTAGTCTGCAATGGTGAGGTGGAGGTTTGTAAACGTTGACAATTTTATAGCCATCAACGTCTACGCATAACCACTCAGTCTCTGATGTAAATGGCATTTCAGGATGATTTTTTTTTGCTTTATCTAACCATATTTTTCTTTGTTTTACATGAACTTACTTACCTACTTTACCCTAAGCTGTTAATGTAGGTTAACTGCTTACATTGTACTGCTGTGTCTGAAATGTTGACAACTACAGCTGATGATTCCACAATTAATTTTTTTCATTGCCTGATCTTCAATGTGAAATCCTTATTGGAACATCTTAATTGGTGAACTTGTTTCATTGTACTTGTATATAATTTTTTTTTGCTGTTGCACTGATGTGCTAGATCGGCTATTGTTATTATTATTTTTACATATGTGGTAAAAAAATAGTCCAGGGAATGATATCGAAGTTTCAAATGTAAATGTAGTATCTAACCGAATGATGATGTAAGCAAAGTCGCAATTTGAACGTCAATATTGTATAGCTGATGAAGCAAGGTTAAGTTGCCTTAATCCAAGTGCTTATACTGACAATGGAGCCATCACTGTAAGCAGCACTGGTAGTGTAAGCGAATGGCAACAGGCGGCCGCCAATCAAGTTGATTCTATTTAACCAGCGATGCCGGGCACAACCGTCAGACTGATCTTCTCTACTAACTGGCTGAAAATCATAGAAAAGTAAAAATTGATATAACAAAATTCTATATTATACAAAGTCTTGGCTGTTTGCTTAGCCAACAAAAACACAGCAGAATACATAATCATGAGCTACTGGTCGTTAAAGCCTAATGTACATCGCCTTATTCAAATAGAATCGAAGCTTCAAAAGTCTAATAGCAAAATCTACACTGTCAACTGCTTGGCGAAGTCTACACTAATCAAGTTCGAGTTTAAGTTTGAGTTCGGCAAAAACGATCGATTGCTAACTGTCTTGCTGTGACTCAAACTTCGAGTGATCATAAAACTTAAAAAAATTGAGGCAGTATACTGCTCAACTTTTGTGCACTTAACGCAATGCGTTAACTTAATGAACAAACAAAGTAACGCATTGCGTTAAGTGCAACAAAAGTTTAGCAGTAGGCTATAATTTAGGTGCAGCGACCGTGCTAATTTTTTTTTTAAACGCTTTAGTTCTGTATTTTTATCTTGAGCATGTTCAACGTGTAACGTTTTGTCGCTGTTTCCTTATTTTTAACCCAGCCGTTTTTTGTGTTGATGATGGCGTTATTTTATGGTTAAAAATAAAAAATCCTACTACTACTATACCGCCTTCGGTTTCCTGACCTGAAACTAGAAACGTTAGCTAGTAGCTACGCAGCACTGAATTGTTTGCCACCCACTCTTACCAAGCACTGAGTGAACCAAACCTATCAAATTTCACTGCCATCTTGCTGCGCATCAGCGAGTTGTGACCGTTGAAAGGCATTTTTAACAAGATTGTAGTGCTTTAGTAATTATGCTAGGTTAAAAAATAACAAAGAAGCCGGAAAATATTTTAGCGAGCTAACTGAAATCAGTTTTCTAAAACACATTTTCTGATTTGTGAGAACTATTCGAAGCTGTTGTCGTAAAAATAGCGCTGATCGCGGAACAGATTGTTTCAGAGAAGCTGTGATTAAATCAAATTTCCACCGGCGCTGATCGCGGAACAGATTGTTTCAGAGAAGCTGTAATCAAATCAAGTTTCCGCTGGTGAAATCACAAACTCAGAAGCGACTTCAAAGTAGATCTTAATCTTTTGTTTTAATGAGAGGAGGATTTCGCGCCAAATTTTACAGAAGTTGTTTTCTTGGCAAAACAATAAGTTTCAAATTTTATTGAAATATGTGAAGCCGATGTAAGTCTAATATGAAATATCAATATAAAGAGATATTATGGTAGGCCTTGAAGACTAACTAAATAAACGCTGAAAAAACCAATAGTTACTAGTCGTATAAGAACTGGTTTTCACAGCGTTTATTTAGTAAGTCTTATTGCGTTTATTTATTTACTACCATACTGTAATATCTCTTTATATTTCAAATTTTACATCAGGATTTGAAGGAGCCCAAGATTTATTCAGTGGATAGCTGAGAAGATAGGGGTTTTATTTCCGATCGAGTCCAAGCTAAAAGTTCCATGAATTGAGTGCCATAGTCAAAGTTTCTTCGTCAAGCGCTCGGCGTATCATAAAGTAGACGTATTTAAGGCGTTTTGAGAACCCGATCCCAGGTACCCGAATGTGAAAATCAGGTTCCTATAGAAGCAGAAAAAATTTAAGGAAAATGATAAAAAGTGAGAGTGGTAGAAAGCTGTGAAAGGTTTCATAGAGTCATGCATTGCACACAGTGATGGAGTCGGGTACTCAACTTCCTAATACGAGCTCCGCAAAAAACTTCGAGTACGAGTACAAGTACTGATATTGAAAAATGTACTCGAGTACGAGTACCGTAAAAAAGTACGAGTACTTTTACAAATTTAGCAAATAAATAATTTTTAAGTTGTAATTGTAACAGCTCAAAGTTTGTCGCAAAAACATAAACGAATACGTTTTTCCAGTGTTTGGGATGTTGAGAAGTCGCATCAATTTATTTACGGGTTTTATTGGCTGTAGTTTGCTATCGAAATTTCATCTTGTTTGTTAGTTTGTTACTGTGTACTCGGCGCCAAATGTACTCGCGTACTAGCCAAATGTACTCGTGTACTCGGCGCTTTGTTTGACCGAGTACCGAGTACATTGACCTTCGAGTACGAGTATTAACCGAGTACCAGGGGTTGCGAGTACGAGTACCCCAAAAGTGGTACTCGAGTACGAGCACAGTACTCGAGTACACCATCACTGATTGCACAGTGAATCTATTTTTGGACAACAGACGGTGGCAGGTGAGTCTCAGTGTGTGGAAAACAGGGTTGCGAACTACAACTCGTTGAACGCGGTCTTATTTGCCAAACTCGAACTCGCAAAATCAAAAATGAAAACTTGAACTCGATTGAAAAATACTTTCGAGTTCGTAGCTCTGATGGAAAACGGAGCAAACAAGTGCTTTTCTGGGTAAAAACTAGACTTTTCCTCAAAAAATCAAATCTTCATTACACTAGCCGTACTACGCCGAAGCGTGTAACGAGTGGCGGGGCCCATCTCCGCGGCTTAGCGCCTGGGCAACACAGCTCCGAAGAAACGTCGCAGCGGTGGCGAGTCGTTGGCGACACTGTAAACAGAGTTGGACAACTAGAAAACTTTCAGTTTTTCGTAAACTTTTAGAAAACTTTCAGCAATCGCATCGTGCAACCGAAGAAGATGATCAGTCGTTCTTCTTCGTGACCTGAAACCAGACTGTAAAATGTTGATAAGGTTATTTTTTTCCAAATACCATCTTAATCTTTCAGCTACTAGTTTTTCCATTAATTTGCACGTATTACTGGTCAAAGAAATTGGGCGATATGACAAAGCAAGATTAGATGGTTTATTTGCTTTGTGAATAGGTATCACAATGGAGTGTAGCCACTTTTGGGGATTTGACCAGTTTTCCAAATGTTATTGAAAAGCTGCAATAAAATATCAATTGATGAATCCGGTAAATGCTCAGACATTGCATAGCTTAGTCTATCCCCTCCAGGGGCTGTTGTTTTTGAAGAGAGAGTACAGTTTAGAAGTTCAACTTTAGATATGGGTAAGTTTATATGGTAATCCTTGCAAGAATATAAAGAAAGGCGCTGGAGGTGATATGACAAGGTTACTGCAAGATCGCCCCTGTTAGACAAAAAATCTATAGAGTAGTTTGCTGTTGAGCTGACCGAATGAAACTGATCTGCCAAAATATTTGCTTTTTCGTGATCAGTTTCAGCAGGGTAATCGTTATTTTTTAAGGCTGGCATGTAAAAGTTGTAGTTATTGCCAGAAAACTTTTTTAGTGCTTTCCAAACCGTAGTAAGTTTGGTATTGCTGTTTACAGAATTACAATATTGTTGCCAGCAATCTCTTTTAGCTTGAAGTATGACTTTCCTTGTTTTAGCTCTTATTCTTTTATAAGTTGATATATGTAATGGGTGCCTTGTGCGCATCATGCGATTGTAGACATGTTTTTTATTGCAACAGCTACCGCACAACTTTTTGTCCACCAAGGTACTAAATTCTTGCTTCGTGGTTTTGTTTGTGCTGGTATGGTGGCTGTGGCCACAGCTAAAAAGGATTCAGTTAATTGTTCAGAAAACTTATCAATGTTCGTCTATATTTAATTTTCATCAACGTGTGTTAAGCATTGATTATAATAAGCAGGCCAGTCAGCTCTACCAAAATTCCATTTCGGAATGTGCAGTTTGGTTGGAATTTCAAAATCATTAATTGTTGTGATAATCACACTGTGATCACTAGCCAAAAATTCGTGTGTTATGTTCGTATTGCTCTTACCTGCCATCTGCGAAGAGACCATTGTTAGATGTAGAAGTGACCACTGAATTTTGTCAGTAATAGTTAAGTGAGTAGGAACCGATAAGTTCAACAAAACGTGGTTTCTATCATTTAAAAAACGTACCAAGTTAGAACCACTGGAGTTTGCCGCAGCGCTACCCCACATTGAATGGTGGGCATTGAAATCGCCGCAGATCACAGCACTATTAAAAGTAGACAAAATATTCAATAAATTAGTTGAAAAAATTCTACTTCGTTTGTTGTACAGATTAATTATATTCAAACTTTCCACCTAAATACCCATTATTTCTTCCACTCCTTGCCATTCAGTGTCAGTAATTCTCAATTCTGTAAAATAAATTTTATTTCGTAAAAGTATTGCTATTCCTCCACCTCCAGTAGGTGCGATACGATCTTTACTTAGCATAGTGTAACCTACAATTTGATGGTTGTACCTGTAATTCAAAAAGGTTTCTTGCAAACAAATAATGTCTGAGATAATTTTTAGATTGCTTAAATAGTTTTTAAATTCCGGTAGTTTTCGCAATATTGATCTGCAGTTCCACTGCAGTATATTTAATGATCTAGATTGGCGTTTTCGGGACGAGCTGTGCATCAGTTAATCATGTTTTTCAGCTGATTTATGTACAGGCAAGCCCATGCGGCGACCTGCAGCATCTGGAATAATTTGAAAAACATGAATTGATTTGTTTTCGTCTCTGCAAGCTATAGTTTGATTTATCACTTCTGTAAGAAAAGCGATGAAGTAAATAGGATTTCCAAACATAAAATTGCTTGAGAAGTCAACCTCATTCACATGCTCAGTTTCGATGTTATTTGCTTCATGCGTCTCTTTATTCACTGAAACATGTGGTGGGGGTCGGTATGAAATGGGGTTGGTACCGGTACCTTTATTGTTGGGAAGAGAAGGAAAGTTATTTTCATTTAACAAATCTTGGTTTGGCTTTGCAAGTTTTTCGCATGTCTGTTCAACCGAAATAGGTGTTTTTGCTCTTTTGCAAGCTTCGGCATACGAAATTTTTCTCGTGACTTTAATTTTAATAATCTCGGCTTCCATTTTGTACCGAGGACAGGTCCTGTCAGCAGCAGAGTGGTTTCCGCCACAATTAACGCATTTTTTTACGGGATGATTACATGAACTGCGTGGATGATCACCGCCGCACTGGGAGCACCGATCTTTGTTTTTGCATTTCGATGCAACGTGACCGAATCGATTGCATTTATAGCAACGTAAGGGCCTGGGTATGTAAAGGGACGTTTTAAATGTCATGTATCCGATTGTCACCATGTCTGGCAGATCTGAACAAGTAAAATGCGGAAGCACGGTTGTTAAATTCTGCATTTCCGAGTCATCCAATGTTTTAGATTTGAACTGAAATCGTTTAGCAAAACGTACCTTTTGATGTTTCATGCACTCTAAAATTTCGCTTTCTTGAATTTCTAATGGAACCTTGCGAATTATACCTTTTGCACCAGGCTTCGGCATGACTGAAGAAATGACGGGAATCTTAGTTCCAGAAGCATCTGACAACTCGGTTAGGTTCAATAAAGTTTTAACTTGGCTTACATTTGTACACTTTACCATGATATTACCATTTTGCATAGGCTTACAAAATTCATAAGACCCTATAGCTTTTCGAAGACCAAAATCTACCTTAATGAGGTTGAGTGAAGTCAATTTTTTTGCGGATTCACTTTGAATCACAACTGGCTGCAATTCAGCTACCGCAGCTTTTTTGCCAGAAGTATTGTTCTCAGATGACCCATCGGAGTCATAATTTTTGGGGTATATTCTTTTTAAATTTTTTTTAGTCACAACGGTAAAACCTTCATCTGTTTCAGCAGGCTGCGTTGATTTCATTATTTTAACCTCTTGGGGCAGCTATCCTAGAGTTTAGCCAAAAATATATTTAGTTTAAATAATAGGTTTTTTTAAGGGAGAAAAACATACATAAAAAACTTACGCTTAGCGATTCGTACAGATCGCCTTAACCTTTTCCTTCAAAAACTCCTCAGATCTCCATCGCCACCTATTAGCTCAAGAGGCACGCCAAGTAATACAAATGCCTGCTACTGACCGACAAACACTTAATTAATACAGCACAAACAGCGGCTTTCTTGTAGATCCTGCTGTGATCTCATGCTGCAAGCGACGCAAAAGCTCTTCGCTTACATTGGTCTTGGAGCTTGGGACTTCTGTTGTTACGTCATATGACAATATAAACCGGCCTCTGTCTCTGCTATAAAATTTGTTCAAGAGCTTGATGACAAAAACGTCGTTGAACAAACTAGCATTTTCGGGAAAACCGGAAATTAGATTGGAATTAAAATCAGAGCATAGAAACATTTCACAAATTATATTAGAATTAGATTACCGGCATTTCGCTTTAATTTAGTCTAATCAGACAACTAGAATTATCTAGTTGTTCAAGTCTGCACTCAAACGTCCCAACGACCCCCCCCCCCCCGCCGCTTTCGTATTGCAGTCATATCTAAAATTTATTAATGCGTACCAATAGCAGTCGCAGTCTGCGCAAACAATACGTTTGCAATATATTGCGAAGCGCGTCTCGTGCTAAGTGTTAGCTTGCTCGCGTAAAGCGGCTCGCAAAATCTCTCGCAAGAATCTTGCTCGTGGAAGGCCGGCTTTAGAATAAACTTCGTTGTATGTTTAGTTTTGTTTACACAAAGAATCCTTTATTTTTTTCAGAGTTATGTTGATTTTGATGAAAAATTTGTAAATTTTTGAGTTACGAAATGTCAGACCTACCCAGCAGCAGCCACTCTCAGCAAAGCTCTGAATCTTCCGATGACTTTCCAGGTTTGAACGAAAAATAGAAACAAAAACTAAACTAATCTTAACACTTGCATAAAATAGGACGCAGTCAATCAGCTTCAACGCCTCTCAGTTTCATCGACTCACGCCAGTTTGTGAGGCACGTTCTGAACAGAATATTTATCCTGTTCAGAACGAATATTTATCCTGTTCAGAACGTGGAGCAGCTAGAACTAGGTTTGAAACACAAATTATTTATTTTGTTCATTTTTCGGTAACATTTCTATAACAAGAAAGCGATCAAAGCGCTATAACGAGCACGCCTAGAAGCTGCCAGTCATCCGTCTACCACTCCATTTGAAAACCTCGCGATTAGTCGATGCTTCCTGTTCCTGGCCATTTGTTTACAGAAATTTTTTCTTTTTTATTATTACTGTTATCGATTATAGTGTAGTGAATGAATGGTGAAAAAATAAATCTCTCCCTCTCTCTCTTCAAGATGGGGAATCCCGCCCAGTGCCTTTCCCAACAGCACAACAAGTAACTTACCAGGTTGTTCTCCACACTGTCCTTGCTAAACGTCAAGCAGGAAAGTTGCGAATACTGATTTTTAAGTGTTTAGTTTGACCCGACTTGGAATCAACCCCGAGTCTACTGCTCCAGCGGCGGACGATCCATCACCTGAAAAGTAGGATGGGCCAAAATCGACACTTTTTTTGAAAAGCAATGCAGCAAACGCTTTTTCCCGTTATCATTCACTAAAAAATCATCCTTGTAAAATTTCAGCAAAAAATATTTTCGTTTACCCTATGCTCAAATCAGTGGCGGCTCGTGGCCAAAAAAACAAGAGGTGCTGCAAGCGACAACTTTTGACAAGCCTGCTTAACTGTGGTAATCCCAACGCCTATTAAGAAACTCTCTGATACACAACAATTTACAGAAATGATTTCATACTAAAGCCGTAGAAAGAGTAACCAAGCTAGTAATACCTTAATACTGATGTTCAAGTAAGGCTGCGATAGGTAACACAAAACAGAACAGTACCAGTAGATTTGGTAAAAACAATACAAATTTTTTCATTTGTTTTTTAAATTATAATGCACACAATATACATGTGGGTTGTGGATAGATTGAGAGCTATTATCCAAAAATTCAAGTTGTTTTTAAAAACACTTTAGAGACCTGGCGTGGATCCCCAAATATATTAAATATACATAAATTAGGTGCCGGTATGCATAAACCAAAAATCAGGAAAAATGCAACTAAAATCTTCTCTAACAAACCTGCCAAACCTACACTTGCTCGAGCAAATCATAGCATCCTTGATCCAGTTACCACTATATACATGTTTCTGCAACCATCAACCAACTTTAGCCTAATCGTATCACGAGAGTATCAACTGTCAGGCAGTGGTCTAAACTGTCTAGGCTACACATACTGGTACCAGTAGCCTACCATTACTGATTAGCTTACAGTTAGGCTACTGATATCTGTCTGCCTAGTCTAAAATAGAAAGCCTGTTCAGTCTAAATCTGCATTAAGAACCAACTATCATAGAGCTCTTACACGAACTAACTCGATCAGATGCAGCAGCTTAGCAGGGCTAAAAACTAGTCCCGTTATGCTATGAGCCAGAGCTAGGCGGATTTCCCTTTGATCTGCCAACAGAGCAGCTCATACAAAAATTGAACGGCGAGTCGAAAACGTCATCAATAGCCCTTGTCGCGTCACCGTTTGGCTCATTTGCATACGAAAAAACTTGAGCTGCAGATCAAACAGGGATTCCATTTAAAAATTTATATTCATATTGATCAAAACATGGAAAGAAATGAGAAATTTAAAAAATTTGGCGATAGAACTTCAAAAGGTAATGAAAAAAAAAAAAGAAAAATTAGGGGCATAAGAAAGTTAGGGAGTGCTGCAGCTCTTATGTACGAACCGCCACTGGCTCAAATCGTTGTAAATTTTTAACAATTTTTTTCACATAATGAGGGGATTCCCCAGTGTTTCAACATACTGTTATTTATGCATAGTTTGGTTTATATCAAAATGAATGCTATGCATCAGTTAACGCGTTGGTTCCACATACTGAAGCACTAGGGCACTATATTGGTTCCTAATTGGTAACCCAGTCGGGAACTCTCCCGAGGTGAAACGGGAGAATGCTTTAAAAATCAGTAGCAAATGTTAGTTTAAGTTTATGTTGACCTATAGTTGTTTGCCAATCAACGAAAATGTTGTGAAATTGTTGTTTTTGATTCGTCAAAACCTTAGTAACGTCCCCGGTACTAAAGCTGATTGATGCTGCAAAGAATAGATTGAAGAAATGGGCAAGTGGATGGTGGTCTGCCACTGGAGAAGTAGACTCGGAATTTGATTCCAAGTCGCTCCGAATCGTGACTTAAGGTTTGGTAGGCTATTCTTAGCTTACCAGCTTGACGTTCAGCATTAAATGGACAGCGTGGAGAACAAACCAGTAAGTTTACTAGTTTTACCGTTGGAAAGGCACATAACGAGGTTATCCAACCCATCTTGAAGTGGTAGACAGATGACCGTCAAATCTTAAGCAAGCGTGTTATTTGCGCCATGGTCACCTTTGTCGCTTTCTTAGCACCAGGACTGCAGGAAGATACAAATGGCACTTAGTATCTACTCTTTTTTCCTTCCGCTGTGTAGGCCTATCAGCTTCTGTTCTTTGGCGCTTTTTGTGGAATTTACCTGATGATTTAATGTGATCTAAATTGAGTAGGCCTATCCACAGTTTTTTCCCTCTTTGGTCTTGCAAGAAAGGCACACCTTCCGACGATGCTTCCTTCATTTGTTCTTAATCGATCGGAAAGAATTGTTTTTACAGCTTTTTCAGCAGAAAAATGAAAAGCTGCAGAGTTTTCCGCTAACTGTTTTCTGCTTATTTCAGTGTTCTCATTGCTCTTAGGTTCTTCATTGGTTCTTCATTTTCATCAATATTTTAGCTGTTTATTCCGCAGCTTGCATTGAATATCAACTTTAATATCAACTAATTATACTTGGGAACGTTAGTATGGTTTTGATATGATGAACAATAAACATAAATTTTAGAACATCGTCATACGATGGTAAAGAACTGGGATTTAAAAAAAAACGAATTGAAACGGCGATTAGTCAGATTTCTTCATCACTTCATGCTGAAGCCATTGTTGTTCCATTAACACTTCTTGGTCTACACTCGATAGTATCAAGTGCGGACCCAATATTAGTTTAAGTACTACTTCGCGAAGCTACACAACCTAACAAGGTCAATTGTCCTGCCTTTGGCCAATAAGAACTATCGTAGTTCAAGTCTGGTACTGAAGGAGATCGTGATTAGGGTTCGTTATCAGCTTTATTGCATGGTATATGCGGATACGTAGCCAAGGAGGTATATGGCCAGGCGTTATATCTACATAGGTAGGTACGTTAGTGACCTAATATCTATTAAGAATAACTGTAATCTGTCAATACGGTTCGAGCATATATGAAAATGTAATGTCAACATTAAACTTAATAAACTTAGCGCAGTCTAAAAAACTCACCCCGGTTCTGGGTTTAGGTTAGACAAAACTTATATCAACGGTTCGAATCCGGTTAGGGTTCAAGAATTTTAATGACCTTGGATTCAGGTTCTGGTTGTAGGTTTACGTTTATCAAATTAAAAAGGTTAAAATGGCCCATACATATACTTCATGTCAGGGCCAAATGTGAAACCCATGCGTGGCCTATACATATGCTTCATGTCAGGGCCAAATGTGAAACCCATGCATGGGTCGTAAATAAAATTCATGTCAAGGCCAGACATAATAATCGAGCATGGGCTAGACATAATAATCATGCATCGGCCAGTGTTACCTACACTATTGTAATCCTAGGAGAATTTAGGGATATATCTATGAAGATCCATGCATGGTCCAAACATATATCCAAGGCAATTCATGTATGGCCCGGAGATAAATTCTTGACTGGGATAAGGTTCGGTTTGGGTTCAATGAAAGGAAGCGGTTGATGCGGGTTTGGTTTTTGTTCCGGTTCAGTTCGACGCCCTGCGTGAGAGCTTGAATGCATGAAGCCTTTTCCACAACATTCGATTTTTGCGAAACTTGTTTATGACACAGTAGGCCTAACTGCTCATGAAAATCTCTTCCTGCTTCCGAGCAATAATAAAAATTTATCATCGCTAATACTCCACAGATGTATGTATACGCCATGAATATGACGGCGTATACTTGTACGGGGTAAACTTTTTGCTTTGGCGTAGTGGTGAAAAACATCGCTATCGGCGCTGGAGATCTTGAGTTCGATTCCCGGGCCGGTCAAATCGGACACTGTCGCCGACCGCTCGCAATTTTATTTGTGATCAAAAAGCCCACAGCAATAAGCCCAGATCAATGTGGGCTTAAGGCTCACATGATTTGAATATTGTGGACAGGGTAACTGTGTTTTGACAGCGTTGCAGTACATTGGCTTATCTAGTAGGTCGCATTCAACAAAACAATTGAAAAGTCTTGCTATTTCCAGGCTTTTTCTACGTGTAAAGACAGGATCGTCTTTGACGTTAGAACTAGGTAAAGTACCTAGTGAGGCAAAGTTACTGAACGGTGGTGGTACCCTAATTTGTTTGCCGAAGTGGTGCTTTAACGACCTTCATTGACTACCGCTACAGAGGAGTTCATTTGTTACATCAGAGATAGCGTGACTTGTTGAATGTTTTGCTCTAAAGCCAAATTGTTGTTTTGCTAGAATATTATAAGAGTTAAAACAATTGTTCCATCGATAGTAGATAATTTTTTCAAATACTTTCGAGAAAGGTGAAAGAATAGAAATCGGACGATAGTTCGCCACTTTCGTATATTGGAGTAACTTTAAGGATTTTGAATTTTGATGGAAAGACACTTTTCGAAATATCCTACAATTATTAAATACCTTTGATAGCAATGATGAAGCAGGCATTTTTAAAAATTTGATTGGAATATTTTCTACGACAACATCTCTTTTTTTTTCATTCAATTTTAATACTTCTAAATAAACTTCTTTTTCGGTGCAAGGTTTACAGAAAAATGATTTTGGTAATGACTTAATATAGCTATGAATATTTATACTATCAGATGTATGGTTGGTATTTATTTTTGATATCATATTTGGACCTGTATTTACAAAAAAAAATATTTAGTTCGTCATAGATATCTTTTTCATCCGTAAGAAGAAAACTCTTAACCGTTTGCAACTAATGAAAATATCATTATTTATGGGAATTACAAGTACCGGTATTAAAACTGTGCCTAGTAAAGAGCTTCGGCTAATTTTAGGTATAAGTGACAATCCGATGACTGGAAAACTAGTACGGTAAAATCTATTCAGGGCTTCCCTGCTTGTAGCTTAGCATAGTGTGGAAAAGAAAACTTTTCATTACTTATTTCTCCTGATAAACACGTCCTGTATCCCCTGGAAAATTGCTTTCTGTTCAAACCAAACTTGGGAGTGTATTTTGTATGTAAGTGTATTTTGTATATATTTTTGTGAATAGTTTGCTTCAGCGTATAAGTAATCTCATTTTGCTCAACGATTTTGCATTTTGCTTTTTTCGTTTTCGTTGATAATTTTTGAAGATAGCACATTGTGATTTCAAGGTTTGTGGTGGCAGTTGCCTCGGTGAGCTTTGCTCTTGCGCTACATTCCACGGCTTTAGATTATGTAGCGCATTTTTAACGTGTGATGTGTTACTGTGTGCTATATTTTCTACCTGCCGAATAAAGCATGTTCTCTCTCTACCATTCACTGCTCATTTGCAGATATCGCAAAATGTGTTCCAGCAACCATGGTCATATGCTGATCAAGACTGCGGATCTACGGCATGTAACGAAACACCGAACCCATTTCCAGCAAAGTCTAAGCGATGCGCGCACATCGAACAAGAATTTTCGAAATTGCAACCATATCTCGCCCAGTAGTCCGCATATCTGGAAGTTGCATATTTGTTACTTGTATGTGTGACTAGAAATTCGTCGTTTTGTTGCTTTCCTCTTTTCTTGCTCGGTTTTAATAATGTTGTTCATCTTTTCGTATTCATTATTGCGTTGACTGTGCGGAAATGAAAGACACTACTACTACTACTCAGTTGAGACATCAGTTTGTGCGCGGACTAAAGCCTACTGCAGTTAACGCGGAGAAACTAAGTTTACAGAAACATGTAGGCTGCCAAACCCAATCTCAGAGACTCAACGAAGCGCATATCGAACAAGAGTTCTTGTACTCAAAGTTGGTACATCAGTTTGTGCGCAGATTGCAGGGACGGCAATTATCGCGGAACAGTTGATGTTACGTATGTGTAGTCTACCAATCGCGTTTCCAGACACTCAGCAAAGTCAACATATCATACAACATTTTTAGTTTTCAAAGTCAGACCTTACGAAAAATCTTTACTGCAAGATTTCTCGTAAGGTCAAGATAATTGAATTATAATTATTCTTCTTATTTTTTCAAAACCACCTACAATTGCAGCTTAAGTCTTATATTAACTTAGTCCGGAACTAGGAAGCCAAACCAAACTTTGAACTCGAAAAAGCACTTTTCCGCGAAACTGAGTCGATACCGGAACCGCGTAAAAAATGAAAACTACAGTAATCTAATCACAAAACGAAGCTAAAAAGAATAGATTGAATTTTCTATGTAAACATAGAGCGTAAAACCGGCCGGTTAGCTCAGTGATAAAGACATCGGTCCGGGAGGTTTGGATTCGCGTCCTGGGCCGGTCAAATCAGACACAGTGTCGCCAACGACTCGCCATCGCTGCAATATTTCTTCGGACTTCGAAGCTGTGTTACCCAGGCGCTACGCCACGGAGATGGGCCCCGCCACCGTTACACGCTTAGCATAACACCGCAAGTATAATGCAGATTTGATTTTTTGAACACAGAGCGTTGGACTGCATCGTAATCCGCTTCTGTTATTCCTAAATATTGATACGTCTTTAACCTGGCTGAACCCCTAAAAGATAATTAAGGCTTTTGAACCGAACCATAACAGTATTTCGAGCATGATGCTCGAAGCAGTACGACACTGATTAGACACGTAGTTAGCAACTTCTTTCGAACATCAGCGGAAAAATTTCACTGAATTCCACTAGATCAACTGAGCAAATGGTTCAATTTTTCCGCGCAGGAATTTATCAAAGAAACAGACAATCCGCGCAAGCTAAAGTTGGGAAAAAATATCCTCCGCGCCAGCTGCATTCTTTCCAATCTGGCGCTTGCTCAACTCAGCTCGAATATTGACCAACGTCAAATGTATGTAACCAAAGTTTATCTTCCTACCAGTGAGGAACAACAGCTTCAAGGTTTGAGTGAAGAAAACCCTAGCTTATTTTTTACTTCAGTGAAAATAACGTAACCCAATTGTTAAAAATTTATGTTCTAATTTCAGGTGATGATGCACAGTTAGAATTTCACTAATTATTTATTTATTTATTCGATAATGCATTTTAAGCACAGAATAAATGGCAAGGTAAACAAAATGAATAGCAAACACATTATCTGGGAAATGGCAAAACCCGTAGGTTTAAAACATGCAGTATGAATTAAAAATTCACTTGGGAGAGTGTCGGTAGCTGTCTGCATGGCCATAAAACCTCAAAACTTAGGCTAAACATAGTTCACAAATAACGAAAGGGGAGACATAAAATAAAAAAGGTAAATAAAACATATGTACAGAACTTATGTACAATTTGTACATCTATTTACAATTTTGCCTTATCTTTATAAATTGGCATGAAAGCAACCGATAACCAATGCAGCGTATACAAGCACTTTTAGGCTATGCATTCACAAGTTTGTCAATCGAATGTTCTGTGGGAAAATTGTAGCGATGACAAAAAACGTAGACTCATTGAGATAGATGCTTTTTCAACTTAGTTACAAACGCAGATCTTGATTGCAGAGCTCTAATATCAGATGGTAAAGCATTCCAAACCTTGGCGCCACTATACTGAATGGACTGTTGGGAAACAGATGTAGAGTAAAAAGGGAGATGATAAGCATATCTGTTACGTGTTGAATGAGAGTGAACTGTGTTGTTTGGCCGAAAAAGGTTTTTAAAGATAGTCGGTAATTGATTCTGATTAAATTTATGCATTAATTTTCCCATTTCCAGTGTGTACATGTCAGTAACAGAGAATAAGTTTGTTGTATTGCAGTTAGACTTAACAATCAATTTAATGACTTTAGAGCAGAGATTGTCGATTTTTTTGGCTAGTATGGTATTTCCATGATTCCACGAAGTAATGCAATATCGCAGGTGACTAGCTATTAAAGAATGATAAATACAAATGAGGTTATTGGAGTTCAAATAAGATTTCAACTTGTAAATAATCCCTACATTACGTCTCATTTTTTGAAAAAGAGCAAGCATGTGTGATTTCATTGACAGGTTTTCATCTAAAAGTACACCAAGAAATGGGGTCTTTTTAACTTGCTCGATGGGCTTGTTGTTAAAACGAAGAATGGGAAACTGCATGTTATAACTTTTTTTGTGGGTATGAAATATTGTGTATTTTGTTTTGTCAGCATTCAGGGATAATCTATTTGCTGATAGCCAGCTAGCTATATTATGTAACTCGCATTGTGCTTGGTCATATACTATGTCAATTTGTTTATGTTTAATGAATATGTTAGTGTCATCAGCAAACATAATTGCGTGAGCTTGATCAAGGCAATTTTGAAAATCGTTAATGTACACTAGGAAGAGCAAGGGCCCTAAAATTGATCCTTGTGGCACACCGTGTTGAACATTGCGGTAATTTGATTGGACCTTGTTAAATTCAGTTAGCTGTCTACGATTTGATAAGTAGCTTTTAAACCATTTATTTGCGTTACCACGAATACCATAGTGACAAAGCTTTGAGAGTAAAATATTATGATTTATGGTGTCAAAAGCTTTGGAGAGATCTAGGAATATGCCCATAGTTGTTTGACCGGATTCAATTGCATTGGCAATATCAGATACCATGTAGGTAACAGCTAGCTCAGTCGAGTGATCTTTTCTGAAGCCGAATTGTAACTCGTAAAATATCTCATGTTTCTCAAAGAAATTTGATACTCGACTGTGAATTATTCTTTCTAATATTTTTGAAAAACCAGGCAGAAGGCTGATTGGACGATAATTGTTTGCAAATTTGCGATTGCATTTTTTGAAGATGGGAGTTACCTTGGCTGTTTTGAATCTCGTAGGATATTGGCCCTGCTCAATCGACATATTAAAAATCCAAGCCAACAGTTCAACAATGGTATCGGGAATATGTTTTATTATTTTCATGGGAATGTTGTCGACACTGCTGCTCAACTTTGGCTTTAGAGTGGAGATTACATCTTTTATTTCTTTGGGAGTTGTTGGTTTTAAAAATATAGAGTTTCCGACTGATTTACTTAAGTAGTTATAGAAAAAAGAGGAACTTGTGGGTATCGTTTTCACTAAGTTATCGGCAACAGAGGAAAAGTAATCATTAAAATGATTAGCTACAATTACGTCGTCTGTCACCAATGTCCCATTTATTGACATTGGATTAGTTTGCTGCTGTGTTTTCCTGCCGAGCAAGTTGTTGATTATTCTCCATGTCTCTCTCAAATTGTATTTGTTCTCTTCTAGCTTGGATTTGATGTAGTTTTGTTTTTTCATTTTTATCATTCTGTCATATTTGTTTCTAGCCTTACAGTACTTTTGCTTGTTTAATTCACTTGGTTTTCTCATGAGTTTTTTGTAGAGTGATTGTTTAGTTTTGTACGTAACCTTTAGCTCGGAGTCATACCAAGGTTCACTTTGCTTTTTTGGTTGTGACACTTGTTTTTGAGGAAAGCATTCTTCAAAAACTACCTTAAACTTTTGATCGAATGTGTTATAGGCACTATCTACATCATTACATGCATAAATATCACTGAAATCAAGGTTTTCTAAAGCATTTACAAATTTTGAAACATTATTGCTTGAAAAGAAACGTTTTGTGTGTGGAACAGTTTGAGCTTGGGGTGATTTGAGTTGAACACATTGGATGACTGGTAGATGATCTGCTAAGCTATCAACTATAATTCCACTTGTGATCTTGTAGTTAAATCTGTCAGTCCATATGTGATCAATGACAGTGGCACTACTTGCTGTGATTCTGGTGGGTTTATTTATTGTTGGGTGAAATTTATGTTCGTACATAGTATCTGTGAAGGTGTTGGTATGAGGATTGTCAATTTCTAGTAAATTGTAATATAAGTCACCCATAATGATAGTATGTGACGACTTTTTAAGAATTTTCAAGATGGGTGATAGAAAAATCAAAATCAAATCTTCATTATACTCGCTGTATTACGCCGAAGCGTGTAACGAGTTGCGGGGCCCATCTCCACGGCTTAGCGCCTGGGCAACACAGCTCCGAAGAAACGTCGCAACGGTGGCGAGTCGCTGGCGACACTGTGTAGACTTGACCGGCCCGGGAATCGAACCCCAGACCTCCCGCACCGATAGCGTGCGCTTAGCAACTGAGCTAACGGCCGGTTATAGGTGATAGAGTGTTCATAAAATCTAAGTAAAGTAGGTTATCGTTTGATGGGGATCGGTGCATTGTGCCAATAGTTATGGTCTCACTCTTGTTAAACCGTATATCCACAAACAGTGTCTCACAGATCTTTTCTTTCATAATGGTAAGATCATCACGCATGCAAAATGATAAATTTTTATCAATATAAAGGGCTACGCCACCACCCAAATTGTTTGCTCTGCAATTACAGATAAATATGTAATTCAGTAAAGAGTTAAACTCTCCTGTTTGGTTTGGCTTTAGCCAAGTTTCATTTATTGATATAATGTGAGGCTTGAGTTTCATATCAGATAAAAGTAATTGAAGTTTCCCAAAGTTGGCTCGGAGTGATCTTATGTTTATGTGCATAGCTATTAAAAAAGAATTTATTGGATTATTATTTAAAAGGAGTTCTATATCTTCAGAAAAGTAGTATGACGTAAAATTTGAGTCATCTCCAGTAAACAATAAAGATAGCCTATCATCAGCATATATATCATTCAGTACAGCAGCGTCAAGATTAGTGGCAGAATGACCATCTGTGCAATTGTCATACATTTCACTGAAGTCTTTGTCGTTAATATTTTGAAAGGGAAGAGCATCAAGAATACATTGAGGACAGCACCAAGGGATACTGTCGTCCTGATCACAGAGTTTCTTAAATTCAACAGTATCTAATTGAGCGCATTTAGCGTGCACCCAGTTTTCAAGTATATCACAGAATATGCTGCTTTGGTTCTTACGGATTGCTTTTTGGCATAGCGAACATTTAAATTGTGTCATCAGAAGTTAAACAAACAAGACAACAAAAGTATAAGACTTTCAACTCTTGAAAATAATTAGTCAATCTGCCAATTGGCTTTAAATTTCAGCAATACTTGCAATAAATAATTCCATGTCGTATCAGCACTGCTTTTAATTGATTTTCCTGTTATCATAAAAGAATAAATGTTGTGATCAATAACTTTTTGGACTTCTTATAAATATCGGCACAGAAAAAAAAAAAACATGTTATAACCGTGAACTCATAGGAACCAGTGCTAAGGTTATTTATACAGTATTCAATTCGGAAGATTATGTCAACATTGAAGGGCAGTCAAAGAAAAAAAATTAAAATAAAAGACGCTTTATAAATAAGGCAGTGAGAGTCTGCTTGCCCAATCACTTCTTTCAAAGAATTAGAGTTTTTATTTATTTTTTTTTTTTTTGCTTTAGATGATGGGTTTTCATCAATAAAATCAGCAGCCATTCAGATGTGGTTACGGCACAGTAGTTGATCGCAGTGCTATGAATGCTTACTTCAAAGAGCCTTTTTGATTAAAAATATTTTGATGACTATACTTGCAGCCTACTGTAAAACTTCAAAAATTTTTCAAATAGACTTTCTTCTGCAAAATAAAAATATTATTTCTACTCACATACTTTGCAAAAATGCTAAATAATGACAAAGTTTCAAGTTCCTCATCATATTCTTCAAAAAAATGACTCAAGTAGTCAAAAATTGCTCGAATCATAAAAGATCAAAGTATGAAGTTATTTTTGTGTGACTGTTATTCCAGACAAAGCAAACCAAACCAAAAACCCAGACATTTCTTGGTTTGGTTAAGATTAGTGTTACGTGAAACCTTGGCCATACCAAATTGTTAGTTGGGGTATCTTGATTTTTATCAAAGTTTTGAGGTCCTGGGCACAGATAATACTGTTCAGCTTGGCGTGGACCCTTGACATTTATAACTTTAAATTAATTCGTAATCTGTTACAGAAAAGAAACTGAAAGATCAGATCAAAGCGGATTGTAAGTATAACGCTCAATGCAAGTGTTGTTTCGTTTTCTGATTAATTAGCCTAGTTCTACTGGGAATACTTTTTGCTTTTATTGCAATAGATTAATTCTTTATTAAACTCTAGCGCCTTGGACAGTTGACGGGTAAATTACCTTGATGAAGAAAATTTAAGAATACCTTTTTCATGAAAGATGTAAAATCAAAAATTTTCATTTGTTTTAACAGTTTTTTACTACAATATAGTGCACTAGATACAGCCTGTTATAAACGATAAACTAGATGATGATTGAATGAAAACAAATGGTTCGCAGAAGTTGAAAACTTAGTAGAAAAAGACTGGAAAACTTCCTACTAGTAAAAAAATTTATATTATAAAAGTTGTTTAAAGGTGGCCTTGAAAAAAATTGTTGTTGGTAGCTTTCGATTAATGAAGATAGAAAAGAGATCTTCCTTCAAATTAAATCAAAAACGTTTGATGAGCGAAGTGCAGTGGTTGTCAATCTTTTTGGCTTTCGGCACCCCCTATTGTTACTCGCATTTCTACTTCCATAGCACATAGCATTTGTTTTAGTTTTAGGTCAGTAGCACTAGCACAGTGGGCAGCCACACTTTAATTGAAACAGTTTTGTCTGCAATATTAATATTGAGAGCCAACTGGGTCGCTTACCCAGAATAACATACAGCAAAATAAACACTTTTTCTTAAGATAAAAACCTGCCGACAATCTGATAAATCTAATTCTTCAGAGCATGTTTTCAAAGTTATATAGCAGCTCTGAGAAACACATGATCTTATAGCTTAGCTTATTCTTGGGTTGAACAGTAATAAAAATTTCGCGGTAAATCGGTACTGACAGTGTGGTTTAGTAGAGGCAAGCATTTTGGCCTGCTTTTTACACGGATAGTGATTAAATATTGCTTGAGAGTTTCATCTCATTTTAATCGCTGGCGTTTTCTTTTGTGATGTTGAGATAGGATTGGGCGATGGACAATGATAATATAATCGCAGAATTTTTTAATCTTGTTCAGATTACTTAATTAGCTTGCGAAGCGTAAGGTGCAGAGAGTAAGCCCTTGCGCTTTCTTCTATATTATTTTGTGAAGCTGGACGTCGATTTTGCTTGCTCTTCAATGTAATTTTCTTGATGTGCGAGTAGCAAGTGTTGTTGCTAGTATTCATTTCTTTACATACATATCTTGATCACTTAATAAAATTCCTAAGAGAGGTATAGCTACGATTGTTTACATTATACTAATAACACAACCACAAAAATTATGTTGCTCATATAATCCAAGGTATCGTTTTAGGCAGTCGATCCATAAGACTGCAAGGTGTTACATTGTGTAACAATTTCAAAATTTGCTACCTGATTTCAAGATAACGATTTGATCAATGAATTCATTTGATAGTTCTTGAAGTAGACTAAGCATCTTCCAGTAGTGATAACTTGTAACCTTTTTTTTTTTTATTTGAAAAAATTACTTTAATCTTTTACATTTAGGTGACCAGTTGAAACAATGGTTGGATGATTCGGCCAAAGCAAATTGTGTCGTCGAATTGCCCATGTCTCTCAAGAATCCATGTGTAATTGCACCTCTGCAAATATCAGAAGATCTGGATCCAATATCTGCAGAGGAACAAGGCCATTTTCATCGTCGGGATGAAATGATGAAAGTGATGAGCAAACCGCCAGTGGGTAACGTATTGGTGAAGGATTTGTTCATTAAAGCAAAGGAATCGGTTGAAAGATCCGCTTCTGATCAACACTTTCTTAACGAAGAAGCAAAACAAGCATACGTCCCAACCCATTCTCATAGGATCGGCATAATTGGCCAAGCCGGTTCCGGCAAAACAATCCTCAGTAAAACAATTCTCAACAAAATTGTAAATGATGGCTTATATTCCAGTGAATTTGTTTTCTACCTAAAGCTAAAGGATGTTGACTATAATGCTGAAACCAATCTTCTTTTGTTTCTCTTTCTTTTTACTCTTCCCTGGTTAAATAATAACCAACGTCGCAATGCAGTTCTCGATTCTCTTGCAGCCAACAAAAACGTCTTTATTATATTTGACGGTTTTGATGAAATCGAAAACTTCAACGATGCCAGCACCAACCATGAAATCAACCTTTACAAACAGGACAAACCTTTGACTTTCATCAAACATCTTTTGCGTGGTAAACTATTGCCATATGCCAATTTCATTATCACATCTCGACCGAAACAGTTACTCAACCTTCCAAAATATCTGAAGCCTCGCTTTGTCGTCAATATCGTTGGACTTGATAACAAAGCTCAGGAAACAATTTGTAAAAGTGTATGTGAGCAGAACAGCGATGATATATTCCAGTCTATCCAACAACAGGCTGATATTTCAACACTCTGTGCCAACCCTCTGCAATGTCTCTTAATAATGTTTGCAATGAATGCAGCTCGTTCCTCTCAACACAGATTTCTCAAATCTCTTTCTGCTATTTATGCTCTTAATCTAGTTCTTTTCTTTAACTCTTCGCATATCAACAACAGCTTTATCCTACAGAATGTCGCGGACTTGGCATGGATAAGTTTCCAAGAAAACAAATTCTACTTGACCAAAAGAGATTTACTACGGGCAGGAATACAAGTGGGTAAACGAAATGCTTTTCTTACGTCAACTACATCAAAATTTGGAGTGTCGCTTTTAAGTGGCTCTTCAAACGTCCATTATTTTTCACATCTTGTTCTGCAAGAGTGCTTGATCGCAATCAGAGTGATTTTCTTCACACCGCCATCAGAATTTAAGGAGCTTTTTATAGGAGATGCTAGTCCACAGCAATTAACAACTTCTCTACCAAAATACAATTTAGCTGACAGCAGGTTCGAAATGATCACCAAGTTCATGTACGGTTTCTGTAATGAACACACCTGCTCTTATTTAATGGAAGAATTTGACTTACCTGATTTTCCTTCCGAACACCTTGAAATGCTACAAAGCTTTGCACAGAACCACCTCCCTTCCACTGATTCTTTTGGCAACTTTCAAGATAGTCTTTTGGTTTTCACTTGGGTCTCAGAGTTAGATAATCCAGTCTTCAGCGAGCAATTAGCCAGTCATTTACCTTCTCATATTAGCATCAAAGGTCGAGTGCTACCAAGTGACGTGGAGCCAATTCATCACATGCTACGAACTAGGCGATCTCCGGTGTCTCTTTCTGTTCCTTTGAACGTCGTGGAATTCGTTGGAAACAGTTGCCGAGTGTTTTTGCAGGAACTGGAAACCACAGTGAACAACTCTTGTTATGTAAAGGTAATTTTGACTTTATTACGGTTTTAATTGATAGTATTCATGGTAATATCAATTCCATATTAGCAATATTTTTGAGACTACTAATGAATTACTAATTTTTCAAATTTATTAAATTATTTATGTAAATCTGCGTATGATTAAGATTTAACGAGGTCACAATCTAGTGAAATAAAAAACCAACGATAACTTTCCTTTTTGAAATGAAATGCGTCATCTTACTGTGCTTCGGTTGCCGAGATCCCGCGAAACAGGCTTTGTGTTGGTATTAACAACGAAACTTAACAGACACAATTGATTTCACTGATTAGACGTCTTATTATAACTTCATATTACTTCAATTTTTCAACATGCGTGTTTTCTGTGCGTATCCCATTCCAAATGTGCGCTGTAGTGTGTGCACTCTTGTATCGGGCCTTAATGACGAAACAGTCACATTGCTATGACTCGATGACGTAAATTTATTCGGATTCGGACGGCCAAAACTCAGCCTGTAACACAGTCGCATAGTTACTTCTACTATTTAAGTAAGATGCAGGTACTTCGTTTCACTGTCAGCTTCACCCAGTTTTTTGGGTTAAGATTAAACGATGAACTTGACAGTAATTGGACTTATCGTATTATGGTTTTGATACAAGTGCACTTATGACAGTTTCGGTTTTTATGATTATTCTTAAATAAGAAGCCAAATCCACACATACAGTATAATACCAAATAAGTTGCAAAACCGCTATGTTTTACCGCGAGTAAACAAAAGTTCTTCGCAAAAACAACTCTGCTTCTAAACTCACCTTTGGAAGAAATATGATTTCGATTTTAGAAGCTTGAATTGGATTTCTGTAAATCGGCTTTTAAAAAACGTTTATTAGAATTCTTAATAATAAAATATAAGTAAAAGGATGGTCTGCTGTTTGTCATAGTATTAGATCTATTAAACTTTTTAATAAGTTTCAGTTTTCTGAAGCTTGTTCAGCATTGGTAACAGTAACAACGCGTTTTGTAAATTCAAGGAGCAAGGCAAGCGATCACTTATTATTATTGAACTAAAGGTTCAACGGTATGAAGGGAGACTGCCAAATAAACTTGTGCCGTTCTAATCAGCAACCATCCGGTATATATATCAAATACAATAGGCTCCATCCGTGAATCGAACCCGTCGCAAAGGATCTGAACCTCCATACGGGTAATGCGAGATCATATTGCTGACAATGGCCTGTTCATTAGGGTGTTGCAAACGCCCCTCAAAAATGAAAAACTGTGCTGATCACAAATTACTTTTG
Organism: Trididemnum miniatum; assembly: GCA_964006365.1. Classification (NCBI taxonomy): domain Eukaryota; kingdom Metazoa; phylum Chordata; class Ascidiacea; order Aplousobranchia; family Didemnidae; genus Trididemnum; species Trididemnum miniatum. The sequence goes on from OZ023237.1 coordinate 28,077,886, forward strand.
ATATATGGTGACTAGTTCAGAAAAAACTCAAGATATGAACTTGTGGCGATTACTTGCTCGCTGGACGTTGCTGGACGTCGTGCAATCTATTTCCCATACGAAATCTGGGCTGTTTCTCAACATGCTCCATCGATAGTGCAATTTTTTATCTTTTTTCAATCTTTTCCCACGTTTTGTTATTGTGTTTATCATCTCCTTCTCCGTCCTGGAACAGGCAGGTTTTTCCGAAATAAAAGGTGTGATTTCCAGCAATCCAACGTGACAATGCTTGAATTTTGTTTTTTTTTGCATTCATTTAAATTCGCGTGCTTGCTCAAAATACTCATTTGCTCTCTTCTGGCTCACTTCGCTGTGTTACCTTTGAGATCGAGACGCGCTCAACCTAAAACAAACGTGAACTCCAACAAAGTTTTAGAAAAATTGGGCATTGTTTAGGTGCTCCGCTTTTCATTTTCATGACGACAGGCCTGTCGATGCATTGAATTTTTCTATGTCCTTAACCACTTGTGCTAGAAAGTTGGTTAATGGCTCAAATGACTCAGAAACATCAATTTTCTATCTAACTTACAGAGAAACTATGTGGCTATTGCGCTTAGTTTTTGAGTTATTGCGTTAATTATGTTTCAAAGTCAGGTTTTGGGGGGTGCAATGTTATCACTCCATCTATTTAAGCCACCTCAAAATGATGCAGAGCGAAATCAGGTATCAACGTTGCTTTGGTTGTATACATGACAATATACTACCAGTGTTTTAGCTCATGGGTGGCGAAGAAGTCTCTTAGTTTTTTAAATTTTGTGTTTGATTTGCATATAAATTACAAGCTAGTGTGTGTAATATGGATGAGTTAAAAGTCAAATCATCACAATGCTACTTGGTAAACAAATTATCCGCAAGAATAGGATGACTAAACGCCTTAGAGATCTTCGTTTGTTTCTGCTGGGATTTGTTCCAACTCAAAACGACATCCACATTGTTACAAGCAAACTACCAACCAACAAGCGAGTATTACGAGCATTCATCGCTAAAAATGAAGAATTCGATCAAACCAAAAACAAAAAGCCATTGTTCAAAGCTGCTATGTCAATCACAACTGAACAGATTTTGCCAATTTATGCCAGAGCAAGAATTCCGACATAACAAGCCAACAAGATTGCTCAAGATATAGTGCAACATTATAGGAGTACGCAAAATTTGATGAAAAGTAAAAAAGAGAAATAGGGGAAGCCAAAAAAAGGATTGAAACATTCAAGAAACGTTTGCAAGAAGCCATTGCCAGCTGGCCGAAACATGTATGGAGCAGGTTATCTAACACAGAAGACAAAGCATTTCTTTTATCAATGCAGAATGATCGCACTGCATCAATAGCTGGAAAAGATATTAAACCGCACAAATTGGAAATGAGACAACACAAAAAAAAAGAAGCTCATGTCAGACTTGAACAAGCAGAAGAAATATGAAAAAATGAAGAAGCAACAGTTGCAATGCTTGCCAATAGTTCTGACGATCAACTTTCATCTCAATCATGTGCACCAGAAGATAGAGATGACTGTGATGAAAAGGCTTTTTGTTTTTGGTGCGGTCAAATTCTTTTTTAGCAATGAATGCTAGTAATAGGCCTACTAAACTTTTTGCTGGATATAATAAAACGGCAGACACATTCAAAAGCACACTTATTAGTCAGGATAGAGAAAAAATTAAATTTTAAGCCCATACTTTCAACACCATTTTTCAAAACAGTTCGAAAATGAGAATAGTTCGGACATTGAAATAAAAAGTTTTGAACCGACTCGGGGACTTTACAAACTTCGCATAAACCAGTTGGGTGTTTTCCGATACGATGAGAATGATCATTCAGCCGAGAATGACCAGTTTGAAGACGAAAATTTGAATTTATTTGATGATTTTGCTTGGTTTGCACTTGAGGAAATAACCATTTGTATTGACTGCCAGTAGTGGAATGAATGTAGATGTGACTCCGTTTCTCCAAGCAGTGTTCACGAATAATTGATTTGGCTTCAGAGTAAGATAATTTAGTCGCAATTTCTTTTGCTTGAACACCGGTTTCCACTAATGATTCATCGTTTGATCTAAAAACAAGTTTTGTTACGCTATCAGCGATTTCATTTACGATACTTCCACAGTGACAAGGAACCCAGAGAAAGTGAACAATCAAACCAGAGACAGTCAAACGGTGATGCAAAAGTAAAATTTTTGATAGCAGGCTGTACAGTGCTTACCAAAATCCTTGGGTTGAATAGCCTGTAAAACATAACAAGAATCCGTTACAATTAGATTTTTTTGGTGTTTGTTTACTGCTATCCATCGCATTGCTGTCAGGATAGCATAGAGTTCTGCAGTGAAAACAGATGATGAATTTTTGATTGCTATTGAAGTTTTGGTCCTGGTTGCTGGAACAAAGAGAGCTGAACTTGTACCTAGTTGACTTTTAGACCCATCACTAAACCTAAAATTAAAATATTCAGTGCCAATAGTTTCTAAGAAACAAGCATTAATCAATTTAGGGTTACCGTATTTCTTGCAGTTGAATAAAATATCATAATTAATAGTAGGCTTATTAATTAAGCAGGGAGGCGTATCTGAAATAAAGTGCTTATCAGTTGTAATTGCAGCATTTTTGAATAAATCTTTGTTTGCATGTTAAACGAACAGAAGTTTGCATAATTGTCCGGCCATCTTTCATGCCAACTGTCTGTAATAACAGCTGAAGTAGAGTGGTCGGTAAAAGTAGAAAGGTGGGCTCTGTAGTATAAACACAATTGATAAAATTTAATTTTTAGGGGCATTTCATTGCAGTAGTGTTTCAAGCAGTCAATGGGAGCGCTTCGTAAAGCACCAGCTCATATTCGTAGGCATTGATGTTGAATAGTTTCGAGTTGCTTAAGTGTGGAATCTGAACAATTAAAATAGATTTCCATTCCATATTCTATTATTGGTCGAATCAACGCCCTGTAAAGAGATAAGGGGGCGTCTTTCGACATTTCCAATTGGATTTCTTCAACATGCGAAGAACGTTAATGCGTTTATAGCAGTTTTCCTGAACATACTTTGCATGCGCAGAATATAGTCCATTTTCCTGAAAAATAACACCTAAATACTTCACTTGTTTTTTCAGAGCCAATGCTTCATTGTAAAGCATTAGCGATACATTCATATTTTTTCGTAAACAATAATGCTGCAGATTAATTGACTGAAATTTTAAAGCCAATACTATCACACCAAGTCAGTATTTTGTTTAAAGATGCTTGGTTGAGTTTATTCAAATGTATATCAGAGCCCACTTCCCATAAGCATAAAGCCGCGTTTACACATTAGTTCAGCTAGGCGCAGTGAAGTGAAGTTAAGTAGCGCGCAGCGCAAGTGACTGTTTACACATTAGTGAAGTGCTTCGCTGATTGGTGAAGCGCTGATTTTGGTTGTGTTTCGTTGCTGGTAGCAACCACCAACGACTAATCAATTCTGCCAGCAGCGTGGCGCAGTGGTTTGATGCGTCGTTTTCACGATGACCATGATCGCAAGGTCAATGGTTCAACTCCCAACCTAGTCTCGTTGTTGCGTCCTTGGATAAGATGCTTCACGATAATTATCTCTGCTTGGTGAAACCTGGCAAGCAGCAAAACAAAGAAGTCAGAAGCACTCGTTCATTATTGTCATAATATCCTCCTATCACGAGAAAGCGACGAGGCGCTGTACGAGCTCGCTTAGGAGTTGCCGGCCGTCTGTCTACCACACTAAGATGGGGTAATCCCGCTGAGTGCCTTCCCTATAAGCACAACTAGTAAACTTGCCGGTTTGTTCTTCACACTGTCCCTTTAATGCTGAGCGTCAAGCAGGGAAGCTGTGAATACCAATTTTTATAGTCATTGGTTGACCAAACTCGTAATTGAACCCCAAGTCTCCCGATCCAGAAGCAGACGCTCTATAATACTCGGCTATCTGATCGGTTGTATCAAAATTTAACCGTAAAACTCGGAAACAAAGGCAACTCCTAAGCGAATGTGGATTCGTCCTAAGCATAGCGCCTCCGCCGCTTTCTCGTGATAGGAGGATAAAAATGAAGAAATCAAATCAAGTTAATGACATGTTGGCATGTGTTTTCCGCAAATAAATACTCAGTTTGATCTTGGATTTGAGAGGTCTGTTCTTCTCTACCAGCACAATAAAAAAACAGATAAACCAAAATCGAAGCGTAGCCTCGAAGGAAGAGCACGAAAACAGCGAAGCTGTTGGGTTATTTAACCCCATTCTACGCAAAAGGAATTACAATGAAGATTACTAAATTAGCCTTCTGTTTCCAACAAGAGACCGTAAAGATTTTTTGTTTTATAAATCCGCGAAACGCAGTGCAGAGTGACACAGGATGAAAAAAAAAGTGAAATAGTTGTCTTACTTCATTTAGCCCGCGCCATTTGTTTTCATCCTTCAGACGGACCGTCTACCCCCCTCTTCTAATCCAAATTTCATTTTCGCTTTGCTTCAATCAATTGCTTCAACTCGGGAGTAAAGTTAGTTTCTTGACAGTGCCAAAATTAGTAATGGTTGCAGCCTCCTTTCAATTTCCACTTCAAATAGGGCCCTTTATTTCATTTCCACGAAAACCTTTCATATTAGAGCACAACTCAACTTTAACATTATGTATCCTCCAAAACAGGTTCTATATTACCAAAAACCATATGTTTTCTCCACCTTCCCCAACCATAACATTGCACTACATATGTTCTGCCATTCTGTTTGTTTATTTCATAAGTTACCATTAAAAACACAAAAGCTTTTTAAATACGCCCTAAGCAGCGCCAAATATTCGTATAAAGCGATCAACGCGCTAAGGGCTCGCTTAGGAGTTGCCGGCCATCTGTTTACCACACTAAGATGGGGGAATCCCGCTAAGTGCCCTTCCTAACGGCATAACAAGTAAACTTGCCGGCTTGTTCTTCACACTGTCCCTTTAATGCTGAGCGTCAAGCAGGGAAGCTGTGATTGAATACCAATTTTTAAGTCATTGGTTTGACCCGACTTGGAATCAAACTCAAGTCTGCAGCTCCCGAGGCGGACGCTCTTACCACTCGGCCATCTGAGCTGCATGTTGTACAAGAGCAGCTTTTTGCGTAATACCACATAAACTTATGATCAAAAACGCATTGTTACTGCAGATACCTAGCCACGGCAGATGGCCGCTTCACCGGCTTTCGTCATGATAAAAATGTTGTGGGCAAAGCGAGCACGCAAATAATGTGAAAATAAACGGCAATAAAAGAGGTTATCCGAAATCTCTCTTAACGATTATGCAAAACTGCAGTTCTCCCGATGACCGCAATCAGCATGTTTTGAGACAAGGACATTAGAACAGCAGTATGTTTGCCCGGTAGCTTGTTCGGCAGATATTAAAAAACATAAACACTAAAGATAGCAGTTCCATGCAACACAATTTGACGGTTTGCTTTCCAGAAACGAAAAACGTCATTCATAGCAAAATCAGTAAATTTTGCTACTTAGGCCTAATATTGCAGGATTCGTTTGGTTTTTGAGGAACACAACGCAAATTGTTGCTTTGGTAGCAGCCTTTACTTGAATTAATCATCATCGGAGGACCAGTTACTCTGAACGGCTTGAATTTAATGTAGGAGAAATACCCGCAGTCACGCGACTGAAACACCAAACTAAAAAAGTTTGCTATAACGACTTGCATCTTCATTTTTGGAATGTCGTCCGCGCTTCCTCAGCCGAAGCGATACTTGCTTGCATAGCTTTCGTTTGCAATTGCAATCTTATTGCATCCAGCAATTTTTGTGCCTCTTAAGCCATACTAAAAAAAAAATGAAAAGTTGGATCATTGACATTTTCTGCATAAGCAAACAAAAATCAGTGTCAAGTGCGGCTATTTTTGCAGTATTGACATGAAAATTAAATCCTGTGTAATTTCAAACCTTTTATCTCATTTTAGCATGCTGTATTAAAAGTAAAAGTTGGAGACAGCGGGTGTTTTAAATACACATTGTGTAGCGTCTAGCGGGAAGCTGCGAATACAATTTTTGAAGTATTTAGTATGATTTTTTTTTTTGATTGATTTCTTCATCTTCATCCTCCTATCACGAGAAAGCGACGGAGGCGCTATGCGTAGGACGAATCCAGACTCGCTTAGGAGTTGCCTTTGTTTCCAAGTTTTCCGCTTGAATTTTCCTCTGACTTCTTTAATTTGCTGCTTGCCAGATTCCACCAAGCAGAGATAACCATCGTGAAGCATCTTATCCAAGGACGCAACAACGAGACTAGGTTGGGAGGTGAACCATCAACCTTGCGATCATGGTCGTCGTAAAAACGACGCTCCGAACCACTACGCCACGCTGCCGACGTATGATCTCACCGAAAATAAAATCCAGTCTTTCTGCTACCAAATGGACGCTTTTCACCTATATACAAAGCGCTGGTAGCCTACTGTATTAAGTTACGGTAATTACAAACTTTTCCATTTTTAAATATCGATAAACACAAACACCACTTTTAAATACCATTTTCAAACCTTTTGCATTTTTAAATAAATACAAATTTGGTATTTTAAAACACAAACCAAATAAATGAAGTTGCTTGTACATTTTAGTATCAACAATATTCGAAGATTTGTACCTTTAGTTCTGCTGCTTTCCAAAAAAAAAAATTTTAGGTTAGAGGTAACAACGTCTTCTTCGCATTCGCTTTCATCAACTTTCTTTTGCTTTCTTAAAAATTTTGGACCTGCATAAAGCACGAATGAATTGTTTAGACAACCAATGACCAATCAAATAGGAGAGCAAAAATAATAAAAAAGTCAACAGTTTTAAGAATGAGAGCTTTAATTTAAAATTGCAGGTATTTTGTCTCCTAGAAAATAGGAGAGCAAAAATAATAAAAAAGTCAAAAGTTTTAAGAATGAAAACTTCAATATCGCAGGTATATCACTATTGCATAATATCGCAGGTATCCTATATCACTATTCAACTTGTATACAAACGACACATACCGGTATCCAAAAATTTAACTCGACTCCACTTTTTGCTTTGTAACTCTGATCTGCTGGGTTCCTGAAACTGGACTGCATCTGGGCTACTGTGTTCGGAAACATCTGGTGCTGTACAGTGTACATACTGATTCTGAATGGCTCAGGGACTGGGGTGACATCCATTGAGAAGAACTTGGCATAGAATCTTCTTTTTCCAATAATTGTCTCCAATCTACTTTTTGGTTGTCTACATCAACCATGTTGAAAGATATGCTGCGCAAAAAAAAAAAAATTCACTCACCAACTACCTCAAACATTTTCTGATAACGAAAAATTTGCATTCAGTATTAAAATTCTATGCTCATCTATAATATTGCTTTCAGTCAATGCAGCATGACATTGGTATAGAATCCCACTTCAAAACAAAACAACAAAACGGTAAAGCAATGAGTAAAAGTAAAACTAATTTTGCCCAAATCTAACTTTACTAAACGACATATAGCTTGCTTCAATTCCATTAGCGAAGGGGCGAAATAATTCGAGGGCAGCATCGCTTCAAACAACAAACATTATAACAAGTTTATTTTAGTGAAACTGCGCTACATCTGTGCTGCGGCAATTTTGGATAAAATGCTTCCCAATGATCATTACTGCTGGAGGAAATCCTAACATGTTGCAAATTAGAAAAGCAAAACATCACCAGCAAAACTCGGATGAATATTCAATTTTTTGTGAAAGGAGGTTAAAATAAAGAAACTAATTAATTGTTAGCCGTTACGTCACAGCATATCCATCTATGCGCATAACAACTGCAAGATACCGAGACAGCAATATCCAAACACTAAATAAATACGGTGAAAACAAGAAAACTTGCTTTTCTTGTCGATTGCCATCAAAACACTATTAGTCATAACTAAACGCAAACCTTTAGCAGTTAGCATAGACCATGAGACGCCCTAACACCAAACACAAGCAAGTTGCAATCAGGCTAGTAAAAATGTCAAACTAAGATCGAAACTCCCCAGGACCACTGACAAAAATTACTATTCAATTCAATATATACATGTACCACTACTGTAAACATGACTTCAGACAAGCAATAAACTATTACCACTTATCCGTACAGTTTTTATAACATGTATTGATAAAAAAGTTGTTGTATAACTGTTTTGAACTTACCTTCTGTAGTGCATATGAGGCTGGATAAAGACATAACTTCATACAGATTCCATTTCCACTGTGGTGTGAAACTATCGCCAGATCAGCTTTTGTCTAACCTCTCCTTCTCCTTGTTGAATTTGGTGCGCAAATTCTTCCACACACTTCTGCACTCTGCAGGAGTAGTCATGGTTACAACGTTAATGAGGAGTTATGCAAGCACACTCATTAACCATGCTTTTGGCATGATTTAGGCATTACAAAGCAGACGTTTGGATGCATGGTATTAGAAGCAAGCATCGTTTAAACAATAATGTTTTTACAAGCTGTCAAATTTTATTGTTTTTTTATCCATTGATTGATTGAGCATTTTTTAATGTCTAAAATCTCAGTTTGACAAGTTTTTACCAGGATGAACAAAACAATCACACAATTTTGGTAACACACATATACATTGCAGAAATTGAAACCTCTAACAAGCACAGCATATTTTATTGAAGCACCTTAATTTGTGTAACAGTATAACATAATTTATTACGGTATATACTATTTTACAAAAAAAATTGTAAGAAGTACTGATACTTTAACGAAAGCAGATGGCACAACTTAAAAAGCAAAAGAAAGCTAAGTGTATAGGGTATAGGATTACGCGCCAATATCACAGGTACTGTGCAGATCAAAATCAAAAATGTAGGCCTGCATAGTTCATTGCAATACCTTTAATCGGACAACCACACACTGCGGAAATGCTTTTCCAAGCATTTTGGCGAATATATTTGTTTCGGTATGCCTCTTTTGTCACATCATGAATGAATGGCTATTTCAACACTTCAAGAATTGAAAGTTTTTTCCAATTATCAGCGTGATTCATTTCGAATGACACAGTGATATGAAATGTAAACAATTAGGCCTACAGCAACATAGTTAATAATGCAATATACCGGTAGTGAACCTTAAAATGAAAACAACCATTGGTCACTGTCAGATACTATATTGAGCAAAAAAATTGAAAGAAAAATTGCACAAAAAACTGTTAACATTAAGCAAATAAATAAATAACAGAGGGTATTTTCAAATTATATTGAACTGAAAATTCAACAGTAATTGAGGGAGACTGCGAAGTGAGCTTGGGCTCTTCAAGTCAGCAGCCACCTGTTAAATATGTCAAATGCGATCGGCTCCAGCTGCGAATCGAACCCGTCACGTAGGATCTGTCACCTGCGCGCGATACCGCTAGGCCATGTCGCAAAGCCAGCTAGTACGGTACCGTACCGGTAAGCCTATATTTGTTAATCATTCAACTGCTATCACACTTCTCAGTGCAGTCTATCAGTCCTAATATTGGTGTTTTGAAAAGCCTATCATTACCCAACTGATAGTTTTTCACACATAGTCACTAGCAGTTATACGACCACAGATAGGCATAGGCATCTTCTGGTACCGTATATACCGGTACTAGTCATCCTGTCAACTGACTTTAAAAAATTAAAATATACCGGTACATATGACATACCAATTGTTTAAACTATGAATCTTTGAATAAAATATGCTTAGCCAAACTTGCTTGTTTACTACTTAGATAGGCCTATATACCAGTCTATACTAGTACCTCAACAGATAAACAATTTTGTTTCTCTGACCCTGTGGCCCTAAATTATAAAACAAGGTTGGGCAGTTGGTTATCGGTACCCATGATAAGGACTACAGGTACGATAATTAGCCCTTGGGGAAAAGTTACCTTTATACTGTTAACCTACCGGTACCGATACATTGTCACAATAGCAACTGTCCATACTCAGTACTGATGGCTGATCCTACCCCCACCCAGCACCCAACTCTTTGCTACAGACAGGCGGCCTACTGGCCTAGGTTGGGTGGCAAGTCACTTATCGGTACCCTGTGTTTGGTGGCAACAGTCCAAAAAAGAGCACAGTCCAGTAAACTAGTACAGGCCCATTTAAGCATAAAAATACCAGTAGTTAACCGTTTTTGTAAAAGCCTATCCTTGCCCAAATTAGTCTACTACTTTACTAGGCTTTGTACACTAGCGGTTACTCTACCATTAGTCAACCAACTACAAAAAAATTAAAATATTTGATTTAGATCAAACTGCAAATCTTGGATAAACTATTCGTAGCAAAACTTGCCTATTAACCACCTATAAACTCCCTGCACATAAACACTTTGATCTCTCACGCCCTCTGGACCTATTTTCGTTAGTAGCAGTCAACCTATAAACCGCGCGCACCTAGGCTCAAAAGTGGCTTTGTAGCTACTTGGTGCACTGCACTTCACTTAACTTCACTGAAACTCTTGCGAATCGCTGAACCCGGCACAAAGAAACAAACAAAAACCTGCGCGTAGCTTCACCAATGTGTAAACGCGCCTTAAAGGCGCGTTTACACATTGGTGAAGCTACGCGCAGGTTTTTGTTTGTTTCCAAAAACCTGCGCGTAGCTTCACCAATGTGTAAACGCGCCTTAAAGGCGCGTTTACACATTGGTGAAGCTACGCGCAGGTTTTTGTTTGTTTCTTTGTGCCGGGTGCAGCGATTCGCAAGAGTTTCAGTGAAGTGAAGTTGCGACGATACGGAAGCTTGGCCTAGAGCCTGACTCCACGTGCGTGGTCTTAGTTGTTTCCGTATTCGCTCAAAGAAAAAAATATCAGTAAATAAATAAATAAGAATAAATTTAATCGGTATTAACGGAAAAGAGATAAATAAATACCATACTAAAACGATAATAAAATAAATAAATAAATACTTATCGTAATGCAATATCTGATTGAAAATGAAGTTTTGAAGATGTTGACGACGATGAAAGAAAAAACCAGCACTGATGTAAAGTAGTTGTTCAACGAAAAACCAACAGTAGCGACGTCTGACTTCTTGGAGAATCAGAACCAAAAAACCTCACCAAATTGCCTAACCTCGTCTCCGTTTTTGTTGGCGAAAAAAAAAGAAAAAGAGTGGCACGTCATCACCGCAAAGCACCCGAACCCAAGGCAGCACGCCTGCAGCAACAAGCAGCGAGACAGAATGTCAGCATGCTTGCCACGCCAGCCACGCACCAGGAGACGGCTCGATTCCCAGTGATGACGGTCGCCACACCAGCCCTCCCCCAGACGAGGCCAAGGCCGAGGCGAAAAAAAAAAAATAAATAAATAAACACTGAACAAAGTGCAATAAAAATTAAAGGCGTAACACGGTTAACGAAGTAGCGTAGGAAAGTTCAGTCGAGCAGCCATTTCCACAACTTGTTTTCATCAGGAGTGGGATAAGGAGAGATTGTCCATAACGCTTGCAATAGTGATGAAAGAAAAAAAAAAAAAAAGAGTGGCACGTCATCACCGCAAAGCACCCGAACCCAAGGCAGCACGCCTGCAGCAACAAGCAGCGAGACAGAATGTCAGCATGCTTGCCACGCCAGCCACGCACCAGGAGACGGCTCGATTCCCAGTGATGACGGTCGCCACACCAGCCCTCCCCCTGGTGAAAGAAAAAAAAAAAAAAAAAAAAGAGTGGCACGTCATCACCGCAAAGCACCCGAACCCAAGGCAGCACGCCTGCAG